>OZ005740.1:26971162-27499890 GCA_963930735.1 Dioctria linearis
CAGCCTACACCATAATTAGGCGACCAACTAAAAAATTGCAATAATTTAATTTTTATGTCACTTTTAACTGAGCTTTCTGTGATAGGTAATTCAGTTGAAATTAATCAATTTGAGATTATGAAAAAGCCTATATTTACACGGTAATTTTCTTAAACCAATATTTTTTTTTAAACTTCAGAATTTTAAAAATGACATGCTATTTTGTCATATAGAGGCCTCCCGTTTAAATACTTCCTCATAAAAAACGCTTTAGAAACTTTCTTAAATTGTTTTTCAAATAAATTTAAACTTTTTTTTTACAATATTTTCCTTTGCTTGAAACTACACATAAAATCAACTCGATATTAGTTTTATCTTAAGATTTTAATTAGATTTTATTATAGAGGATGTTCGGGATCAAAATATCTTAAAGGATACAACTTTATTTCCCTCCTTATATAAGCTGATGAAAAAAATATACTATAAGCTGATAGTGGAAATAATTTTTTTAAGAAAAAAAAAAAACCTTCTGTATTTTTGACCCTGGGAAAAACACATTTTGCTTGGTTTCGTCATAGCTTAAATCGCGTGTATAACTAACTACGAAACTAAGCGTCCCCTAGAAAAGTGGTTTGGTCCGGAACACCCTATATGGTTTTGTCATCTCGAATATTTTACTTTGTTTATGCAAGCATTCTCAACTCAACTCTCATGTTTGTTGTTCAATTCGAGTTAAACTATCCACGGAAACATAGTAAATTAGATGGAATTCTATAGCACTATACCACTTTCACTCGAGCTCGACTCGAGTTCGTAATGTGTGAGCAATCGGTTCACCACACAAAATGGTAGTAATATCTTGTACAAAATGCAGTATGACAGCACCTTACGAACTCATATGTAAAATTCATGCGGTATATTAGCTGTGTTATTTGGTTCCGAACAGTGTTTTCCAGAACACCGGAGATTGCGAATTAAATTGATTTGTAGGGTGCATAGAAATAGAAAAGGTTTTGAAAGTATAGAGAAAATAATCAAATTTCAATATCTTTAATCCTTGCAAAATGTCAAAATAGAGCTCGAACCTCCCACTCGTCTTATTTTCCACTACTTTTATTCTTTTATTGTTTGTTTTGCTATAATATTAATCTACTATGTAACTTTCTTTCTGCTCTGCGTATATCTGGCACGGCTACTCAAATAAATAAATGGTTAATTTCGGGACAAAGTTTGACAGGCTTAGTGTTTTGTAAGAATTAAAGGCAGAAACACATCTAGGCATCGAGGCCTCCTCGAGGTATGATCAAAATGTCCAACACGTTTTTTTAAATGAGGCAACACAAAACCAAGCCTAGGATCAGCTAGCTTTAAGACCTAGCCGCAAGGCGCGCTTTGCTCAATGTTGGAAATTTTTCACTCCCAGGCCTACTTCTGTCAGCAGATTTATTTTTTTTATTTTGTTCTGTCAAACGAGATATTTGGCAAATAAGAATAACTTGAAATTTATAATACACAATTTGTGAAAACAGATAAAAACTATTTCTGCCCAGAATGGAAAAGAATTGTCGCAAATACTATCAAAATTACAATGATAGTGGTGTCATTTTAAGTATTTTCAATTCTCTGAGGCAAGCCGTGAAACAAGCTGCGAGAAAGCCTGAGAGAGGCCAGGCCTGAGGCTTGCTTGGTTGTGTTTCTGCCTTGAAATTCATGACACGTTAATTATTTTCTCTATATGTACTTTCAAATCCTTCTCTACTTCTATACATCGAACATCAAATTCAATTTGCAAACTCAACTCCTGTGTGTTCTGCAGAATACTGTTCGGGACCAAAAGAACACATCGATTATTATTAAGAAGTTATTCAATTTTTTGAAATTATAATTTCAAAGTTGTACAATCACTCGCAGATGCTTTAATTTTGATTGCTATATAAATGTTATTTTTCTATAACCAAAACAAATCCTTAGTGAATGCGGACAATATAAATAACCCCTCCTCCCTCTTATAACAATCTACTACAATATTTGTAAATTAGTATTAAGCGAACGGCACTACACCAAAATCCAATTCCGTTCCTTGTTTTAAATGATCTTCGTGCTACTTAGCTTCAAAAATATTTTTTTTATTTCTTCATATAAATTCGTTTAACGGGAAAATATGCTTATTAAAAGCTTTACAAAGTTAAGTGACCTATTAACATAGAATCCTTGAATTATTTAGGTACATTTACATATTTGAATTTTTCCACCAGTATATAATAAAAACAAAACCAACAAAAATTGAGTTGTTGAAATCAAATTTAAATATTTTCAGTTTATATAACTTTCTTTTGTTCTTGAAAGCATTTTAGTAGAGCTTTTTGTGCTTTAATGCCGCCCTATAGTAAAGAAAAAATGAAAAAAACGTGTAAAAGTAAAGAAAAGAAGAGTAAAAGGAAAAATCAGTGTGTGTAAATAAAAATATGAGTAATAATTATTAAAACTAGGCGAGTACAAAGTCATAAACTTTTGCCAATATTTTAAGGACTGAAAAAAAAATTCTTTATGCCATAGTTAGTACCTCAAACCCACTTAAAAAAAAAAAAAAAAGACTCCAAGTTAAATAGTAATTTTCTTTTATCTGTTTTTCTTTTTTAATTCATTTTTTACCAATAAATGAAGAGATTTTATTTTTATTTATATTTTAAAATTTTTTCCATTTTAAAAGCTCTTTTAATTAGAGCCAACTAAATTCTACTTGGAGCATTATTACACACATACAGGGTGGGGGGTGTGGACTAAAATATTTTTAGTCATATTACTATAAAACCAGGAAGAAAAAGAATAATTAAAAAATTTGAATAGAAAATAAAATAAAAAGAAAAAAGTAAGTCCACCACCTTTTTTTCAGTTTTTTTTTTAGTTTGTTTTTTTTTTTTTTTGTAATAAGAATCAGTTTGTGATGACATCCTATTATTTAAGTGAAGACTGATATTTTGGAGAAGAGAATTCATTATAAATATAAATTGTTATAGCAAAACGAAAGAGTTCTTCAAGATATTAATTATTATATTATGGTGTAGTGTATTATTGTAAGTATATTATTATTAGGTAGTACTTACTTTATGTTCATGTAAATATTATGTTCATATTTTTATAATGTTTTGTTAATCAAATCAAACAACCTATTTTGTAGTTTTTTCTCATTTAATCTCCACCCTAAAAACGTTCATTATTTTTGTTTCTTTCTATAAAATTTGTATAAACAAAATCAAATACTATCTATCGGCCACACATTTTTTTTTTTTTTACTTATTTGAGGAGACTGTGTGAGAATCAATTCTTGTTTTTTTTTATGCTTACAAAAAGTTATAATGACAATATTACAATGAAATAATCATGTGCAACATAAATCAAACAAAAAAAAAACAACAAGAGGAGAATAATTTTAGACGGCATTTAATTAGGGAGAATTTATAATGGACCACAAATGGTCTAACAATAAGTGAGACTGATCGCAGGAGTTCGCACGATGGCCACCACTCTAACCTAATTAGGGAAAGGGTCAAGATGAAAGCTAAACCATTTCTTTTCTTTATTCTTAAAATTTTTCATACATATAAAAAAAAACAAAAACGGTAAACTCCTCACTGTTTTATTGATTTGTCATAATTAAAATGCTTTACAAATTTAAAGTCTCTTAATCCTATTGGACCATTGGAGTATCTTTGTTTTGTATGAAAGAAATCGCCAATGATTGCCGCCCTTATTGGCTATATAGTAGGCGCACATTCAAAAATTAATCAATTTTAACAACTAAATATTTATGAATTATCACTGCCTAAAACTTGATTACCGTTACTTGAAATTTTTATATTGCATCTTCTACAAAATGTAATAGCCATAGTGAAAAGTATGAAGGAAAGCCATGAAAAGTTGCTTTATATGTAACTAGTAGTTTCGTTTGATCTTTTTTTTTTGTTCACGGCAGAGAGATTTAGAGATCCCAAACACAATGTGATAATATGCTATAAAAAAAAAATGTAAAGACCTTTTAAGTTCAGTTGAGGTAAGCTTTGATATGAGTGCAGGCTCAACAATATCCAGCCTGTACTGGGCAAGTGTCTCTAACACTCTACTTCTAGCCAGTACAGACATTCAGGGCTGTCGTCAACAACTCCCATTTTATTTAGATGAACGTAAAACGGACTATAGCCAGTGATGATATACCAACCACAGTTCTGGATTGTTTTCTTCCGAAACTCAAGAGAAAGTTAGTGAATTTTATATTTTCGCCTATTGCTGCAATGCTTCATGCTAACATCCGCTTCGATGAAATATCCGATCATTTGGGTGGTCACAACAACAAGAGAAAGTTCTGGTCCAAGTTCTGGTGGTGAGTGAGAACTATAGCCGGACCTGGATCGAATCAATCCACCTTCTCATTCTCCATAATTCAAGTGTGCCAAGGTATCTACTGTAGAGACATCGTATTTTAAATTCACAGTTTATCCAAAGACGTCCTGCAGACGTCATCCACCAACTTATAGACGTTATCCGAAGGTCACTCAGAGACATAATTCGTGTGATTTACTTGAATTGAGCTTACCAAGTCATACGGAAAATACTAGGAGGATACAAGCAAATCCAGCGAAAAGAGTTACAAAAATTCCATATCCATACTAAATTTTTGCTTCGAAAAAAAATCTACAACTCGAAACTTACTTCCACGAGGTATGCCCTTCACGAATGTAGGTAATGGGATAGGGAATAGCGGGAATGGCTACATACATACATATACTGCATAAAACAAACGCAAATATTACTCGCTAGTATTTACCACATTTCTTCCAAACGGACTATATTAGCTTCCAAGCAGTGGAAAAAATTATTTGATTTAATCAAAACTTTCGCTTCCATCCATGTTCATCATAGTTGATGTTTATTATTTCAACAATGATTTCTATAAATAGAAAACTTTTGAAGCTTGGGGTCTCAATAATGAATGACTCAAAAATTTTTTCATATTAATTCAGCCACGATCACTAATTACTCTAAAAGAAATTGAATAAGCATGGATTTGTAAACAGGAATCAATTTAGGCATAATAATTTTGCATCAAAATAATGTAAACGCATCAAAAATATTAGCGAGGTGACATATTTTTCGATAGTAGAATTCTTTGTTAAATCCTTCTAACATTCAGCTACTGTAAAAAAAACTTCTAGAATTTCACTCACAAGTACTTCGTTGCGCCCAATGGAACACTACAACTAATGTCGAATATGAATTGCTCTCTATCGACTCTTATTTTAAGCGATATTACAGAGAGTTGATTTTAATAATTCACAAAGATTACTCTTCACTCCCTATGAGTAGAAGTGTATTTGATTGCATTATAATGATTTATAAAAGGTACACGAATTTTGTCCATCTCTCCCTGAGCTTTTGTTGTGGCTACAACTAATGTCGATTTCCATGAAATATTTTCAGTTTTTACATAAAAGACTGAGCCAGCTCTTTTTGATAGCTGTAGTGGAAGCAGCAACAAGATTTATCATATTATGAATTTTCTATAAACTAATTAATTTCCATTCCACATATCAAATGTATTTTGAAATCTCAAAAAATTCCACATGTGACTACAATTAAAATTAAAATCTTAAACTTCTTCTTTTTTTCACATTGGTAGGCAAATTTTTTGAATTCAGATTTTCTGCTTTCACGTGTAACATTAAACTAACAGTAGCTGCCAAACTTCTCAAAAACTCTTCGTTCTAATTGCAACAGAAACAAATTTTTGTCTGTAAAATCTTTACGTTATGTTCGTTAACAGTTTAAAAGTAGAGTTGAAAATTGAATCCAGATTTGCTAATACTCGGATACCCGGATTTGCAAACTATCTGATTCCTGAAATCCGGATGCAGATGAAGCAAAAGAGGTTCAAAATTTCGTCCGACTGCATTGTTTCATTAGGAAAATTTAAATTTCATACTATTTTCCCAATGAAAGAATGCAATATGGAGGAGATTTTGAACCTTTTTTGCTTTGCGGATACCTAGATTTGAGGAATCGGATCCTAATTATTCCAGATAATCTGGATAGCAAATAATTCGGATACTTTCAGCTCTAATTAAAAGCAGGGATAGAAGCAGATCAAATCTCAAATTCCCAGAAAATTCTGTTCTGTTCAGTACTGCCTGCCAATATGAGAAGATTTTTATTTTATTATTGCCATCTGATTCCAACACCAAATCAAGTTAAATTATGAACAACATCAACAAACACAGGCATATAGTACGTTAAAGTTTTACTTTCAACAACAATTTTCATTTTTTGCTCAAACTGTTGGCACTACTGATTAAATCAGGCATCAAAATTACAAATTTGGCAAAAATAAGAGTAGCAAGAATCATTTTGATGCTGGTAGCAACAGTTTTTCCTTTAGGCAGCCCTCATAAGTCGTCATTGTTTCAAATTCAGATTTGTTGCGACAGGTAATTAATTATTAATTCCGAGATGATGATAATAAGACGAAATTTATGTAACTGACATTTTCAGGTGAATTTATGGGCTTACAGATGAGAATATGCATGTTTGTAGTAAACTGGAATAAATTCAAAGTTCCCTATTGGCTTAGATTACAATTAGGAATCTAAATTTGATAGATAACACTGTATCAAGTTATGCATTTGTATTGAATGCGATGTTTTTCCGTCTTAAAACGTCCACTAACATGGCGAAACAATTTTTGAGAACCATGCTAATGTTTATTTAAGGTCGAATAAAAAAAATATAATGATGCCAATGCGATAATGTCGCCCATAAAAACACCACGATTGAGGCGGGAGATATGTTTTCACAGCCAAAAAAATTAAAAGGAAATTGAAAATCTAGATTAAAACTGAAATGACATTTCACGCAGGGATTAGAATGAAAATTTTGAAGGAATTGTTTTGATAAACCCTTCTTTAATTGTTTGCAACAAAATTACATGGCTGCAATTTTTACAGTTTTAGTTTTTGTAGACTAGTTAGGTGAGGTACGTCTATAGAAACAGTGACATCTTTACGAATGGGCCCAGATCGCAGAGATCCATGGAACCCCTAACTCCTTGTGATAATAGACCAACAGTTGACCTATTGCTGAAAGTAGACGATGAGATTTCTTAAAAACTAGGGGACCCGCCGACGTTGTCTAGATGGGTGGGGGTGTGATGGTTAGAGATGCATAATATCTAAGCTATCATCTGAGTCGATCGCACGATTCCGTACTCTAGAGTTTTACTCTGCATGTGTGTGTGTGCATACGTTCGTATTCGTGGAAGAGCGTACCCTGGTAGACATATCATGATGAGCTCATCAATGAGCTTCTCATGAGCAATTAGATGAACGTACTAATGAAATTTATTCGCGTTTGAATCAAAACCGGGAAAAAACTCATTTATTTACTTATTCACAGATTGTGTGCATGAGCATTGCATCTCTTTCATTTATTTAGAAATGTATACTGTGCTTCTCTTTTGTGTATTTTACAATATCGGATGAGCACTTCGATGAGTACATAATGATTGTCACGATGAGCATATTAATAAGCATGTCAATGAGGGTCTCGATGAGCTTATTACTGAACATGTCAATGAGTGTCGCGATGAGTTTATTAATGAGCATAGCAATGACTGTCATGATGAGCTTGTTAATGAGCATGTCAATGAGTGTCATGATGAGTTCATAAATGAGGATCTAATTTTACGATTGATTTCATATATTTTTCCGAATTCAAATTTCGGTTGCAAATCAAACTCTGAGACGCTGAAGCGCAAGCATTTTGGCATAACGTCTTGTTCAGCATATGGGCGATAGTCTTTTTGGAGAAAACAAATCAAAAAATTAATTTAAAATAAATAATTTAAAAACTTAATAAATAAATTCCTAGAAATGTCATCTGACACGGTGAAGACAAGAATAAATATGTATGGTTTCGTATATTGCGAGCAGTTTCATGATATTCAATGAGCCCTTCGATGAGATTTAATGAATGCTCATCAGACGGCTCATCGGTACTTAATTTTCTATATATATGTTTCTTCATGAATTGCAAACACCTTGAAACTGTTGAGTCACATTAGTATTGGTTTACATAAAAACTGCCCCTAGCGGAGCAGGAGACAAGGTAAAACTCTGAGCAATTTCTACTAGGGTAGCTTTCCATGTCGACTCATTCCCAAATATAGTAAAAAAAAAAAAAGTTGCACAATCGTTCCCATTTTCGAACTTAAATTTCCCTTTTTTTTAAATAGGCCCGTGTACAAAATGTCAGCTCTCTACGTCGACACTTGAGGCGTAGTGTTGAAAAACTAAAGTTTTGTATGGTAACACCAAAAAGGGTTACCCGATTTGCTCCACTTTTGAACCTGTATTTGCAATTTTTATGAAAACGCCGTGTACAAAATATGTGCTCTCCACGTCGACATCTTCTCAGGCAGCATCCAAGTAAGTATATAGCGAAAAACCAAGATTTGGTATGGCAACCCGAAGAAGGGGTAACCCGATTTAGTACATTTTTGAAATTTTATTTACCATTCCTATGAAAACACCGAGTACCAAAGTTTAGCTGTCTACGTTGACGTGTTCCCAGGCAGCGCCCAAATATATAGTTAAAAACGAAATTTTTGTATGGCAACCCTACGAAGGAGTTGCCCAATTAGTCCTATTTTTGAACTTTAATTTAAATTTTCTTTAAAAACGCCATTTACAAAATTTGAGCTCTCCATGTATAGTGAAAAACCAAAGTTATATATGGCAACACCAAGAAGGGGCTGCTGATTCTAATTTTTCTTTCCCTAAGAACCTTATTCAGACTATTACATTACATTATAAAAAGGAATTACCCAAATCGCACCAGCCATTCTAAAGTGTTGCAATTACCGATGAACGGTATTTCATTTTTAGGGTTCCGTACTAAATTTTTGTACGATGTTACGGAACCCTTCGTGCGCGAGTCCGACTCGCACTTGTCCGGTTATTATTATATAGATTCTATACGGGACAGAGCATTTTCATACATAGTAACATATAAAAAAATGTCATTATCATGTATAGTATCCGTGCTTACTACCCAGTATTTTTTAAATTTCCCCTCCTTTTTTCGTAGTTTACGGCACAATCTAAATCGTGAGTTACACGCTAAAAAACTGCAAGCTACATGAAGCTCTATTTCAGCGTATTCCTGTGATTGTACGCATCCATATAGCTTGAAGCTGCCTATGTAACAGTTTCGACGGTATGCTATATGTGCAAACTGAAATTTTTAACCTGAAGCTTTGCAGTTTTTAGCGTGTAGCTCTCGATATAGATTAGGCCTGAGTAGCCAAACTCTATTTGGAAATCTGAGAAAAATATTGTTCATTTTACCGTAATACTGTCAACTCTGCCTAGTTAAGGTTATTCCCCTAAATTATTAGCTTACAAAATGCGGCTTTCGCACGGTAATTCCCCCTATCGCCAATTTACTTTAACTTTTTTCACGAGACTGAAAATCGGTTCACACGACTTTGAACTTGCAATCGGTGTTTTTCCCATGTTGTGCTTTCGCTTGTATTTTACTATTCCTATTGATAATCCAAAGAAGTTTAGAAAATATTTTTTGTTAAAGGACCTCACATAGTCCCAAGGGCCTCCACTGGACTAAAGACGGCCCAGCATAGGAACATTTGAAATTATGAAATTAAGAGTCGAGAAAATAGCAATTGTTTCAGTGACAATTTCTGAGTCGCTTACATGATGTTTCGGCGACTATTTAGCCTTAGCCTTGACATACCCTATTGATTTTTGTGAAAGTAATTTTATCTCCGTTCTCTATACTTTGTAAAACAAGAAAAAACTACACAGTATACTGCCGAGAAACTCTGGAGTTGGCTAATGCGACCATATATCACTAGAAAACTTTCTGTTGCTCGTTTATATTAAATTATTTTAAATATTGTCGTCTAATTTATATTCTTTTACAACCCAGCCAACCAGTTACTAAATATGGACACTCCTAAATATTATCGAAAGTATACGAGTCCTTTTTAGAGAACAAACAAAACTCTCACAGTCAGGTACACAATTCATATGGAGAAAAATCACTCAGTCAGAATTTTGAAAAAATTAAATTAACTGTATGTGAGCATATTCAAATCAAAATTTCATTTAAACACTTACCCTTTTCCTTTGCGTGAATATTATAAAATTCGAATTTATTATTATTATTTTTTATTATTATAGATAAATGCGTTGGAGTCGGTTTGTATAGAAAGTAGTAAAAGGACTGATATTTATTCTTAAAAAAAAAAAGAAAAAAAAAGAAAAAAGAAAACATTTGTTATCATTAAGGCCTGTAAGTTCATCGTTTCAGTATTTTCAATAGAATTTACTCTTTATCCGACAGCTAACATATATTATAATTGTAATATATTTAGCTGTGCAATACTATTGAATCGAAAATCAAAATGCTTATCATAAATTAATCTGTTAATTTTGTGAAAGAGTTTTAACTAAGTTAAAAAAACAAAACAAAAAAAATCATGACACATGAAAGCACAATAATTTTCTAATAATTGAATAAGTGTATAAGAATATTTGAATAAAGAAAAGTGTTACAAAGATAAAAAAAAAAAATTTAAAAAAAAACAAAAAATAAAAAAACAAATCAAAAATCTTTTCAGTGCATATCAATGCTGGAAAGGTGTTTGCGCCCTCTAAAATGTTCTTTGTTTATAATGACAAAAAACAAACCAGAAAACGACGTAAGCGGAACTTGTTTTGAACGAAAAAAAAAATAAAAAATATTTTTAGTTAATTGGAGAACGAAAAAAAAAACAAATAACCAAATCAACCAGGACAAACTGATATATAATAGAAATAGAAATAAAGAGAAAAAAAAATATGCCTAGTTCCTTTTATTATATTTAAATAAAACAAAGAAGAAGAAACATAGTTTTCGTGGTGAAGTTGAGACACATTATTATGAAAAAGATAAAAAAAATTTAAAAATTATTATAATTCAACAACTAAAGCAACGAAAACGACAATTTGCTTTAAAACGGACGCAACTGTTATATATACATAAAAAAAAAAGAAAAAGAAAAAAGAAACAAACAAAAACAATAAAAAAATTTATTTGTGCTGATTATTTTCCTTTATTATATGGAAACTTCCACAAGCAATATGATGTATTGAAACTGAGTGAATTGTTTAAAAACCAATAAAGAAGCGAAATTCATGAAGAACGGGTTTTTGTATTCTATTGATTTGATATTGTCCTTTAGGCAGGTGAGACTGAGTAACAAAGGGTGTCTCAGAATGTTTTTTCTTTTTGATTCTTAAAAATAAAACACCAGAACAAGTTCGAGCTCGTTTCAATTACTGTCAAATCAAAGAGCAGTTTCTTGAATTTTTATTTATGAAAAACAACCATTTGGAAATTTGCACCATCCATTGTTCACACTCTTTTATCCTGGAACTGAAATTTTCAAACACTCTTTGAATAGGATGGATTTCGTCTCGTGATTTTTTGCTTTAAAACATTCAAGTTGGTTGGGTAGTAATGGGTTGAAAACTTTTTACTTTTTAAGTAGCCCCATAGCAAAAAATCAGCAGGCGTCAAACCTGGACTTCTCGGTGGTCAGTTGATGTCTCCTCGGCGACTAACTCTATCAGGAAATATAATTGTTCACAAGCTCCATATTGCTGCTGGGAAATGTGTTGTCGTTGTAAACAATTTGGTTTTGCATTTATGGGACCGAAGAAAATCCGTATCGTATTGCAATATCGATCGGAATTTACGGTCTGAGCGCGACCATGGTTATCCTATAAAATTAATCTATGGGTCGATAGTTCCTTGACTTTATATGACTGCCTAAACGGTAACTTTAGGCAAGTGTAGTGTATTATATATTTACAATTTTGTTCATTCACGTGACCGTGTAGATGTAAAAATTGGACTCATTAGAGAACCATATGTTATTGAAAGTCCTAAAACGATTTTTCATTGTCCTGGAGAAATCGACTCATCATCGGGCTTCATTCATCTCTTGCATAATAATAATTTTGTAGAGATGAAAATCTAAATCTTTGCGAATAATACGATGAAACGTGGATTTGGTCAAATTTAGGGAAGTTGCGTGCAATTGTAATGACTGTCATGGATCATCCTTAACAGACTGGCGAATGTGCTCGTTCTTGATATACTTTTGCGCCCAGTTAATTTATCTGTCATTCAGACCTACCGGGGAATTCAAGTTGATCTAGATTTGATCGAATCGATTTTTTTCAAGGACATTTTCTACCGATCAATTTTACTAGTAAAAAATGATCCATGAGAATATTCCATTCGAACGAATCTAGATCGAATCGAACTCCCGGTAGGCCTGATTGTGTTTGCAGTTTCTTCAAATTCGCCCTTGACACATTTGAAATTGTCGTTAAATTAAAGTGTGTCAGGTAAAGATGTCAAACAACAGCGTAGGAATCGTCGTTTTTATAAAACGCTCGCACAAAAAATGTGCGCTGCGGTCCCGTGAAATGATCCAACCAAGCGTTTGACACCAGTTGTCTTCCCCGCTATTTACATTTGGCGCGTAACTGTGAAAACAAAAACGAAAAACATTCTGAGACACCCTTTATTTCAATATTTCCAGATGATTATTATATTTACAAAATTCAACAATGTGACAACACAGGTAAGAAGACCGACTTCAACACCGGCCAGCTGAACTCTTTCGAAAGAAAATAATTTGTCCCAAAAATTCACTAGATGAAAAATTAGACCAAAAAACTGCTTTCTTTTTACATATTTTGAAAACCAGCGAGTTTTTCACCTCGAAAATTTACTGGAATATTCTTTCATTATGCTTTTCTCCGAAATCGGTGATAACATTTCACGGAAAATCATAGGATATTTACCTATAGCATAGTTTTTTTTTTTTGCATTAAAAATAAGAAATCTGGACGAGTGAAGAATTTTTGCTCAAAAATGCACTAGATGAAAAATTAGTATGTTCTTGTGAAATCGTACTACTTGCAAACATTTTTCTCGAAATAAGTATTGATTACAGCTGAAAGTATCCGGAATAATTAGGATCCGATTCCTGAAATCCGGATGATACGGAGCCGAATCCAAACTATCCGCAAGCTAAGCAAAAATGGAAATATCCTGAAATTTATATTTTCCCAATGAAGCAATGCAATCTGGATGAAATTTTGAGCCTCTTTTGCTTAGTCTGGATCCGTATAGTTTGGATGCAGATCTGGATAGCTCGGATTCGGATTTCAGGAATCGGATAGTTTTCAAATCCGAATCCAATTTTCAACTCTAGTATTGATATGAATAACGTCTTCGTTCAAGCTTGCATTTTTCAGATTTCCATTAGCATGACTCTGACTAAGACATGATTTCTACAAAGCTCATTTCTTCCCTGAAAAATAAAAACAAAGGACTAAATTATAATTAGATGAAGACGCGGAAAAAATTTACAATTAGTAGCTGTGTTCTTTTGGTTCCGTGCAATATTCTGCAGAACGCAGAGGAGATTGCGAATTGAATTTATTTGTAGGGTTCAGTAAAAAAAGTTTTGAAATTATAAGATAATAATCAAAGTGCCATGACCTTAATTCTTATAAGACGCTAAACTTGTAAACTTTGTCCCGAATTAATCAAGCTCTATTTTGACATTTTCCAAGGATTCAAGTCACTTCAATTTATATATTTTCTCTATACTTTCAAAGCTTTTTCCACTTCTATGCACACTACAAATCAATTCAATTCGCAATCTCCTATGTTCTGTAGAGCACTCTGCACGGAACCAAAAGAACACAGCTAATATATGAGACAAATTTGATTAAAAAATTTTTCGGCGCTTATATTATGCTCTCTCCGGAATAAGGAAATCTTTAAAATTATATTTTGTTCCTTCATCAATGCCCTTCAAAAATAGATAATCCATTCAAATCGAAAACATTCTTTTTATTATATAATTCATTCTTAATGTACTACAGGACCAAGTGGCTCACCACGAATCGTACTTAAATCTAATCTAGAATCCATGGATTCATCTACTTGTCCAATAACAGCTATATTATCGCCACGAATTATATGAAGTCCAAGAACGATTTGCTCTATCCCTGAACTAGTAGAAAATACGCGCTCATGGGATTCATCCAGGATTACATTAATGGTCTGATCAAAGCCTTTTAAAGTCCCAATAAAATTTCTACCATCTGCTGTTATAATAGACACTGTATTGTTAATATAAGATTCCAATCCAGACGCCATAACTGCGAATTATTTTTATTCTTTTATAGAAATTGTAAGCTAACGCAAAACTGTTCAAGTAAATGAAATAAACAAACTTAATGAAATAGTTTTAAAATGTCAATCGAATGTAGAACTGTCAAATATCTTCTTCTTAATTGTAAATATAGATAATTCGCACAATTTTATATTGAACATAATTCAAGCTTCTCATGGGACCAACCTACACGCCTCAGCACGAAGCGGAAGGATTTTGCTGGCCTTGTGGCGAGGCGTGCCATCACAATAATTTTACTCCGCCGTGCTGAAACAGATTACACTTTAGTGCGCGGCGCGACATCGCGGCAAAGTGAACTGTGAAATTGCTCCGCCGCGCTGTGACACACATTGCAATAAGAGCGCAGCAGTGTAGATACAGAGCTCTTATATTGGTACTACACATTTTCATGACAAATTGCCTACCCCAAATATAATTTTTTTGTTGGTACCACTGAAAGTGAGCAGCAAATTTAGGATTAGAAATGACTACGTGGCAAAAAATTTCGCAGCGCTGTCGCGCCGCGTTCAATGCGTCATGCACAATAGGAAACACATGTTCTCTAACATTTTGCCGCGTTGTCGCGCCGCGCACTAAAGTGTAATCTGTTTCAGCCTGTAGTTTGATGACATTCGGGGATAGGAAAAATTCCGTGGTAAACATTTCTCTCAGGGGATACCCTGTGATGCAAAGTATAGCATGGCAGGAAGGAGTAACGGAAAGAATAGAGGGGGCATGAAGAAAGTGGCGGAGGTGCTGATGTATGTCTCTTGAATTTTCGCAATTATCAAATCGCCAATGGGCTTGAAGGATCTCTTTTGGACAATATCCAATGAAGCTAACGCTGTACGACCAGCTCCGGCCAAGATGTGAAAATTGTATTCCACTCTAGGGTTGATATAGGACTTGTAGAGGAGCGCTTGATTTGACGGGTTGAAATATTTTTTACATCTTTTCAGAAAATGTAGCAAAATACGCGTGCTTCGTGCTGCTACTTGTGGATTGGCCCTAGTTACTATTTTTTTTTCATTTTATTTTCTTATGTAGTACGTATCTTCGTAAAATTTGCTATGTTATAATCCTCATATTTCTCAATTTTTGTGTATACCACTGACTTACAGCAATGGACTGAGCGATTTGCTATTTCATGTGGCACAAATATTGTGTTTCTGTATATCACCGTTAGAGCACCCTTTAAAACTTTTACTACATAAAAAAACATGTAAAACTCAACCAATGAGATGAAATTTTACACTAGAAAATCGAAATTAATTTAAAAAATATATTATCTTGTGTCCAAGTGATATTTTAATCGTTTATAAGGAATTAAACTCATTCCGACTTTAATTTTCAAACGTTATTCTTAACTGAATCCTGCGTATGGGCAAAAGAGACGGAGCATGGTAAACACTATCTTTACCTTATTCTTTCTGCCGTAATTGCAGCTGCAGCCAACATAAAAACATCAAATGGCATAAGAAAACGTTTAGTAAGAAATATTTTGTGTTGGTAGCTCCAACTACTGCCATAGGACGAAAGAGAAAACTGTAAAACTTGTGCCATTCTTTCTTATAGGAAAAAGGCAATATGTTCAGTCCATTGTTATAGGTCAGTGGTGTATACATTTTTGAATCTTAATGATTTCTATCACTCACTTACTTTTTTCCTCATATCAAAACGGTCCACCTGTAATATTATCATTTAGCACAAATGGAATATGTACATATGTTACAGTGTAAGCAATTTCATTTGTACTTCGTATGAAGATTGCGATTAGTCCCGTATTCCGGGAATCTAAAAATGAAAATTAAGTTTAGTTTTTTTTTATATTCATTTCTAAAAAGCCGTTTTTAGACATCTGTTTTTTGCCATCTTTTTCAGTTCATAGCAATTTGTCTGAACAGTAAATATGTTTCTAATGAAGGCACATTATTATCTCTTTCTACCTATTTTTGGTATAATAGAGTAAATTTTCTCCGTTTATTTATTATTGAGATGATATGAAATAAATTCGCTAATAATGTCCATATTGATCTGAGTCTGTCCTCGCCATTAAGCAACCTATTCCCGTCCCTTATCTGAGGACAATTTCCTATCTGTAAGGAATACTGGACAATGGTAATGTGTTATTACCTATGATTGGTAAATGGTGTTGATCTTATAGAAAATGTTATAAAATAAATAAAAATACTAATACGGATTTGTATAAAATTTATTTATAAAAGTAAGAAAGGGTACCTTCTATAAAATTGCACTAAGTACTATTCGAACAATAATTACATAACATTTTTTTACAATCTAACTGTAAGGTATAATAATAATGGATAATATTGTTTCTTGTCGTGTACTTAACTGTAGAACATAATTCTGAAATTAATACCTAATTTGAAATTATTTTTTATTCTTCCTGTTTACACAATATTCATTTGAATTTTTATTATAAGATTGTCATTATCAACAAAGCCTTTACTAAAAATACCAGTTATATTGGCATACTCTAGAAATCCAAAGCCTCTTGGACTGATATCTTCCATTGGGCGATGAAATGCTAATATTTCTGGCTTTGACATAATTGTGTCATGTTGTGACTTTAATTGATCCCTAAAACGAGATAAATATTGAAGAAAATAATTCTTTAATAAAATGTGAAAACCATTCATTTACCTCGGATGTATCATACTGATTTTAATCCTGCCCTTAAAGGGCCAGTCTAAATGGTAGTCATTTTCTGACTGCATCATATGTACATGCAAGCTGAGACATTCTTTCGTTTTTGGTGGAATATTCATTCGAGCACAAAATTTATATCCAAACGGTGATGTGTATGTGTAACTGCTGTAGAATCGGGTATTTGGATTTCCAGCCATCAATTCAACTTTTTTTGAAAATTGATCTAATCGCCATAAAATAATGCCATTGCTATATTTTGCTTCAACTTCGCTTGTTTTACACATTGTAGATAATTCTCTTGTTAATTTGTCTATTTTTGACTCTTGTTCACGGGATTTTTGTTCCAAAACTACAATCCTCTCGTACATAGCTTTTATAAGGCTTTCGTCAGCTTCACTTCTTTGAACTTCGGGAAAAATGTTGCTTTTCTGTGGTGGATCCCACATTTTATTCATCACAGGATTCAGTAAATGTCTATTAAATACTCCAAGTAAAATCTAAAATAAAACTTTAACTTGTAAGTGTTCAGTAAATAGTATGAAAAATTCCATCATCCTTAGGCATATTGTGTACCGAGATAAGTAACAACAAATTTATGTTTCAATTATTTATCAAACAATTAATTTCACATCACAGCTGATGCACCACAAGCCACAGATAAATAATAGCCAAATATATGCCGACAGTAGTATAAAAATGAGCCACAAGTAGAGCTGATAACCAAACATAATTAGCCCACTGATGACGACTAGAAGAATTAAAATAGACGCAGTGAAATAAATGTATAAGAAAGAGAGACTGAAGGGAGGGCGGCTGAATAAATCCAACACCTTAACTTTAGACACACTTAATAAACTAGATGTCCAGCCACTGCATTAATGCTGTGCCACTTAAAATCAAAATCACGCGTTTAAAGTAAAGCTCTTCATGTAAGCGAAGAGAAAACGTTATCGTTTCTCTTTGAATCCCACTTTTCATAAGCAGAGTAGATGTTCATGTTGGTACGAGTACCTCTGCCCCTGTCCCCTGTCGTCTGCCTTTGCATACTTTTAGAACAAAGAATATTTTCGCTCTCTTGCAAACCGATTAAATGAGAGAATGCAAAACAGACTTAAAAGCTTTCTCTCTTAATAAAGGAATCGTTTTTTCTGCACACTTTCTGCTATTCGACTGGACATCTAGTATATTAAGTTTGTCTAAGCTTTAACCATGGTCAGCGAGGGCCAATAGCACATAGATATTTCGAGGAGATACAAAAGAAAAAAATAATTTAAAACAAGAATTGACTGAAATGCTGCATTGAAATCTGGGAGAGTCCGGATGGCCTAGAAGCCGTGGAGCAAAGACTTGGCTTCAGGTTGTTCAATGAAGTATTTTTGAAATTGAAATGCTGCATAGTGCATGCTGCCTGTGGACTCGAACCTATTTCAAAAATTTCAATACTTTTGCTATCATCTGTTTCATTAGATTTAAACAAACTACCGCAAAACTCGATTCAACTCTGCTTGTAAGCCGCCAATATCTGGATATTATTTGACTGTGACAAACTGCATAGAATACATAATATCAAGAAAAAACAAGGTATACAAGTATGTAGCAAAAGTAAATTAAGGAATAAAAGAGAGAAATGATGATTATCTGATTTGATTTATTCCAATACTTTAGGCCTATGTGGAACAAAAACTGATAATCTTGTAAATCACAAAAAAGTGCAGTGTAAGTGCAACAATCAAAAGAAAATATTAATATTTATTGAATAAGTAAATAGTAACTTGATGTCAGCAAAAAGAACGCTTTAACCGAAAACTAGCATAAAATAAATTGGCAAATAAAAGCAAAGCAAAAGTAAAGCATCTATATAACATCACACAACTAAACATACCCCATAATTTCAGAAACTCGGGAGTACAATCACAACCTTAGGTTAGGCAATTTAATTCGCTTTATGTATACTATCTCACTTACGTTTAAATGCTCGTGCATGGCTTTCTTAATATGATCATTAAGATCAGATTGCGAATTTGATTTGTACTTGCAATTGAGGCGACTGAACGGGCATTCGTAAATGTTAACCTTCTGCCGAAAACTACACTCTAAGACGTGTTCATCCATTTCTAAAGGTGAAGTAGAAACTTTACAACCCAAATTTGAATTGGGGCAATCGCTTTTTATCTGTGCAATTTCTCTTCTTGTAAAATTATCTGGAAAAATGTCACTTCCCAGGGCAAGTTCTTTATTGTCCAGTGGGCAACATTTACTCTGATCTCTTTAATTTAGGACAATTTTAATGAGTTATGTATAAAAATAATTAGGCGTGCGAAAGCTTACCTTAACCAAGATTCTATGCAACTTTTACAAAAACGATGACCACAAGATGTTAAAACTGGTTCATTTAGCCAATGGATACAAATTGGGCACTCATACCTTGGTTCTGGTGGATTGCTGCAGCTCTATAAAGGAATTTGTAGATTTTTCTGTATTCAAATTAATTAGATCTTCCACATACCAAAATGTCTCCAGTACTATCTGCACCTTTGCGGTTAAACATTTTTTCTCCTTGGTTATTCACTAAAAAATTATTTATTATTAACGAACTAAAAGTTATGATGGACTCAAAACGAAACAGAAAAGAGAATTGTCAACTTTTTAACTGTCAATTGTCATGTGTCATGTTATCAGGGCTCCATTCAGGAGGATTATATTAATTGATGAATCTACCGCAGTGCTTTAAAATTTTGAACGGACTACCATTTTCATTATAACCAACCTTTCATTAGGAAACTTTCTACGATGATGCAGAACAGAAGGAAGAAGGAACGTATTTTAAAAAAGTTCAGTGTCGTGTTTATTGTCACTATTTCAAAGTTGTTTAATTATTTAAGCTGATTTAAAATAATAAGGAGATATATTACAAATTTAATGCCGAAAAAACGAGGTAAAATTATAATGTATATTGATGTTTAATTGACATTTTTTTCATACCTACTCCCAGATGGAATTTTAAATGGATTTATACGCAAAATATTTTTCAGAAATAGTATAAATTTGTGAAATTTTTATAAATCTGATCTAAATTCATTCCAATTACTTCTATTTTCCTACCTAAAAGAATTTCAGTGATGAAATAAATCCCAGTCCAACGAGAAAATATTGTCAATAAGGGCGCCCTTTCTGTACTGTGCCAAATATTTTCTTTTGTCCTAAATTTTTCAGCAATGTAAAGCTTGTGTGATCGACCACTCTTTCATTAAATTTCATAAAGAAAATCACTAAACTAAACTATCCTCGCTTTAATACATAGTATTGTAAGCTATTGCCATTAAAAATTGGTATGGGGAACAGACATTTTTATTAAAGATATACGGTTTCTGCTTTGTGAGAATAGCAGCGTAAGGTTCAAATCAAATTAAAATTTTACGATCACATAAAAAGTCTGATGTGAAAGAAAGAAACAAACAGGGGTGTTCTAAAGCTTGACTGAATAAAGCATTCCATTAAGAATCATACCAACAACATCCCTTCAACCAAAATAATTCAGTAATCCTTGTAATGACAATGTAATGTACGTTATCTCCATAAAGCTGGACAACACTTCTATAATGAATATGATGATACAATTTGTCATTCTCCTTATCAAAGTGCTGTTTTGAACTTATATTCGTTTTTTTCATTGATAATATCTAGAATAGTTGTTAACATATTTATGCAGATGCACAAAATGAATTCACCTTTCAGCAACTATGTAACGAATTTATAAACTAAATTGAAGTAATAACATAATTTTCTGGTCTAAACCTACGGTTTAATTCTTGTCTGCGCATTCCAAAGTTCTTTACTATGCTAGTTTTGGTTACATAACCTTGTACACTCTGGAAACAAAGCTCCATTTCTCCATTATTCTGGAATTCACTGCGATATTCCACAATTATTTTGAATCAATTTGAATTTTGCTCACCTACTTTAAATTTCGATTGTGCAACTTTAAGGAAGAGTTACATTTTGATCGAATTCTTTTTTTTTATATAATTTTAAATTAGGAAGTGAAATCCAAATAGCTCGTGGTCGCCTTAAAGGTGTTCTTCAAGAATTGGTTGCAGTGAGTGATGAAGATGTTTCCGATGAATCCGAAAAGAAATATCAAATTAATATCCCAGCACGCGGAAGACCACCAAAGAAACTCAAAAAGGAAACAACTAGTGATGTTCCTGGTCCAGTGCATGAAAGTTTCGTTATGAAATTATTTGATCGAAGCCTTGATTTAGCAAAGTATAATGAAAATACTCCATTATATCCCATTTGTAGAGCTTGGATTGCAAATCAACCTAGATCAAATGCTATTAAGAGGTAAAATATTGTAAATCAATTCTTCGCTTTTATATCAATGTTTTACTTTCTAAAAGTTTTAGAAATATTCGTACACCTTCACCTGAAATTAGGGAGAAGGGTGATGGTATTGCTAAAAAGGTAGCTTCAGGACAAATCAATGAAATAAATTCAATGCCTGCTCCAAAACCATTAGATATTCCTCGTGCCCCATCTCCATTGCCTGAACAAAAGAAATCATCTAAAGAGAATATAAATTTGGTAAATAACTTGGAGGTTAGATTTCTTTCGTAACACACGATTTGATGCTAATCAAACTTTTAATTTTATGAATATTGTTAATTTTTTCCTTCATTTACTAATTTTCCCAAATTTCTTATAGGAAGCAGATAAACCACCTATGTCTATGGATGATATTAGAGAAGAACATCATAAACGCTGGTTAAAAGTAAAAAATAAGTGGAATACCCAATCAAAAGCATATCAACAGAGGTATGTGCTAAGCTATGAACTTCTAGAGGCTCTTTACAAACAATAAACAATTTATATTTAAACTTTTCTTAATAATTACTATGCATCTAAAAAAAAATTAAAGGTCATGTTGAAAGTTCATATTGTATGCATCACCTAATAAAGATGACTAAAAACGAGTAGAATTTTGTTTATTTTAAAGATTTGTTTTTCTTCTTTTACGATCGGTGGCTAGTTGGAAGTAAAATGGAAAAGATATTTACCTTGCAAGATCTTATTACAATTTAAACGACTTGAATATTTAAACATAATTTTACGAAATAGCGCACAATAAATTGTTAGTTAGCCAAGACCGTATTTGGTTTCATTCTATCCAGAATTAATTGAACGAGTTAAACAAAAAAAATTATAATTTGCATACATTTTACTGTTAAGCAAAAATATCCGTTTTTATAATACAAGTTCATATAGGTCTAGTCTGAACGCCGTAAAATTCTTCTTAACTAATCTCCTAAATAAATTAGTTGTCGGTACGTGAATTATAGAGCCGAATGTCCATAAGTTTTAAAACCTCTAAACCCACTGATGTAAAATTAGGAAGCAAATATCTAGCGAACAATTCCAAACAATTGGCATTCTCTGGCAGGTACTTCTGGAATATTTCTGAAATCATAGTTTTATATTAAATAAAAGGGAATAACTTTAAAATATACACTAACCATATAAAGGTGGCTTATGCGAATGTATAACGCTCGGTGTACTAAATATTATATTCTTTGTACTTAATTCTGATAATAATTCATCCGTATTTGCTTTATGTGTAGCAATAAAAATCGTTTCAAAGGGTTGCTTCTTTCCGGGCTCATTGAAGATGCAAATTGTGCTACCATTTTGATTTAACTAAAAATAAATAAATATATCTATTATTAAATTTTTTGATTACACATTTAAGCTAGACATTACTTTAATCCAATACCATTTTGCTACAAATTTCATATTCCATGCAGGTAGAAGTTCATCCATGATTGCCGTTTGATGAGATTGTGAATTCGTGCACCAAATAACTAACAATGTTTTCTCTTTAATACAATTTTGTAAGGGTATTTCTTGTAAGACTTCCTTCCGTAGCATATCATAACCGAGAGCTTTTCTAGCTTTTTTTACCCGACGAATGTATTTATTTCTCCAAGGGGGATCCATTACTATAAAATCATATTTCTCGTGGAAATTTGGATATTTATCTATGTTACGAACATCGCAATTAAAAAATTTGCAATGAGAAGGAATTAAATACTTATTGTTATCTATTATTGTTACGTGTGCAGTCGATTTACTATTGTAGCCATTCATGTTCGGCAGCATTTTATCTTCCTCTAGAAATTGCTTAATAAAAGCATTGTTTCCCATTTGACATCGTGGAAATATTTTACGTTCTTTTAAAATTGCAATGCCCTTGGTAGTTATTCGTTGTAGATCTGAAATCTAATTTAAAAAGAAAGAAATCTTATTAATTTCAATTGTCCTTGTGGGCTATGAAATCACCGAATAAAAGCCTGAGGCTTTAATTTGGCTGACCGTAATCTGTTTCGGTGGCCTTCATTACTGCACTCTATTTCAAAGGAGTAAAATTAAACTCAAAGCTATCAATCAGCTGTGCATAGAACCCAGCCAGCCAACTATTTACAGTATAGAATGGGCCCTTCGTCCAGCCCAAAACAAACAATAGGTGCAAGTTCAGTTGATAATTTTTCGGGCATGGGAATAGGAAATAATTGGAAGATTAATTAAGAAATGGTCACAATCAATTGCTCATAACTATACAACTTGTATGTGTGTAATCACAGTAAATAAGTCTATGAAGAATTTCAATTTCATAACGAAATGCTCTAGCCGAAATGGAATGGAATGTATTTATTAAAATCAAACCATACAAGATAGTCTTTTATGAAAACCGTCTCTAGTGGATTTCTTGTACATATTTAGTATGTTCCACCTTGAGAAGTGATGAGTCAACTGTTTGATAAGGCCAAGCAGGCTAATCAATTAGCATAGTGAACAAAAACTAAAGAAACTGAAGCAGTCTCAAATACAGGTGAGACAATGTAGAAACTCTATTCTCCCAAACGGAGTAGAAGATGTAAACATGATAATAATAAAAAGTCTTAAATTGGAAGAAACAAATGTTAATAAATTACTGGAAATATAATAAGAGTATAAATAAGTGGGTATGCTTCATTTTAGTTCCGTCACTCTCCTCATATCCCCTAATCCTTTTCCTATCTAATTCGTGCCATGCTGTGCTTTGCATCATAGGGTATCCCCTCAGCTCGGCTCTTGATAATATAAAAAAGAGACAAATAGAATAGAATATAAAACTCTTTTATTTTCAACGCCCGATCGCAAAGCCATGTCCTACGACGGTAGGTCTCTCGATGTTACAAGATTTACATTGGCAACATCATGTTAAGAGAGCAATTGTTATAGGCTATAAGAATGAACATGAATATAACTTAAACTTGCATAAGATGTCATACATATGCCTTAAATATACTTTGTGGAGTGTAGTCTGAGATAAGTGTACTAGCGTCACAACGTTTAATATTAGTCTCGAAAAAATAGAAATAAATTTAAGCTCGTAAATTCAGTGTATTTTTTTTTTTTTAATAGCGGACGGTTACCGAAAGACTCGAATAAGGTATGAGGCCTGAAATAGGTAACCTAGCTTCCCATCGGTCAATATCACAGTCACGAAATAACAATGAATAAAAATAAACTTAAGTCTTACCCCGTGTAAAGTATTTAAACCCGAAAATTCGGTCTATTTGACTAGCCAGTGGTGTGTTGGGTCGCCAGCTCTTTGAAGAATCTACCAATCGAGCCAGCTGACCTAACCCGGCTCGGCTGAGTTGCAGGGCTCATTCAAACTTGGTAGAGGCTTCTATCTGCAATTGTCATGACTACTTTACTGTAAGTTATATTCTCTTGAATGCATTTAGACAGAATATAAAAGCATTTATTACTCAGTTTACGCTGGATTACCCCGTTAAGTACATCGAGTAGAAGATGGAAAATTGAATTAAATCGATTGAATACAAAAGTTTAGAAAACTAACAAAGTTGTAACGAACAGACTGGAACTATAAAAGCAGTAAAGTTCATAACGAGGTGGTTAACAGTAAGCTATGCCTGCCCCTAAAAATGAAGGTCAGGGTATTGTAGACATTCTCTATTGGTTTTTTATGAAACTTTTCCGATGTTTATTGTCATTACTAAAGGAGGTATAGGTATTCGAATTCATCTGCTATCGAGCTATTTCTTATCAGGAAGCTAATTTGCTGATATTCTAATTGGTATGTATACCTCTTCTTGGCATTGATTCGAAGATATCTCTTCAGCTTTCCGCTTTCTACGCGAATTATTGCCCGGTTCACGGTAATTAAAAACGAATAATTCTGGCTTGATTGAAAAATCACAACTAATGTTTTGATTATTATAGCTATTATTAATTAAGCCTCCATGGTCAATAAAAATCGCAGAAACCTCGTTCACTTCAAACTTAAACATTTCTGTCAAGTTTATGTCATAACAATTTTTCTTCCTCTTTATGAGTAAATCATATTCAGCTGCAAATTTGTCTCACTTGTAGGCAGCTAATTGCTAATTGATTTGAAGTTTTCACAAATGTTGATGAAGCAAATATTTAAGGAACATTCATAATTTTAGCAACAGTAATCCTATCCTTAGATCGAAAATCAATTAAATTATGTGTTTCGAAATTTAGAAAGGTTATAATACTAATAATAATAATTTTTATGTGGTAAATTATTTAAGTTGACGAATAAAACATATATAAATTTGTAAGTATACTCTATATTCTAAATAAGTATAAGAATCAAAGAAACAAACATAAAAAAAAATATCAGCTATTAACAAACAATATCTTTTTTTTAAAAGTAATCAACGAACACATGCTAGTCTGAAGTTAGTATGAATTTCCTAAAACAAATGTCTGTTCCTTCGAATTTGACAACAGGAAGTTTTACTGCTGTCAAAAAAGTTCTCTTTCGCGGTATTCTTGAGATTGACAGTACGTCCTTTTCATAAATCTCGGAAAATCCGATTAATCCTATAAAATATGCCACCAAAATTTGATCCAACAGAAGTAAAACTTGGTATTATGCAATTGTAATGTATCAAAATATGTTTTTAACGTTATATTTCTAGTGTATTTGCGATGTGTCGGAGGAGAAGTTGGAGCAACATCATCTTTGGCTCCTAAAATTGGTCCCTTGGGTTTGGTAGGTTCATTTGTATTATAAATATTGAATCAAAATTAGACTGAATGATCTTATTGAAAAGTAAATATTAAGTAATAATTACAGTATGTGAAGATTTAAAAATGTTGATCCTTTTGAATGTTTATGGCTTGAACAATTCAGATTAGAAAGTTATTTCTTTGATAAAAGCTAAATGAACTAATTGAAAGAAAAATTAATAATTTCAAGAGGAGTAATAAATATTACGTTCAGATTATTTCAAGGAACAAATCCTTATCAGGCTAAGGTCAGAACTTCAACTGTCCACATCGAGTTAAAATAAACATTAATTAACTTCAAATCATAACAATAATAAATATTATTATATCCTTAAATTTTAGTCCCCGAAAAAAGTTGGAGATGATATTGCAAAAGCGACTTCAGATTGGAAAGGCTTGAAAATTACAGTTTGTCTAACAATCCAAAATAGGCAAGCTACCATTACCGTAGTTCCATCTGCAGCATCATTAATTATTAAAGCTCTGAAGGAACCACCACGAGATAGGAAAAAACAGAAGAACAGTAAGAAGATTTAAATAATAAGCTTTCACTTTTCTAATGAATTTTCCTTTCAGTTAAACACAGTGGAAATGTGTCAATGGATGATATATTAGCCATCGCAAGGACGATGAGACCGCGCTCTATGGCCCGTGAATTAAGTGGAACTGTCAAAGAAATTTTAGGAACTGCACACAGCGTAGGTTGTACTGTTGATGGTCGTCCACCGCATGACATTATTGTTGACATTAACAACGGAGCTGTAGAATGTCCAAGCGAATAAGTCAATAAAAATGCGTAAACTAATTTGATACTATTGTTGTCGTTTTAATTACTGATGTCTTAAAACATATCAGATATTTAGTGGATCGAGAACAAATGTTGTGCAGTTCACTTTATAGCTGTCATATTTAAAGTAGAGTGAGGAGTTCAGGAAATGTTTTTCTTTCTGAAATTTGGAATCATGCATCACGTCAGGAAAAAGTAGTTGAAGATAAGATAATTTGAGTTTTTGGAAAAATGATCTAAACACCCTCACTACCAAATAGTGGCTATGTTTACTAGTGGCAATTATTGGTTCTACTTAATGATTTTAGTGTTATCTTCCTTAATGCTCATTCTAGTAACAATAGATTACACATTAGATTGGAAGGTTCGGAGAGAGGGTGCTGTGTTATTCATGTTTAGCTTATCTTTGTGAAGGATTTATTCAATACATGACATACTTGTCGATAGGCTTCACAATCAGCAATAGTAAGCTATTTTAACCATTTTTTTCACGTTCTTCATATAGTGGTGCTACTATGTTTCAAAAGATGATCTCATTTGTCTAATTAGTGTCTTACTAACTCTATAAAACGAATGTGATACTTGATATTCCAGGCTCTATAGGGCATTCAGATCTGCATTATTTCCATTTCTTCTTCTGGATTACCTCCTACCCTGAGAACCATCCCCTTCGTCACCAATTCCAAGACCAACAGAATCATACAACGACTGCCCACGAACCCGTGCGAGACTGAAGGCCGACGTCGTAGTATACATGGATGTCTTTAAGACTAACACTACCGTAGATATAGCAGTCACAATTACAAACGACACGAGACCGGTGTAATGTTTACACGGCCGAATTAACACCTAACCAAGAGGGCATCGCGGTCTTAATGTTACGCAATAAACTTTTGAATTTGAATTTCTTCAGGATCAAACTTCCTTTCTCCCAATCATATTACCTCTTCGCAGACCATTATTTTTATAAAAATCTGTCTTGCAAAGAATATAGTGGTGAACAAATAGAATATTCTTGAAATCACATTATTTCCAGAGATGACACTACGGGAACGAGTGCAATGTTCGCTTAGGCTCCGGGACCGCTATGAATTTTCAGCAATTTAGTCGATATTGTACTATATTCTATCATCGACTCATACATCTCGATTTAATTCAGATACGTATTCAAGAATACGATGTCTGAGCTCGTCCCAATTTTTCCTTGGTCGCGCTAAATTTGTTCTCCTAATATATAGTGGTAATATACTAATATTTAAGTAGAAAACCATGATTATAGAAAACACCAAAGAAGTTTTGAGACTTACTTATTCACGTGTCTACCGGCATTACACTTTCAAAATCGAAAATTAATCGCTTTTTAATGAAAGCAATGTTTCGGATGATGCTACTTTTTTTATTTCGAATGGGAAAAACACTGGTTTTTTCAGCGTGCGTCCTTCAATTAAGGGAATGCTTAAGCCATTTTGTCGAATAGGTTCAAGTGCGCAAGCACGATTTACGAACTAATGCGTTAAACACCTATCACCGATCAATGTCTAGCAACATTTATAACCTGAATATGTAGTTTCAAATAGCAATCCTTTATTTATTAATACATTGACATAAATGTTCTTTAATTAGTTTGCGGCTTAGACCATTCAACGTTTAATATAAGATGATCATAACCATGACCGTTCAGAATGTCAATAGCAGCGGCTGCATCTTTCCGTTGTTTGAAATGTACATATGCGAAACCCTTACATAATCCAGAATTCTAAGGAATGAAAAAAAATTAACAGCTATTATCAAGGCAAATATAATGGGAGATTGGAAATTATACTTACTTTATCTCGAGCCAAAAACATTTTGCTGTGCTGCCCTATTTTTTTAACCAGTTCCTCTAAGTCTGCCTCTGTCATCGACTCTGATAAATTGGAAATACGAATTGCTGCAGTATCGTCCCGACCTCGAATTCCAGTCATGCCACCCTTTTGACTATCTTTCATAAAGGGTGGAATATATTTTCCTGGTTTAGCTGGTTCTGCTAAAAAAAAAATATTGCAAATTTCTCTTTCGTTAAAGAAAACAAAATCTTTTACCAGCTGTTGCAGGCTTAGTTTCCATTAGTTTACTTGCATCCATGGCTGTTCCCTTATAAGGGCAATTAACTGACCAATGCTCACCGCTGCATATTCTGCACTTGGCAATATCTTTAAAAAAGAAATTGAGAAAAAGATTGTAGTGAATTATTTCATTAAGCGATCGTAGCTAACTTACTTTTAGATGGATCCAGTACATTATCAGAAGTCTTCTCTTCTTCTTTTGTACTCATGAACTGCATGAAAACATCTTCTGAAACCATTGTGGTATGTGAATTTGGTCCTGGTTTATCCTGTTCAGAATCCCCGAATTTGGGCCAAGTTTTTCGTTTTGCTACAGTTTTCGGCACAACTTGCTTGGATATCTTATATGAGCGAACAACCTTTACTTTTTTATCATCGCTGTTGTATTTGTATTCAGTGACAAATTTGTGAGCATTTTCCACAACTTCTGTTGGCTGCGGTAGGCCACCAGAATCTAATTCTACTTCATCTGCCCAAGATGATTTAATTTCTTCTATACCTGGCATATCTGCAATAGAAATACTTTGTTAATCATTTCTATCAACCATAATGAAAAGATGAAGAATTCTTGAATGCAGTAATTTCACATTAGACTATTGTAATCACTATTGAACATGAGGATAGTTACTATCTCAAATTATGCACTGCTCACTAAATTTACAAATTATCAAGATCATTTTTGTAATATTTTTGGAGAGAATAAAATAAAATTATACCTGATTATTAGATTTTTAACACGCGGACAAATTTCACACAACAGAATTCGTGATATACGTCAAATAAACAATGACATCTAGCTAGAGCTACTAGCCGCAACTGAATTCTTTTCACAGCACTAGGTAAATTGTGCATTGTTTTTGACGTTTACAAATGGGCTCGGTTTTTTTCTCTAGTATATTTTGAATGTTTTAATGGTAATATTTAATTTCAATTTTATGTACGTAAAACAACAACAATGCGTGATCCAGCAGCTAATGTGTACGAATATAAAAAATAGAAGCTTTATGAATCTTTCTAATTTTTGCATTACTCATTTTATACTGCTAATGTTATTTTTTTTTTTTTATGACTATCAGAACCAGCTTAACACAAGCTCGCTGCATGGACACGTTTAATAAATAAACGTCTCAACAATACATGCGATTCATCACTTAATCGGTGTTAGTATTAGTATGTTAAACTAAACATAGACCAAACACCGAATGAGATGACATGCAATGCGACATGGAAACAGAAATTTAAGTATTATATAGACGTTTCTTTAAAACATGCTTGGAAATATCAACGACAAAATGCTCAGCCTTAATATTAACAACAATGCACATGCGATTGATGGGTTCATACATACTAAAGTTGGATCTTGCGGCGTTAACATGCAACAGAGGTAACCTTCTCAAATTGTGCGCACTATCACGGAAAGAGATTTTGCTAAGTAGAAGGGGAGAATCAATATTCGCGTTTAAGAGTTGATGCACAAAAGTTATATCAGCGACCATGCGACGTTTTTCGAGGGAGTGCATATTTAAAAGCTTCAAGCGATCCTCATAAGGTGGAAGAATCAATGAATTGTTCCAGGGTAGATGCCTGAGAGCGAAGCGCAGGAAGTTCCGCTGAACAGACTCGATGCGTTCGATGTGTGTACCGTAAAATGGAGACCAGACCTGGCTAGCGTATTCAAAGAGAGGTCTCACATAGCAAGTGTACAAACGCAGTGTTATGGTGGGATTCGGGAACTCTCGAGACCAACGTTTAATAAAGCCCAGCATAGAACTACTCTTAGATACCATATAGTTAATGTGGGATATAAAATTCAATCTATGGTCACATTTAACACCCAAATCACAAACAGCACCCTCGCGACGGCGAATCGTGGAATCCGAGAACACATAATCATAAGTGATTGGTTTCTGATTCCTGTGGAAAGTCATAACCTCACATTTGTCGATATTGAGGGCCAAATTTTTGTTTTTGCACCAAACGTAAAATTTGTGAAGATCACCTTGTACCAGTTCACAATCGGTAACAGATTTAATCTGAGCGAAAAGTTTAATATCGTCAGCATAAATCAATACTTTGCAGTGCCTCACAACAGAGACAATGTCGTCAATAGATAGAATGAAAAACAATGGGCCCAAGTGACTCCCTTGAGGTACGCCGGACGAAGCTTTCAGGACTCTGGAGACGGAATGACGGAATAGTATTTGATATGTTCTGTTATCTAAATAAGACTCCGTCCATTTTATAAATGTTGGGTGAAACCCATACTTTTCCATTTTAAAGAGTATCACGGAGTGAGATAACTTGTCGAACAATCGAATACAATCTGTCTGATAGCCTTTTGCAAACCCGCCAACGGTAGGCGAGACAAATTCCAACAAGTTAGTGGTTGTAGACCTGCCCGAGATAAATCCATGCTGGTTTGAAGAAAGCAAATTCTTGCAGGAAATTGATAACTGAGAGTAAAAGATAGATTCGAGTAATTTAGGCATACAAGATAATTTTGCAATTGATGACAATGCGCCTTACCCATTACATGGCTTCCACATTTCTAAATTCAAAAGGTATTTTCTACGAATAAACTTCTAAGGGAAGAATTTGGAAGTATTTTTTCGTTGTTGTACTAATTTGACAATTCATTTGACAGTTTCATTCCTTATTTTGTTAGCTTGATTCGTAGTTCGTAGTTATTAAAGCATTTTACACGTATGAAATATCATGTATTATCCATTGGGTTGGCCAAAATTGATAGATTTTTCATTAATTGGCCCATTAGAAATTCGTCAGATTTGCTATGATAGGGTGAAGATATTAATTGCTGTAATCTCTGATGATTTCCTTGGAGTTTGGTATGCAAAGGTATTGCACATAGTGAACAATAATTCATAACTTTTTGCTTACTAATTAACAATTAATTTAAAATAGCCATTGGTTCCAATTGTATATCACAGACGATTATCTAAATCTTTGAATACATATGGATCCAATAGTCTTGTTACATGGAAGCCTGATTCTAGTATGATAGCTGTGGCGGTATGTTTTTTCTTAGCAGAAGTATTAATTAAGTGGACATAAACATGTAAAAAATTTTTTTTATTAGACTGGCGTTGGAAATATATTGATTTACACATTGCAAAATTCTGAACATGCAATTTTTAACCAAGCAGATTCACCGTTTTTTAACTTGAGACGAGATAGTCCGGAGCTTTTTACTAGAGAGATGATACCTTCATTTTCACTAAACCAGGTAAGTGGTCAATTTATTATTAAAGACTTAGAAGTGTTACTACCGTCGGTAGCATTGAACTTGAGCAGAGGGCTCAACAACTTAATAATATATAGAATAGAAAATTCATTTATTTTCTCACCAGGGCCAAGCCACGTCCTAGGACGTTGGGTGTTACGATGTTACAAAGATTTACGTTTAACGATTCTTAATTATACTGAATACAAAACAAAAGGTGTAATTAAACGATAGCATATAGAATACGATTTTACTTGTGTCAAGAGACAAGAGATTCTATCGATTCCAGCAGAGAAGGATCATCGACAGTTCTCACTGTATCTACATTACTACCGGATCTTCGCTTCACTTATATGCGGATGACCTACAAATATACAGTTCGTCATCGGTTGTAAACATTCCCACACTCATAACTAATCTCAATGATATCCTAGATCACATCTCACGATGGTGCTGGCATAATCAGCTTAGCATCAACCCAGCAAAAACGCAGGCAATAATCTATTCGTCCTGCTCCAGGACTCTTGCTCCTTCCAGCACGATCCCTCCGCTGATTCTTAAAGGTCAGGTTGTTCCCTTCTCCACCAATCACGTCAAAAACTTGGGTCTTATGATGGATCCACACCTCAGCTGTGTCCACAGGTTAAACAGATCTATGCACGTATCTATGGTGGACTCCGCTCGTTATACGCAGTGTCTCACAAACTCCCTCCTAATATCCGTCTGATGCTGGTCAAAACCCTGATTGTTCCGCACTTCTTCTACGCTGACATAGTAACCTTTCCATTCTCAAGTGGCATGATGGACAAAATCCTGCGTGCCCTTAAGGCCTGCGTCAGATTTGTTTATGGACTCAGGCGATATGATCATATCTCTCCTTCATGCAGCTATTCTTTCCATGCCCTCTGCCCGAATTCTACTTAATAAGAGTGGTTACCTTTATCATGAGATCAAAATTGAAGCTGCTTCCTAGATACGTAAATGTCAAGTTTAACTGGAGTAGGATAAGTGCTGCACGAATCACAATCTCGTAGCATCTATGGCCAGGGGACCACTGTATGGAATAGGCTACCTACACTAGTAAGAGGAGCGACAGCACTAGAAAGCTTTAAAACTCTAGCATTGGAGTATTTCTCCACTCTAACTACAAACTACAAACTACAAACCTATGTCTCATCTTCAGTCTATACCAAACCAATTATTCACATCTTCCCACTATTCAGCTCGTCAATCTCCCATTTTCAACCACATGGACTCTTGGTAGAGTCATCCACATTTACGGCTCACCATGTCGTGAGCTCAGAATTCCAGAATTAAAGATAGATGTGTAGCCAGGCTCCAAATATAGTCTCTCAATGGTACTCGGCCTTGGTAAAGCATTTGGAGACGGTGCAATAACGGTTGCTAGTCAGCGCCAGCTCCATCTATAATAATTGGGTGTACACACTGCCTATTTTATAACAGTGTTAGTTTTAAGCTATAAGGCTAAGGGATAGTCAATGTATGTTGTTTTGTTATTTTATTTTATTCTGTTTTAAGTATCCGATTGTTACACCGAATCAGTAGATTCATTGCAATACTGTTAAACAGCTATAGCTTTATTTCACTATTAATATTAACCTAGTCTATAACATTGCTAGTTATAAGCTGGTCATGGCCAAGAAATAGTCAATGCTTTATAGTGTAAGGTAACCTATCTATCTATCAGTCGTAGCTTTATTTTCAATATTTGTTAGGTATACTGCCTTCTACCTCATAATGTATTAATGCATTTTTATAAGGTAATAGTATTGTTAAGCTATAATTTCCAAATACGACTAACCTTTGTGAACTTTTAGTCGGCCATGCGAAGGTCTTAGTCTTAGTCACTACTATAGACCTTGAATATCGGAGTATCTGCTCTACCAAATTTTTCTTTCATGGCTGATTATTTATATAGTCGGAGATCTTCATTTGCTCATTTTTTTTTCCTCCAACCACCACTCTCTCCATCACTCTAATTCTAGCATGACTCATCAAATATACTTATTATTATGTTTGAACCTCTTCTCAGACAGCATCTAGCTGGTATTAGAGAAGGGTACTTATTATTATTATAATGACTTTATTTTAGAGCTCTATTATTTTATAGAAGTCTTTTGTTCTTGTTTTTGTATTTTTTTTGTGTGCGTTTTTCAATTTCCGATTATTCATCTCATTCATTATTCAAAAGCAGATTTCAGATGTATGTTAGGTTCATTCAATCAACCTCGCAGTCAATGGGCAAATCCCTAACTAGGCCTTTTAGCTTAGAACTGAATATAGTAAAGCTTGAGCTTGCCTTGATAACTTCAGGAAGCTCGTTATAGATTTTGGTCGCCGTATATATAAGTCCTTTTCTGATTCTGTTTGTTTTAGGTTGCTGTACTCGTAGTTTTTTTCTATTCCTCGTTCGATGGCTATGTATACTTATGTGTGTGTCCATTCGTATATTTGTTTTGATGAGTCCACGTGCAACTTTATGAATAAATTTAGCTTTTTCAAGGTAAATCATTTGATTAATGCTTAGAGTTTTCGTATGTGCGTGTAATTCCGTCGAAGGTGTTCTCCAAGGCATACTGAACAGGATTTTTAAGGCTCTATTAATTAATCTCTTCACCCTAATTTTTTCGGATTGAATGCACTGACTCCACGCCAGTAATCCATATCTAATATGCGACGCTATGTATACATTGTAAATTGCAAGGGATGTATCATTATTTAACCTAGGGCCTCTTCGCAATACACCTAATATTGGGTTGATTTTGGAAGCTATTTCGTCGACATGCCTGCTCCAGTTGAGTTTCTCATCAATATTTATACCTAGATATTTCACCTCAGTTACTCTTTCTATTTGCTTGGAGTTAATACTCAATATTGGATAAATCTCAGCCTTGTTTCGTTGTTTAAGCACCATGTATTTTGTTTTATCCTCATTGAGAGAAAGTTTGTTACCATTTGTCCAATTTGTTAATCTTAGCATATCTTCTTGTAGTTTGTTTTCCAACTCTTGCTCATTTTCGGCGTAATAAATCAAATTTTTATCATCCGCAAATATATGGTACTTACCCATTAGACCGGCAGATGAAATGTTTGTTATATACAACAAGTATAGTGTTGGCCCTATTATGGAACCTTGAGGTACACCCGTGCGAAATGGTAAGGAAGTGCTGAGTGTTCCATTTATCTTAGTTCTAACCTTTCTGCGTGATAAATAATCTTTGATTAGATCATTAGTTTTACCTCGCAGTCCTAGTTCATCCAAGATCTCCAGCAATATCTTATGGTCAACTGTATCGAAGGCTTTTCGTAGATCGATAAAGACAACGCCCACATACATACCCACGTCTAAGTATTCATTTATCATGTGCATTGATTCAGTAATGGCCGTATCCGTACCACATTTCTCTTGAAATCCGTATTGATTTTTATCAAATCCCCCACTGGCAGAGATAATTTTTTTTATTCTTGTATCTAATAGTTTTTCGTAGATTTTCCCTATTGTACTTAAGAGTGAGATTGGACGATAGTTACTTGGGTTTGTTGTGTCACCTCCTTTGTGTATTGGGATAACAAGAGTCTCTTTTAAACAATCCGGGTATTCACCTTTCAGGAACGCTCTATTGATAAGAGAGGACAAGGGCTCACTTACCACTTCCACAAGAATATTTAGGCCCTTCGCCGTGATGCCATTTTTAAATTCTTAATTATGTATTGTACTTCTGCTGTGTCTGTGGGTTGCAGGAACATGCTTTTATCAGTGTATGAATTACGCACATATGGATTATTTGGGATTTTGTTGTTTAAATTAAATCCAATTTCATTGAAATGTTTATTCAAATGACCAGTTATATCAAAGTTACTATTGTATATTTCTCCATTGTCCTTCAATTCTCGAATGTAAGTTTCCCTAGTTTTCCTTAGTTTTTATTTCTTTATTTACCAAAACACTGCTACCCTCGCTTGAATTCCCACCGATCACAGTGTTAGTTTATAAATTTAGCTCTAACTGAACAAGGGCAATGACCCTAAATCACTCTTTTTGATATAATATATAAAGTCATATTCTAATATTTAGCTCTAATTATCTAAATGGGAATTGTTCACTTAAACTTAAATTTGAGATTTAAAAAATTTCAAACTGAAGTATAAGTCACCATACCCCATATATTATATACATATAAGCAATCTAACGTTACATACTTGTACTCATTCTAAATACGAAAATCTTATTTACCGCTGTTATACTGCTTAGAACCTAAGCTACTCTGTAAATATGCCTTAATACCTATTCGCTATACCCAACGCTAGTCTGCGTGGCGCATATGACAGGGTTTGTAATAAATAAACTTTGAATTTGAAATTTGAATATACCTTTTTGATGTTATTCCACTCTAATTACGACTAGAGTAGTCTCACCAAGTTAGCCCATGATTATTTAATCAGCCTGCTTTCTGAGTCTATAGAAAGTCAAAAAGATTAGATGTTTTATTTGTGTTCGTGTGGATCAAGTTGAATCAGGCTAAGTAATTACGGTATAGTAGAGAAATCATATAAAGCAAATAGTATTTGATGATTTGATAAATTAAATCATCGACCAGATAATATAGAACCAAATTCACACGCAAAGTTTCAAAATTACGTAAACATTTTACAAAGATTAGTTATTTTCCTACCAATTTATTTTCAGGCATGTAGCGTTTCTCTATACATGAGTATAACATCAATGGTTTGTGTAAGTCTGTCTCAGATAATGGTAGCAACTACAACAGGTAAAATCTTTCGGCTTCACTGGGATGGCTCAGAAGATACTGATTTCATAATAGATCTTCAGAAGACATCCCTTATGAATCAACATAGTGGTCTAGGTAATATAAAGAGACTCAAATATTTTTGCTTTGTTTTTTCTTAACACTTAAAATTTTCATAAACAGAGGAACCATTAATAGAAGCAAGTCACTACATTAATTCTATGGATTATTCTCCATTACTTGGTGGATTTGCGGTGACTTTTACTAACGGGAAGGCGGCGTTTTTAACTGCCTTTGACTTAAAGTTTGAACCCAAGGTAAGCTTGGGATGGTTTTTTAGTATTCATTTTTTTTATTAAGTATTAAATCAAAATCTAAATACTAGCTCATTTTGTTTATATTTTAGAGTTTGCAAGTAGAATGGGCACATCATTTAGAAGATGCTACATGCTGCAGCATAAATCATAAATTTCGTTTACTTGCATTCGGACGAGAAAAGTATATATAAAATTATTTATTTCGAAATTCGAATTTTTTTTTTACCCAAAACAAGGAAATAGTAAACAATGAATTTCAATATTAGTTCACAAGCTGCTGTGTACACTTTTGAAGATTCTACGGGCAGGCTAGAATTATCTCATAATCTTATTTTGAGCATGGATAATTTTGCAAAACTTCCTGGACCCGTTAATAATTTAAAATGGAGTCCAGATGGATGTGTGGTGAGAATAGATTTAAAAATTGTCTCTGAATTTTGTTTATGTATATTTAATTATTGTAATTACATTTCAGGTGGTTATGTCTTGGAAAGGAGGAGGCTTTGCGCTTTGGAGTACCTTTGGTACGATGCTTATGTGTTCACTTGGATGGGATTATGGATTAAATGCAGATTTATCTAAATATAATCCCTTTAATGTTTTTAGCACAGTATGTTACATTTTATTACTCCTTGTTTATTTGTATTTTTAAATTATCATAATTACATCTTGAGGCAAAGTGAAAAATCGGAAGACAGCTTTTCACAGTGTGCTATTATGATCTTTGCTGTATAGTCTTAATTTAAAAAAATATATTTATTTTATTTTACTTCTTAAAAATTAGGAATGGTCTGCTGAGGGATATCAATTGTTCTTAATAATTAAAGACAAGAGTCTTAAGGAATGTGAAGTAAATAAATCGTCCCTGAATAAGGATGAGTCGGATACAAAAGTCGGCGTGAAAGTAATGCAAATGGATTTTGTCAAGAGTACCTTGTCTGCTAATCCTTGTATGGTAGGTTTTAAAATATAAAATAATGACGTAAAAATCGTTAGTAAATCTTTTGATAAATGCTTTTTTAGTATAGTCTGTTAGAATCGCTCTGTATTATGTTAATTAATAATTCAATTATTTTCTTAATTTTTTATATATATTTTACAATTTTAGACATCTAATTTTCATATTCTGCTACAAGGTGAAGATAAGCTTTTCATAAATCAGGGGAAAAGTCTGGAAAAGTATTATTTCAATTCAAATTTGGCATCACTAGGAAAACAATTACCAGGAAGTAAATCTTTAAATAAAAAAAAAAAACGGAAATATTTGAAAGATTTTTATTGAAATTTAACAATTTCTTTCTAGGCTGTACAGATGAGAATTTAGAAGTTGGCAAATCAATTAATTTCTCAACAACATTATCTGGAAGCAAACATTGGATTGTAGTCCAGCTTCCATTGGCATATGCTTCAACCAACTGGCCCATACGATATACAGCAATTGATCTGAACGGTGTAAATCTTGCAGTCGCAGGACGAACTGGTATGGCACACTACTCCATGCTAACAAGAAAGTGGAAGATGTTTGGAAATGAAAGTCAAGAGAAGGATTTTGTTGTAACAGGTGGATTAATGTGGTGGAGTGATTTTATTGTTATGGGTAAGTATTTATACACTAATTTTTATCAATAGTTTTAAAGGAGTTCTTTCAATGTATTTTTAACATAAAATAGGTTCATACAGCCTACTTGATCAGTCAGATGAAATAAGAGCTTATCCTCAAAGTTGCAAACTTGACAATCAATATGTGAATAAGCTTCAGGTGAAGGCTCCAGTAATGCTTCTAAATACATTTAAAGATAAATTGGTAGGTGCTAGTAATTATCAATGGATGTTTTTTTTATTATGAGATTTTCAATTGATATTCTCTAGGCTATTTTTCTTGCTGATGGGAAAGTTCAAGTATTGGAGTTAAGCCGAGTGGATAGCATGCATTTGAATATGAATTATCTATATGAAATGGATGTGAGAAGTTTATGTATTCATCCTGCATGCGTTGTCTCTTTAACAGTGACGAATATTAAAAATGAAGTTGTTAAAAATTCTGAGAGATCAGGTTTGTGGATTAAATTGTTTTATTTAAAATTTAGAAAAAAAAACAATTTTTTTTAAAGGTACTCACAGAGAGGCCTTAATATTGAATGTTTCTGGACGTATTCTGATGGTACAACCTGAAAATGAGTGTCTATACATAGCACCACAGGTAAATAAATAGGTATACGATTAAGTAAACCAAGGGCTGAATTCTGATAAAATTAAAATGACAAATGACTTCAGTTATACAAAGTGATATTTAGCGTTAAAATGTGACTTATTTTCGAAATGCCGATTCGTAAAAAGCTGGGTGACATGACAAATGACTTTTTTCATGTCAATTATTGCAGCCGAAGTCACTTAGCCTTTGCTCTAAAACTAATCATATTGAACTACTTCATACTTATTTTTGTTTTATATACTTCTGTTTAATGTGGTTCCAATCTTCTACAGAAATTGGAATTTTTTGTAATAACCTCACAAACTTCTACGCGTCTAGAAGCTGAAGTCTGTGACATGGCTAACAGAAAATCTTCTCCAACTGATTGTTGATAAGACCCTAGTAGACATTAAATAAGTTGTTATAAAATTTGCATACACTTAATATATATTTGCATACACCTGTATGTATATCCCAATTTAGAGCAGAGGCTTATACTCGGATTATACACGAGTGTTTTATGACATATCTATGCGTGTACTTAGTTTGTGTGCATATAGATCATTCATATGGAAATGGTGAATTTCCTTTGCTGTCTCAAGCGTGTATCAACCCTGTATCAACTACGTGTACCATTGGTTGAGACACATTCGATACAAAAAACAGTTTTTACGTAATGTTTAGTCTCGAGTGTGTATCATCGTGTGTCAGGAGAATTACTGTCTTTTCAGGAATTATTCAACTACCCCCAATTGTCAAATTGTCACTGCTATAATTTAAGATACATGTCATGTCACCCATCAGAATTCTACATTATGGTATAGTGACATTGTCCTTCCTTTGAAATCATTTCATTGTCATTTTAATTTTATCAGAATTTAAGCACAGACTTATAAAGTCAAAAATTGATTTTTCGAATTTGAACGAAACAGCCTCATTTAGAAATTGTTATATAACTTCCTCGTTTGAATGATGGCTAAAGTTTTATAACAAATCATATTGTTGTGTACAAAGAAATAACACTCAAACTAAAGGACTATTTCGTCCAAATCAATTTTTGTTTTGAATTTGCTACCAATTTTCTTTTTAACTAAGAAAAGTGATTGAAAATGTTTGTATTTATTTTAGATGTCTACATGCCTTGCCTCCACTGTGGAATGCATATGGGTTTCGACTTGGGCCAAAAGTTATATGAAGGATTCAATATGGTTATACAGTGGATGTTATGGAATGCGACTTTGGCTGCCAGTTTTACCATGTGATGATGACGCCCAAAGGACTTATAGGCATACTTTCATGTTAAAACGCATAATGATGACTTTTCCGTTAAAGCTATATCCATTAGGTAATTGGTTAAAATTTAATTGCACTAAACATACAAATCGATTGATTAAAGTACATTTAAGATTAAACCTTTCATAGTGATTCATTTTAAGTACTGGGGGCGTTGACAGTACCTTGGCTAGACCTTGGTGACTTTCGTTTCGATGGATATTTCTGTCACCTTTAGTCTGGTCCATGACTTTGATTTTTCTTGTTTATTTTTTGACTAATTTTTTACTTTATCCCGTTTTCATTGACAGTATCAATTGCGTCGTGCTTGAATTTCTTTTTATACGGAATTGAAGGCTTTCTTAGCATCAAGGCAACAGGTCACAATGTATATATTCTTTTTAGAGCTTGAATAATATCTTAGTGAAAGTTATATAAAGGGTGGAAGATTCAAGTATATTACCTTAAATTCAAGACGCTGATTCCGGATTTCAGGTTTTCAATATACTTGTCATCGGTTTGTGATTCACAATTTTGTCTCACTCTTTTACACATCAAATACGATTTCACTGTAGAAATCTGGTAAATTTTTAGTGTGGAATCGAAGTATTTGGAAAAACCGAGGCTTTTCTCAGCAAGCGTGCTCAGTTCGGACCCTTCTATTTCTAAGTGGTTTTTTATTTAAAAAATTCGATCCATTCGAGAATTGAAAAATTAGATAGCTAGAATTCATCTAACTTCTTAAGTATCCTGGATTTTGGGCATGAATAAATTCAAGTCTGTACTATTAATTTATTATTACATATTATGAAGTCGAACTAAATACCTAAATACGTGATTATAGCAATTCCGTTTGAAGATGTTATAATCCTTGGTGTCGAAAACGATACTGTTCTCTATATAAACGACTCTCAGAAGTACTTCTCATTGCCGTTTTCAATTCTCGAGAAAAAGGTATGTATTACATATATTATATATGCATATTTTCTTAAACAGTTAACAGTTTATAATCAAAAGACCTATTTAGAGTCAAATTTTTCTTCACAAAATACTTCGTCAATTGATTCGCCGAAATTTAGGCTACACAGCATGGGAAATAGCTAGATCGTGCAGTCATCTACCATATTTTTCACATTCGTTGGAACTATTGTTACATGAAGTAAATAATAATATAACTAAATTACGTTGATAGTAAACAGGATAAAACCTTACTCTTTCTAAGGTTCTTGAAGATGAAGCTACAAGTAAAGACCCGATTCCAGATGCACTACTTCCAAGTGTACTTGAGTTTATTAAAGAATTTCCCGTTTATTTGCAGGTAATTGTAATTAGATTATTAATTTAAGTCCTAATACTAAGTTTACTCTCGTTTACAGGCAATTGTACAATGCGCTAGAAAGACTGAAATTGCTCTATGGCCATATTTGTTTGCGAATGCTGGAAAACCAAAGGATTTATTTCAACAGTGTCTTTCAATTGGTCAATTAGAATCTGCCGCTAGTTATCTTGTGATTTTACAGGTAATTACTTTGGGATTGGAAAGAAAGTTATGTCGTTATGTTAGTCATGTGTAATACTACTGGGTTTTATTGACGAATATTGTTCGTATTTGTTTGTTTTTGAAAAGATAAATTGGTGGGAATGCAATAATACTTCTTTACTTCTTTTATTCGTCGCAGATGTAATTATCATATTCATCATAGAAGTAATGAGTTTTGTCATACACCTGAACTGAGAAATATGCTGAAATGTTTATTTATTTATTTTTTTCTATTTAGAAATAAAAGTACTATAGTAGTATTGGCCACTTATAGGGGGGCTTTTCCTTGGTAGCGAATTTAATAGAGCAGCATCGTAGGCTTTAACTTTTGAGGAGCAGCCACAAAGGTTTTAACTCTTGGGGATTGATGAGCTTGTAAAAAGCCGGAATTCCAAGACTAATTTTTCACAGGCAGCTGTATGTTCCCAAATGAAGCGTATGGACTTCGATTAATCAATCCCATTTATTAAAGATTCTTAGCCTACACTTACACATAATATACATAAATTCATCGGTGCCCCTCGCACGAAGACTTACCTAACCTTTAGTCAGCTATTTGCTATTTTTGTTTATTCGTGAATCATTAGCTGACGCTTACGCTTTGTAACTAGCGCAGGGTTTAACGACCGCACACAGCCGGTAAAGGTGCTGTGTCGTGTGTTTAATTTATGTGACATTTTTTTAAAAATTTGCAGCGTGCTCGTTTTTTACAAGACCTTTTGTTTATGGTCTCGAGCTTGCATTGCAATGGTTCTTTGCTTGGTAACTAAGGCGTGAACTTGACCTTGATATATTTGCATCACAGCTACTTGTTACCAAGGCCATTATCTTATTCTTATGTTTTGATCAAAGTGCATCACAATTTAGGTACATCACAATATTTATCAATTCTCAAATAGATACCAAATCAGGTTTTCTTACTTTATCAGCATAGTTATAGGGATATCAGCTCAGTTTGGAAAAATGGTTAAAAAAAAAAGATGGAAAGTTGGTAATGGTGGTGGATTACGTAAAGATAAACTGGGTGGGATAAGTGGAATAATCAATGGACTAACCATATGATTTAAATAAAGTCCATATATGATGTTACATGGGAAATGCGTCCAAGAAGGTCTTTATTACAGTCAGCACCTATAATTACATGAATGTACATTTTTGCGAATTATTTAGGACATTAAAAAACAACTATTCATTCTCTTCATTCCAGTCGGAACAAAAGATTGTACAGAACAATAGAATCGTGAACCAATTTGTTATATATCACCAACGATTTAATTTTTGGCTAGTGAAAAACATAGGCTTGCAAGGGTAAAGCCGGGATTTTTATAAATATGATATAAGTATTTAAACACAACAAAAAACTGAATAATTATCGAATTAAAAGGTTCATATACATGTGAAAAATCGACATTTCTTTCTCCCAATCTTATATATAATATTTTTTTTATATCTTTATGTAAAAGTCAAAAACAATTCGATTAGAATCTCGAACCTTCAGCTGTGAGCAGGCAATATGCAACTTTACTATTGGATACTGCTTTAGACAGTAAAAAATGGGAATTGGCAAGAGATCTTGTAAGGTTTTTAAAAGCCATAGGTATAACAAAAATACTAGCAGCCTCTTATTTCTTTTATGTGAAAAATTATTTCAGATCCAGAAGAAGTCGAATCACCACGAACTTCATTTATTGTTAATAGTAAAATTGCACCTTGCCAACAAACTCAGCAAATCAATCCAAACCCTGAAGATATGAGTTTGATTTTAGGAACAATTACAAGAGGTAGAAGTTTCTCTACTACATTGTCTCCTCAGACTACTCAAAATAATGCGGCCTACAACAATAATAATCCGAAGGAGAAAAGTACAAGTTTGGCAATAACTGACGAGAACAATTGTAAACAAACTAGAAAGAGAAGTGTTCCTAATATGTATAAGGAGCAGTAAGTTAAACTGAACTTAGACACCAACAAGCTAATGTTAAGGAAATCCATGGAATATTTTAATTTTAGAAATTCATCTGCAGCCGAAGATTTTTTTATAGAAGTCATTTTGCAGAGACATGCAAGGAAATTACTGCAAACAAAAAACTTAAGAGATCTCGGTTATATGAGTGCTTCCCTTGATTTCCATTTGGTAAGATGGAGTCTTTTACTAAAGTATACACATTAGAAATTGACTTTTCCATTATTTTAATTTAGGTGGGTTGGTTGGCACACGAAAGTACCCGTGCAGCTAAAGTGGAAAATTTTGTAGACACTTTGAATCTCCTTCACGTGAACTTATGCTGGCCAAAGCCAGGGCTTAATTCAAACGTGAAGAAATTTAGCTCGAGTGATTCAGAATCGAACATTTTATCGCAGTTGGGTTATCTGCCATTAAATATATTTGAAGAAAATAGAAAAACAGCAGAATCTGGGTACATACGCGTATTTTACAGAATTTTGAATCTTTTGAAAAATGATTTTTTTTTTAGGTACTCTAGCCAACCAGCAGCTTATGATAAATTACATTTAGGCAAGGAGAAATTTTACAGTACTGTTTCCGAGAAAAATGACGATATTCAGGATGAAGAAAATTCTAATCGATATTTTTGTAACAAAAGTAGTTGTTTTGATGAGGTTAGTATGAGATAAATAAGTCGGGGGTAAGGTCTTATTTTCCAAGTGAATATATTGACGAAGCATCATAAGTATTTTCTAGCGCGTAAGCTTACCTTTGGATCCACTTCGTTCTAAAATGTCGGCTGTTTAATCTAAGCGGTACCTGCAACTCTATTTTTTTTGTAATATTCCAGTAAAGACGAGCTGTGACACAACAATTACTACACGTGTTTTCTCACCGGGAGCCGAATTCTATAAATATATAAATGGGCTTAGAACGAAGAATGAAATTGAAATTTTTGGTATTGATATTCCAATAGTGCCTCTGGATTCTATTCGATACCATAGCTAACAGATGAAGTTTGGTTATTAGCAAAAATGATACCCAAAGAATATTAATTTAGAATTTTTTTAGAATCAAAAAATGAAATTCAACTAAATTTTATATAAGTTATTTTTATTTTTCAGATTTCTGATTTAAACTCTGAAGATTTCCACCTACAAATTATGGAAAGTAATGAAGACTTCGAAAAAGATATTCCTCAGAAACTTGAAGTGCAAATACGTTACCTGCTACAATTGTTTATAGAGGCAAATTGTTGGGACTTTTCATTACTCTTATCAATTCTTTTGCTTGACGCTGCGTCGATTAATAGGATAGTAAATACAGTAATGAGATCCGGATCTGTTCCTGAATGTCGTAAAATATTACAAGCTTTAAAAAGCATATCTCAATGGAGTTCACAGGAATGGTGAGTGAAGTTTTTATATTGCAATCATATTGATTAATAAATATCAATTTGATCATATTGATTAATAAATATCATAATAAAATCTATATAGTCTTGGATATCGTCCATTTATTATGAAGCTGAAGCCACAAGAAGAGCTTTTAACGAATTTTATAAATAGTCGAGTTTCACGTATTCAACGTAGTGATAGTAAGACAAGTGGAAAGAAATCTTCAATTTCTGAGGTGGAGGAGAATTTGGTAATAAATTTTGTCTTATTAGATTTATGAATACATATTTGAATTTTTATTTATTTATTTTTTAGGAAAAACCAATAGATAGTCCTGAAGAAAAGAACGAATTTGTATGGACAAATCAATCAGTAGAAATAGATTTACCTCGAAGTCTTTCAACAAATTCATTGTCATTTTCGGATACTAACCGTTCATCATCAATAACGAAAACGCAAAAAAAGTCAATTAAAACTAATAATCTGGAAGATAGCTCTGAATCAGTATGTAAGATAATGTAAATAAGATTTATAAGCGGATTAAATTATTACTTAAGATATATTACGTTCTATCGTTTAATTAAAAGCCCATCAAGTTTTCATCTTCGTCTAGTTTTTATATTTTTTTGTTCCGATAAATTTCACGCCCCTTCAGAATTGTGTTGATATATGTATTTTACTAGAAATTTGCTGTGTGTTCGTTGATAGAAATTTCTAACTTTATGAATCTCTTTAAAATGTACCATTTCTTGGGTCATAATTCATAGATCATACCTAACCTTCCAGATCCGACTAAACGCACGGCACCAATACGATCTTCCAATTGTAAATTGCAATTGAATAATGCATTTTCATCATTTTACGAGAACAGTGTATAATTATATAAAAAAAATGTATAAAAGCATTTCATTCAGCACGGGTTATTTCAGGATGAAATTACTCCCCTCCTTTTTCATAGTAACGTAAAAGTAACCCAGATGATTTTGATTGCCTTTCAACGTCTTTATTTCAGAAATTAAAGTATCTCTTAAATGTAAGATCGTTCAAATGTTAAAATCATACTGTCTAGGAGCCCTTTAAATATATTTTATTATTACAAGCAAGTGTAACAGTTATTTCAGCAATTTCATAATGCAATGATAATCTTCGATACTCAAATGAACATAAAAATTCAGTTCAGTTCCCTACTCAAGCTCTTATTCTATTCCTACACTACCCAAGAGATAAAGAAGAAGAATTCAGCTCAGCTGGTTTTATGATGACGGAACATGGTTGTTTATGTCTCAAATTATAGTTACTACTTAAATACTGGCTTGAAAGTTCAAATATTAAATGTTTTCAAATGGCGTTAAAAAGGTATTTTGATAATTCATTAAATTTCTATTGTAAAGAAAATTTTAACCTTTTAGATTTCTTGAGAAAAAGCAAATTGAACCTATTGAATCTTTTAAACATAGCTGCACTTTAAAGTCAACCAACTCAAATTTACCAAATATAATACTTCATGAAAAAGCTGTTCATATTGGAAGATCAGAGCAAAGTGAAATAAGAGATTTGTCATGCTCTAAAAAACAGTGTAAATTAATTATTTTTGTTGGTTTTGTCTAAAATATGTGCTTTATTTCCAGTATTAGTAAAAGCAGATTTTATGAATCGCGTCCTATGTATTAAAGTTTGCGGAATTAATCCGAGTGGCCTAAATGGATTCTTAATTAATCCAGGGAAAATTTATGAGGCTCATAACGACGATATAATAGAATTGATTTATGGACATCATCAGTACAGAGTTGCATTTGCATCTAGCCCTGTTAAAAACGATAGTAAAAAGGTATAAACACATAGAACTTGTATTCGAAATTATATTGTAAAATTATTTCCAAGAACTCTTTGTTTGGAAGCACTATAGTATTTACAAGAGCAGCTATTGAAAACTATGTACATACTTAGGAATATGCATTAGACAAAAACGTATATAATAACACACAATGCAGTTAGATAGACTGTTGATGTATAAAACAAGAAATAATATTTACTTTGATACAACTGATTCTTTCGCTTTACAAAATTATGGAATTGAAAATTTACTTTAGTTACAAGCAGCAAGTTCTATGGAAATATGTTTCCTTGTTAATTTAATTCTTTTAGCACTCGGCTTTAACGTCCGTATCTTCTAAAGGTTGACACAAAAAAGTCCACTGCACTTGAGGGAACTTGGGATTCTCTTGATGATGGAAAATTACTTGTGTATACGCCAAGCAAAAACAAATCTTCAGAAAAGGTCTAGAATTCTTCTGCTTCTGTCATAAAGTTTTTATTGTGCATAAATCGTTCTTTTTTTAGGTAGCAGCATATGATCTAGATTGGACATTGATTGGAACTGTATCAGGCAGAGTTTTTCCTAAGGATGCGGCTGATTGGAAGATTTTGTATCCTGAAATTCCCAACAAATTGAAGTCATTATTTAATATGAATTTTAAAATTGTAATTTTTACAAATCAAAGTGGAATTGCTAAGGGAAAAATAAGTGTTGCTGATTTTAAGGTAGGTACACACTGTAGCAATTAAGTTAGGAGCTTAATAGTTTTTAACTATGAAATATTTTTAGCATAAAATTACCACAATAATTAGCAAAATTGGTGTACCAATTCAACTATTTGCATCAATAGGTGAAGGTGTCAACCGAAAACCTCTTCCTGGAATGTGGAAATACTTACAAGAAAAGGTGTGAGTATTATTCCAGTGTAGGAAATGTTTAATTTAATGAAGGTTGTATGGAATTTTAGTGTAACAATGGTATTACAATAAGTAGCGAGAAAAGTTTTTATATAGGAGATGCTGCAGGACGAGTAGCAATTTCTTCCAAAATCAAAAAAGATTTTTCTTGCACAGATCGTTTATTTGCATTGAATATTGGAATTCCTTTTATGACGCCGGAAGAACATTTTTTGGTAAGAATCAATTAATAAAAAAAAATTTTTTATTTAAGTTGTTAGTTCATTTAAACCTAAAGCATAGACAAAACAAGGGACGGAAGACTATCCTCAAGACTATGGTCAAACTCTTTCATACTTTTAAAATGCAGGGTAAACAATAATCTTAAGGCATTTCGATTGTACCTGTCTCAGTGAGATATAATTGAGAATTTTTTAGTTGGCTAACTGAGGCAATACTTTGACATGTAGCTCAACGAACGCAAACACTTAGCAACAAATTGTTGAGTAGATAAATATATAATTTTTGTCAGCTCTGCTTTGATAATTGGATTACTTCCAAATTTCGGTCTAGTTCTTCCTTATCCATGCATCCACTAACCGCACCATACAACAAAATGCTGGTGTTAGATTTAAAACTATCAACTAAGTTGGCGCGAGCTACTATGTATAATAACTTCATTCGCCATTTATTCTTCCATTTACCCCAGCCCGTATATAAAGCATATGCTTTGGTTTGTTAGGTGTGTTTTTATGTTACTAAAGATTTGTTTAAAACATTTTTAGCTTGTAATAAATAAATATTTTTATATTTGTAGAATCAGAAACCAAGGGAATTTAATATGCCGATTTTCAATCCCAAGCAAATAAAGAATAAAGTTTGGTTCAACTCGGAAGTTGTGGTACCATCAAAGGAAACTGAGGTTGGTTCACATATATATATATATAAATATGAGATAGCATTATTTTCGCAAACACATTTCATTTGTTATGCTCTTCTTCCCTAATTATTTGAGCTGGCTAATTCAGCGATTCCAGCAGACTAAGTTGGCTTTCCAGATTTATTGTAGCCTATCTAGGAATCTGAGAAGATCTGAATGTCTATGTCGCTCAAATAGCCCATTATCATTTTAGCAACACTAACATAACATTCTTCAGTCACGAATGATTAATTTTGGTTTTTCCATAAACGACTTTGCATTTTTCAGGTAATACTCTTAGTTGGATTACCAGGTTCTGGAAAAAGTTTGTTTGGGCGAAAAGTATTAGCACCACTTGGCTATTCTATCATCAATAGAGATACCATGAAAAGTATGGATGCTTGCTTGGAAATGTGCAGAAAAAATTTAAAGGTTTTTCGATGTCCACTTATTTAATGGCAGTTTTCTAATATAATTTTTCATTTAGGAAAGAAAAAGTTCCGTAATAGATAATACAAATGTTGATATTGAATCGAGAAAACGTTTTGTGGATATAACGAAAAAGTTGTCGGTTAAAATCAGATGCTTTGTTATGACGACAACAACTGAACATATAAAGCACAACATCGTATTTCGTCATCTTACAGAATCTTCCACTGCTAAAATAAACGATATGATACTTAATACTTTAAAGTAAATATAAATAACAAATTGAATTATATACAAAGATTTTGTGCATAAAACATATATTAATACATTTTAGGAAAAAATTTGTCGACCCGAGCGAGAAGGAGGGATTTTCTCAAATAGTAAAAGTAAATTTTGTGCCAACATTCAAAAATCCAGAGGAGGAAAATTTATATAAAATGTATTTGACAGAAAAGTGAACCATTTTAAAAACTAAAAATGTTTTTTTTTAATTGTTTGGAGTAATAGCCATGGTCTATGAAGATCAATAAGTTAAGTTCCAATAAGTAATCCGCACCATTTTGGTTGTTTGGCTCAACACTTGGTGGACATTTTCTACAAGTGAGTTGGTTTTCAATTTTATTATAAGTATCATTTTAACTAGAACACATGATAAATTGTGCAGTCTTAAGTTTCAAAAGAAACACCCGGTAAAAAACAGCATTAGCGATTGACTTCTTACTTAGCTTACCAGTCCCCAAAATCGCTTGCGTAAGGTCAAATTCAAACGATTTATTTAATGTATACAACAAGATAATTCTTTTGAGTAGTGTACGAAAATAGTAGATGATGAGAATTTAATAAAAAAAAAATGTAAGCTATCTTACAACTATGTACTTACAATATCAAATAATCTAAGGATGTGAAGAAAAGAATAAAAGAAAGACGAAGATATGAATTCAACATATTTACCTACAATTGGTGTCTGGAGCGGACCCGTCTCATGCATTCGCGACCTCAATCCATTTAAGTGGATACTATGTACTAACTTAATTTCTCTCTGAAAATCCTTGTTTTTCCAATCGTTCTAATGTCATTGGAAAGCAAAAGCGTTGTCCAGCTAATGTGCGGAATCGGGGTATATGTAGGCTGAAGTGGCGGTGTGAATGCAAGAAACCAAAATATTCAAATAAGTACGTGTATTTATTTGATGATGTAAAAAACGTATGTTGATAATATCACGGTAAGCATTCAATAAACATCCTAGAAGTGGGAATATATTTTGATACATGATCAAAAAGACGTAGGCCATAAACAATCGTTGTATACTACATTTAGCTTCCGATTACAAGCTGCGTCGAAGAAAGAGAAGGTAGTGCTGTAGTAAAGAAAATGAGGGACAAACAGAGCCTTGACTAATTTGAGTCGATTAACAATAACCTCCCCGAGAGCCATAACCTGCGGAGGCCACCAAGACTTTGCTGACACTATTAAGGGCAATTCCAAGGTTTGTAACCTTTTCGAAGAAGGGTAATATGTTCATTATTCAGCAGTATGGGAGGTAGCTGCCTCGTGTCTATACCCCCACTATAAAAGGCTAAGCATGTCGACTTCTTTGCAGCCCAAGCGCATTTTAGATTTAGACCCTCCTGAAATTCAATAGGTCTCTAGGCAAATAGAGCTGCATATCATCAGTGTATATATGCAAATTTGAATCCATTACATCATGGGCAAGGTTAAGGCGAAGAGTAAATGACCTACAGTAGAACCTTGTAGACCTCCGGAATAGATTAGATGTAAGTTAGATTTAACTCCATCAACTGACACTTGTTGGAAGCGATTGGATAGAAGTTCACTGATATTAGAAGGAAGAAAAAATTTGTCATTTAATTTGTGTAGAAGAAGAATGTGGTCAACGCTGTCGAAACCTTTGGAAAAATCAAGCAGAACTAGGATGATTATTGTCAAGCGCGCTTAGCATATCTGTAGCGTCTTTCAGAAGAGCAGTATCGCAACTATGCCCGGGGCAGAAGCCAGACTACCATCGCAAAGGCATGTCAGTGCGCTCGACAAAATTAAATATTTGGGAAGCCATCAACCACTCCAATACTTTCTCCAGGAACTTTCTGACTTACGACGAAATTGACAATACTTAAGGCAAGAATTGAATGTATATAACAGGGAACTATAATTTGAAGGAGCATTTAATTTGATACTATCGATGACTTCTAATACCTCGGAAATTGTTATACATTGGAAGCTGAAGTTTGCTGACTGTTCTATAAAGTTTAAAGAAGCCGAATGAGCAACTATTGGAGAGGCCAGCGTAGAGGTTGTGAAAAAATTGTTAAGAACGTTTGGATCTTCTATGCAATGCGTTTATTTATCACTACAATGAATACCACATTTTCCCAGATTAGACCATAGTTTCTTTGATGTTCAGCTAAAATAAGCTTTTTTTGCATTTCAATTAAGAAATCAAACAATTTCACCTTAACATATTTTTTTTCATCAAAAATACCATTTGACACTGATCTTGACGAGAAGGGTTTATTTAAAGGGGAAAAGGAATTTTTCAAGTAAATTTATTAGTTTTTAAAACAAATCTGCTACTGTAAGTCATATGAATGATGGATTTTTTGCGATCAGGGATTTCTTGTTGTTTTTTTTTTACCTGAAGAAAAGTAAACAGCAATGCAAACTTCAATAAGCAGGTAATTAATTTAATTAATTTTCATTTGAAATAACATTTTTATTGTTTTTCGTAGACATAAAATTGTCATCAAAATGCTTATAATCTTTCTCTAAAAGTTCTTAAAATACGTCTAATGTATAACACTTTCTATCTGATTTTTGGACCCAACTGTTAGCGACATCAACATCCGTTCATTAGTTCTGTTTTGTAACCATTTGGATTCATTGTTTGCCATCTCCAAAAGTCGACGCCTGTAAAGCAATAAGATTTATTTTTTTATAAACATTCACAAATTACTCCGGAAACCGGAGTGATTTTAAATTAATTGAGTTTTACGTACACATTTCATCTAATGTTTTGTTTGCCTCCCAACCAAGCTCATGCTTCGCAAGCGAACTGTTTAAAATAAAGAAAATAAATTGTTTTATATGAATCTGGATATGTTTGGAAAAGATACATATATAAATTAGAAAATTGAAAGGATTTTAAAAACAAAACAATAACTTTAAAATAACCTTTTTGTAAGTTCTTACCAAATAGACCTACAGGATGAAATTTTTGTGTGTCTGCTTTTCTCTCAAATTAGAGTGTTTTTTTTGCAATGTTTGCAATACGTTTTGGTGGTTTTAACGTCGAGTTTATGAACTATTAACAGATTTGTTTTGATTTGAATATGAAGAAGTATAACTGGTTTCAATTTACAAACATAAAAGTTATTATGAAATATGGTATAAATAGAGTGGCAAAAGAAACTGAAAGGAATAATTGTGTACGTGAAAAAGTAATAGGTAGTGAGGTAGCCCTACATAAACTAATTTGGCGACTTGGGATCGATAAAAAGAAATTCAAGTAATTTAGTTTTGAAATGAGGAGGAATTCTACTGAAATTCTGTAAGTCCTATACTATTCCTGTTATAGCTTACCGCATGGACACAGACAAGCAATTAAACCAAATGAACTATTTGAAGAAGTAGTTTTTGGTCAATAAATTATAACTGCGACCAAGGCTAATTAAATCTTTTTATTAATTAAACGTTTGATTAGCTCCAAATTTCTAGACCTTCAAGCTGTTGTGAGAAGGCGAAACAAATCATTGTCTGTTAGCGCCAATAAAGAAAATTTCAAACTTATTAAGTCTTTAATTAATAAAAAAAAAAAACCCGATGTTCCAAGAAATAAATAAATACAGAGAATTTGCGGTGAGTTCAACGAACCTCTCAGATTTGGTAAATTTAGACGACTATTTACATTTACATATAGCTGAGGAGAGTAGCTTCATGTGATGAGGATCGAGAAATCAAAAGAATTGTTGTAATTAATACGTTCCAAGGAAATAAGAAAATTACAAGAGAATGAACTTAATGCACTCAATAAACATAATATAGTACTCACGCATCAGCATACATCGATGATATATCACCATGTCTCCTGTCCTGCACAACATATGGTATCTTAACGTTGTTAACCTTTTCAAAAGTTTTTATCAGCTCCAATACAGAAATGCCCTTACCAGTTCCCAAGTTGTACATCTGATTGTATTTCGACGTATATTAATATCTTCATAGTTTATACAATAAATTATTTGAAATTCACCTTAACTCCCAAGTGCATCGAATTCAATTTGTTGAGTGCTGCTACATGACCTAAAGCAAGATCCATTACATGGATATAGTCTCGTATACCTAAAAATAGAAAACAGAAATTTTTTAGATAAATGGATATAGGGGAGTATGAAGATCACATAATTGAAACATGTCTAACCTGTGCCATCTGGGGTTGAGTAATCATTCCCGAAAATTGTTAGTTGTTTCTTTTTACCCATCGCTACTTGACTTATGAATGGCATGAGATTCGTAAATTGTTTAGTAGGGTCTTCACCAATTAATCCAGACGGATGAGCACCAACAGGATTAAAATACCTGAGAGCTATCATATTCCACCTCTGAAAAATACAATTTCACTTGAAAAATTTTTATTTTAAGGGGAGTTTTTTTTTTTTTTTTTTTTTTTAGATTTTTCTACTATGTATATACCGTATCGGCCATTGAAAGATCTTTCAACATTTCTTCAATGAAATATTTTGTTTTTCCATAAACATTTGTTACTTTTCCAGTTTCTTTCTCTTCAGTAATTGGTAAGGTCTTTGGTTCACCATAGACAGTACAAGAGCTAGAAAATACCAATTGATAAATGCCATACTTGTCCATCACCTAAAAGTATATTTTTGAGAATAGTTTTTTGCCAATTGTTGTTAATGTATAAGCTCTTTTGGTGATAAGCTTGTTAGATTTATTTTTGATTCTTTAATTTTATTCAAATTACCTCTAATAAATTGATGATTCCAATTAAATTGTTTTTGTAGTATAGATGAGGCAATTGCATGGATTCTCCTACAGCTTTCATAGCTGCAAAGTGAATGACGGCATCTATGGAATGCTATATGTATATGGAAGTAACAGTTAATTTTAAATTAGAAAGATAACAAACAAGACGGATTTTTGTTAAATGTGCAGTTTTGCTTGAGATAGTAACGTACAGGAGAGTCTTCCAGTAAGTACTTATATGCGATACATTTCTAGACATTGTTATATTGGAGTCTTTTTCATTGAAATCATGCTATCTACACGTTTCTATATACATACAGTATGTGATTAAATTAAACGCACCTAGAAATAGTAGTAAGTAATGCGTAAATTGCAGAACTTAAAAGACAGACTTTTTAGAAGGACACAATCCATTTATCATTCCTCGCAAATTTGTATCATTATTCCAAATATTACTTATATTTTCCTTTAGAATTTTTATTGTAGGATTGATTTGAGGTATACTCAGCAATTTTCCATCGGATTTAAATCCGGAGAATTGCCGTCTATGGCAAAACCTCAATCTTTTCACGATTTAAGAAATCTTTAAATAATTTCTATCTGTGACAAAGTGCTCCATCTTGCATAAATGTATAATTGCTTCTTGTGTATGAAAACGAATTTACATGTGGTCATCTGATAAAATCGTTTTATTCTGGTTCTGGCGCAAAGTTCCTTCGACGCAATATATGGGACTAGGACCTTCTCCACTAATGTAGCTCCATATCATCATATCCTCACCGAAGGTGAGAAGGTGGATTATACCGTTCCCAGTGCGTATGTGAACAATAAAACATCGAATGCTTGCTAATTCAATCTTTATTAATACAAATAGTTTAAGTGGCCGGTTTAATGGTTGGTACTAGGCTGACTGCTCTAATCACGTTGAAATGTGATCGTGAGACAGATGACCTGTTCTGCTTAATTATCTATACGCTCTTATCTCTGATAAGTAAAACTATATACTATGATGGTAAAACTATATACTTGTATGTATGCTTTGGGTCTAACATTCCCACCTTAACGAATAAGGATCTTATTTAAGACGATCTGGCTCGATGAGTTCGATTGGACTTCCGTAATTCTGGAATGGTAGATTGTTCATGCGCATTAGAGGTAGTTCCGGTACTGGATGTTATGGCTTATGCTTGTCTTCCTCCGGGTTCCTTTTCAACTTTCCCAGAGCATTCATACTCCGATATTCTCTCTATTTCGCCTTCCTGGGAACATGGTGGTATTTCTGGACCTTGGTTGATTATGATCTGTCTCAGAGGTGCGAGCATTTTGTTAATTCGAGATAAAACAGATCACTGTCGTTGACAGAATTTTAAATAATTCTAAAAATTTTGTGAAGATGCGTGCCGTGTAGAATAGTATAAATCAACACAATCCATACATGCATTATCGCGTACGTTTGAAACTCAGTAGCTATTGGAGATAATATATTCCAGAAATTTGGTACATTAAAAATCAAAAGGTTTTGGGCATTCCAATATATTTCAGACGATAGACTGCAGTGATTGCATTGAAGAAACTGACTATCAAAATACCTTTCCCAACTTTTTGTGGGGGGTGCCAATGCAATGATGCCAACTAGGAGTAATTGGGATGGGAAAGAGTTGGTGGTAACAGCCGATATCTCCATTTTTACGGATGGATCCAAGACGAGTGCGGGCATAGAGGCTGGAGTGTAGTCCAGAGACTACGCAACAATAGCTTATGTGAGGCTCCAGATCGGAGCTTTAAAAGAGGAGATCATTAGAAGCGCCTATCATGAGGCAAGCCTTTGGTGGATCAACATCGAAATCTGCCATGTCGCGAGGCAATTGTGGCCTGCATATCACAGGAAGAGGACAATACAATTTCTTAATGGCAGCAGAGCATATACCAGGAATCTAGTAGGGGCCATTACGGATTATTGGGCCATAGGAGACAGAACTGGGAATAGCGGCGAACAATTTCTGCGGGAGCTGTTAGGACTCGGAAAAAATAGAATCCGTCCAACATGCACTCTGTGCGGGCCCCGCCTTTAGGTAGGTACTTTTTTCAAGATTGATCTAAGATTCCTAAGGGAAGCATGATGGATCTAGGGCAATTTGAAAGGTTAACCCATGAGGACAGAGGACAAGGGTCACAATGGACCTACTGGTGGTCTAAGTGAAGCAGGCTAGGCATTTCAAGCGGTACTCCTCCTACCTAACCTAACCTTTGTATTTGACAGTCGAAATCCAGTCATAAAAAATATTTTTGTTTTATGTTAAAAATTTATATTTTGAATTCAATCGAAATTCCGACTATCCAATTGAATGTGATGAAAAATCTTCATCTAACTCATAGGAAAAAAACACACATTTGATTTAAAATTTTCGAATAGCCAAACTGCAGTTTACGAATATTTTATTTATATGATCATATATTTGTATTGTGATCGACCACAATACTCATCACTTGATTCCGATAACATACAAAGATTATCGAGAAAAAAATAATACAGTGTGGCAAAATTTACTACAAGAGAATTATTGTTATGACTAGATCCAATTGTTTACTGATATTGATACTATAAAAAAGTGAAAAAAAAATTATTATATTTAACGGAGACATAATACATGGAATATTAGACGGAGTTTTTGTTTACTGGACTGCATTTATTATTGTTGTGTTACGTGATATAAAATTATCGCTTATCTGCTGCCAATTATAATTTTACAAAATTTATTTACAAATTTTTTAATAGACTGTTTTCAGCGTTTAGTTAAAGTTGTTTCTCTTATATTTTAGTTCTCTGTACCTTACCATCTAAAAAAAGGAAATTATTATAAATGTGAGTATTGTATATTTCTGAATTGCATAGAAGCCATACAGACATGGTTTAATAAAATCCCTGAATGCGTGGCATATCTAATTGAAGAAACTTGATATATCATGTTTATCATGAATCTTGGCTGAACATATTTAGATATTCTCATTTTATTATTTTTTTTGTAACGATTAATAAAAACATGATTTTCATCAGAGCAGCATTGATAGTTAAGTATTCATATTATACAATCGTCACGACCAAGGACAACGTATTTGGGCTTTTAATCCAATTGATTGAATCAATAATTTCCTTTATTCGGTTCGGACAATTACGTTTTGTTATTCGGGAGCTCGATTAAATAAGATCATTATTGTATCGAGTAAAATCTAGTCAATATCGACAGAGATCACCACAGAACTAAGAGCCTAGTAAATATAAGCAAAGGTTTTTTCTAATCCCAACTATTTTCAATCAAAAAGATATTTGTTGTGTCATTCCAATCTCTGCATATTAAATGCGCGGATAATTTGAATAAATTATCTTCTTTTTACTATAAAAATGGTGAGAAACTACGTACCCAAAAGTAACAGTTAAAAAACATTATTGAAGATCATATGGAAACAGCTATGTCTGAAGTAGTAATAGAGACACAGCCTTTGAGCAAAGCTACTGAAGTTATTAAAAATACAGAATTGAGTAAAATATACGGTTTCGCTACTTCACATTTAAGCAAGATAAAACTGTTATCTGAGTACCTACCTGAGTAAAATGCATTATTTAAAAAAAAAAAAATTTGACATATGCGATTTTTGAAAAATTGAACTACGGACGAATTATCATTGACGGAGATAAAAAACGGAGAGAAACGAATTTCGTTTCGTTTAATTTGTACGGAATTTTTCGTGTCGAAGTAGCGAACTTAAAACTGTTACTCATAGGTGGCGCTGTAACGCGAATGTTGAAATTTCAAAGAACCCTATAGGGTATATGTACTCAGTTTGTCATTTCGTTTATAACGCATAGAATCAATGCTGGTAGAGTAAAATGGATTGAACGCGTTTACTTAGAGAGCCGAAATTTATCAAACGGCATTTACAAAAAAATGTAGATTTGGTTCAAAAAGGGGACAAATTAGCTAACTCTACTGTAGGGTTGGCATACAAAAATATCGTTTTTCACTATGTTTGGAAACTGGAAAACGCGCCGACGTAGAGAGCTGAAATTATGTACACGGTGTTAGTAAATAAGATTTAAAAAATGGACTAAAACGGTCCACCTCTTCTTAGTAGTGCTATACAAAATTTGGGTTTTCACTTTTTGACTTTTGGTGTGCAAACGCTATCATGAAAAAGAAAGATAGACTAAAAGCTGCACCATTGTATTTGTAGTTAGCTACATGTTGCGAACCACAGAAAATTGAGCATCGCAGCTCTCAGCTTTCATAATAGCAGAGTAGAGGCAATTTGCTATAAGTTTCATGTCACAATTTGCCCTTTTGAAGGATTTTCTTTAATTTTGATTTTTATACCCTAGATGATGAGAGATATTGTAAGTTGTCATTTCGTTTATAGCACAGAAAAAATTATGGTAGTGCAAAATGGATTGGACGCCCAACCATAATATTAAAAGTCTGTCTTCACGATAACTTTAGAGCGCGGGTACTTACAGAGCTGAAATTTTGCACACTGACTTCTAAAAAAAAGTTAAATTTGAAAATGGGACGAATCAGGTAACTATTTCGTGGGGTTGCCATAAAAAAATTTCGTCTTTCACTATACAATGTGTATTTTTGGGACTTGATCAAACGAAATGTGCGAATACTAGACACCTAGACAAACAAAAATTGTATGGCGGGGGGGGGGGGGGGGTGTCCACATCAACCGCTTGGGAATTACAGAGTGATTAAGAAAAAAACCTAGGTTTTCACATAACACCCTGTATCTTAAAAACTACAGGGCGTACAGTCACAATTAAAAGCTCATTCTATGCATATGGCCATGGCCTTTCCAACGACTGCTCAACCAGCCCCATACCCCTCTCACATGAAGAATTCTGGTTGTCTAAACTAAAAATTTCGGATTTTCTTACCTTTTTTTGTAAATTTAACTCTATTATTTGTGCAAAAAGGTCATTAAGATAACTTTTTTATAAAAACTGTAAACTGTAGACTCTACTCTTTAATTTGATCTATTACACCCTATGTATTAACTGTAGCCGTTAAATAGTTAATAACTAATAATCTATTCAGGTCACACCGAAATTGGATATTTTTTAAAATGACGTGCTAAGGGAACAAATTATCGTGAGAATAGGTTTGAGAATAGATTAAAGGGTTACACTTAGCACATAGGTCAAATTAAAGAGGAAAGTCTACAGGTTACACTTTTTATAAAAAAAAAGTTATGTTAATGACCTTTTTGCAAAAATAATAGAGGCCAAATTAAAAAAAAGTAAGAAAATCCGAAATTTTTATTTTAGACCCCTATAACTCCTTTGACGAGTGGGGTACAGAGCTGGTTGTTCAGTCGTTGGAAAGGCCATGAAGATCTGCATACAATCAATGAGTGTTTAATTCTGACCGCACTCTATGTACTTTTTAAGAAAGAGGGTGTTATGTGCAAATCTATCTTTTATTCGTAATCACCCTGTAACTCCCAAACGGTTGATGCGCACATTTCGTTTGATCAAGATTCGAAAATACACATTGTATACTCGTAAACTGCCTGAGAGCGCGGTTTTTTATGTATACTGTGTGTGTTCTAGCGGTTTTTATTGTAACGTAAAGTTTTTCAAAATATTAAATTTTATGAAATTTCTTATAATCATTTTGAGTGTCCGACGAAGCATTCTAGAATCATCAAACTTTCACAGAGAGGTGACCGTACGAAATTACATACGGGCATTCATCTATGGTATCATAAGAATTAGTCCTAGATCAATTCTAGCTTTTTTACTTGTTTTCAATGCTTTAGTCAATGTGCAACCGTTCAAGATCTTTCCCCTGAGAAAGTCGCAGCACTATCTTTTAATTTAAAAGTGTTTTACATCTTCTTAATAATAGAATTTTTATGTTAAAAAAAAAAAGAGTTTTAATCTTCAACGAACCAGCGATTTTTTTTCACAATGCTATTATTTTACGATCATTACTTTATTATATAAAAGACAATAAATGGCCTTATAAATATTTCAACAAAAGGACAGGATTTCCAAAAAAAAAAAAAAAAAAAAACAAGTTTTTTTCCAAGATCATTTTTAGAACATCTTAAAATTTCCGCATATTTTTCATCAACATAAATGTCAAAATTATAATAAAATAGAATAAAAGAAAGTGACTTAGTAACATACTAAAATATATCCTTGTCAAACTTGTAAAAAAATATTAATGAAGTCAATTACCTTACCTTTTTGAATATCTTGTCTATGTCTTCAATGTCCAACAGATCGCATTTATAAAAAATAACAGGTTTCCCTGTGATTTTTTCAACTCGCTTAAGAGCGATCGACTCATCATTGGTGCCATTGACTGAATTTATAAAATTGTCCAAAGCAATAACATCATAGCCGGCTTCGATTAGAGTAACAATGCAATGTGATCCAATGTATCCAGCTCCTCCAGTCACAAGTACAGTTTTAAATTCTGGCATCTCACTTTTTGCCACTTGCTCTTGTTCTTAATAGCAAGTCAGTAACTAGTAGTCGTTTTGTTCTTGCAATTTATATAGAATATTACTTCCTTCCAATGACCTTTAGTTATCAATGCAAGTTTGTTGTGACTAATACGTATGTATGTATTATTACTGCACACGTAAGCTTTATTGTCATCGACTTTGGAAAAAAAACGTCGTCACCATTAAATAATAATGAGAAGAACTTTAAGTAAAGTTAAAAATTAATCTTTTTAAACACCACAAATCACCAGAATGGAATGCGAGATTCTTGTAAATTTACACTCGCGTGTCACAGGAGGCATCTAATGTCTAACTGATTTTACAAAATCTGAATCTGACTGAATATCTTCTCAAAAGTCTCAGATCTCAATTTCAGTATGGTATTTGCAGACTGAATTGGTAGCTGTGGAGCACTGACTGAACCGTCAGGTTGACCTGATGATGAGCAGTTAAGTTAGCTGGTTCTATATAGACACTTTCATACTGTAGTGGTTGGTAGGTATATATTGGCTCCTCGTATAGAACGGAATAGTAATTTTCACTTGACGTATTATTACCCAAAGTGGAAGCAGAGTTGACTGGAATTGGAAGAATCAAATGAAGTTTTAGAATTGAAGAGAAAGAATTTTTAAAAGAGATGAGTATAGTTTTTGGAATGCATCTTTTTTCTCTTTAATTTTTATTTTAGGCAGAACAGATGAATATTTACCTGTATCTTCAGGCATATAAATTATGTAAAAGTATTTGAAATAAGATGAGATGTAAGAATGCGTCCACGTAAGTACTTATTAATAATTAAATATCAAATCATCAGGCAAGCGTATTTAAATTTAAGGTTAGTGTTGGTATGTACCAAAGAGTAGATCCCAGAAGTTCACCATAAATTTCATCTAAAAAATTATTAACAACTTAAATATGAAAAAATCATGGTTTGCATCTGCAGGGTTTTTTTTGTGAGCAATTTGCATTTTAACAATTTTGCCACACATATAAATGTCGGTAGTTGTTCAAACTTTATAATGTAATTGAAAAAACTGCTGCTATCAAATAGAGACTTAAAAATTCATCGTTATTTTAAATCATACAGATGTCAAGGGTTTGTATGAGTTACACTTCTTTTAAATGAACATAAGTCCCTTTTTTTTGTTTTTTCTATATATTAAGATAAGAATCCTTCACATTAATTAATTGCCTATCATTGCCCTAAAACAGCTGTCCTGCGAGGTTAGTAACTAGATTTTTTCTACTCACATTACTTAAAGACCTCGAAAAAGCTCTTGAAGCAAAAGAGGTGGCCTTATATGCATTTACAGACGTAGAAAGAGCCTTCGATAACAGCTACTTCGATGAAATTAAATTAACCGCTGAAGATAAGGGCTTCGAGCTATCGACGGTTAACGGGATAGACTTCATGCTTAGAAGCAGGAGGATAACCATAAGTCTAGGAAACTTTTCATTTACGATCACCGCACCTAAACGCTGCCGACAAGGAGGAGTTCTCTCTCCATTATTGTGGGAGATTGTTATTTATGATCTCCTAGTGAAGGTGACCAGTTCGGTATTTAATGTACAAGGCTACGCGGATAACCTATAGTAGTCATCATAATACGGGACAAGTATGATTAAGTTATATCCGACCTCATGCAAAAAGCCCTTTCCAAAGTACGCATTGGTGTTTAAACAGACCTTAGCATAAACCACAAAAAAACCGTAATCATTCCGTTCACGAGAAGAACGAAGCTTTCACGAATAGCTCCTCTTCTTGATATAACACGGAATTAATATTTTTAGACGATTGGGAACCTTTTACAGCCATGTGGTTGTACGAATAATTTTTTCTTCTTACTGCTATTTCGGCGACTTTCTCCTTTTGTTTTTTTAAGGCTGCTCCTCCAGCGTTTGAAATATATTTTTCGTGTCAAAACGTACTTGCTCTTTTCAATTCCCTACTCCAAATGCGATGGGTTCGCGCAGTCGAGTCCTGGATTAAGAGTTCAATATCTGCCACTTTAACTACCACGCAGTCGTAGGGTGTCTGCCTGTATCTACCAACCTGAAAGCACAGGGGTGTTGTTAAAAATGAACTGACATCAGTCGAAGAAATTCATAACTTTTAAATTATTACATATCGGCAAAATGTAAAGAATTATTATGTGCTCTTCTCTGAAGAGGAATAGACAAATTAAATCAAAATATCGAAACTTATTACAAAGTCCTTCACTAAAGACTGTGATATCTACAAAATGAGAAATTAGAGACCTGTTTTTGTCTCTGCAGACAAAAACTCTTTAATTGTAGCCTTACTTATTATGGTATCAAAAATCAAAAATGAGATGTAAATAAATACTATTTAGAACTTTTGCAATTCATTTGTGTACATTCCACTTGTCTTTAAACTATGTATGCAAATAAATTTGAGAATACTGAATCGGTTAAGTGGTTTGCTTTGTTGCTGCTTTAAACACTCGGTTAACTCAATGAGAGTTTAAATTTCAATATTTGAGGTACATGAATTTTTGTATAAAAAATCGCCATTTCACTTGTGACAAAACTTATTGCCAGATTTCTTTAATGGGATTTTTTTTCTCTTATAGCTCCATTGTTGATACATATGTAGGTGGTATACTAGGCACGTGCCCAGCACTTTTTATTATAGATGAAATTGCGAATAATTGTAACGATATTTGAATTAAAATGGTGTAGAAAGCGTTAAAAAATAAAAAAACTTTTTTCGATTTTAATAAAAACCAATAAAGAAACTGGTTTAATACAAGAAAACCTGAGAAAATAAAGAAACGCACGTGGACACAAGAATTCAACAAAAATACCAAAATATTTCCGGCGGGTAGAGAAGATGAGATTATCAATCGTGAAGCGTGGTGGAGGGCGTGTGAGATTTGAAAATTATAAAAAATCAAAAATCTCACTCGGCATATCCGTCATTTTAAATGTTGTGGTCCATCGTGGAACGTATCACCAGCGAAATAAAATTTGTATACTTCGCTCTGATATTGTATGCGACATCTAGTTCTTGTGTTATCCATGGCAGTTGTCATTAAAACTAAAGAGATGCGCTAATTTATTTTCTTTTAAGTTTTAAAATTTAGGAAGAGGGATGGGGTAAGGCCTACTAATATGAGGTAGGCACAGGCTCGCTCTTACTCCAATATGTTTTGTCCTGCTTTAAACATCCTAAAAGTAAATCCACACTCATTTTGTGCATCTATACATGGTGTCCCGTATGTGGTCTGGCACCCAAAGGGTATGGATGGTCATGTCAAGCTTAGGCAAGCAAAAAATTGTATGGGTGGGGAGGTGAAATTCTAACGGTTCCCAGATAATGGGACTTAAAGTGGGTGGGATCACCCTATAACTTCTCAACGTTACATCCTGTGATGATGATTTCAAATATTTTAGATAGATAATCATTGGACCTATTTTTATCAAAAATACGTCATCAACACTAATTTTTCATATTAGATTTAAGAGGCCCAAAAGCTCTCCTTTAAAATGACCTCCCACACTCTGTACCCAAAATGTAACCCTTTCTACGTTTTTGACACTTTTTCAAGCATATCCAGTGAAATGCCTTAACAAATTTATTCGCAAAAAATAATTGCCTACTTTTTGGCACTTATTGAACTTTTTCGCTGGATTTGCTTAAGAAAAAATGCAAAAACACAGAAAGGGTTACATTTTGGGTACAGAGTGTGACAGGTTATTTTAGAGGGAAGATTTTGGGATTCTTAAATCCAATATGAAGACGTTTTTTTTATAATAATAGTAGTTAAAAAAAAGATGAGTTAAAATTCCCAAATTTCAACTTTGTTGAGCCATAACTTCAAAACGGAGAAAAGGAGGGACCATTGGAAAGGTCCAATCTATCTATCAATTGAACAAGTTTTAAATCATCATCATAGGATATCTTTAAGTCCCGTTATCTCGCAAATTGTTAAGGATTACCCTCCCCCAAACGTACAAATTGTTGCTTGTCTAAGCATGACGTATTCACAGCCTTGGGTGCCTGACCACATACGGGGCACCTTGTATATCAAATCAATACTTCCTATTTTCTTTATACTTATAAGAGCCGGTGCTCACTTGAAAACAAATAAGCACAAATTATGGTTAATAGGAAAACATATTTCCGTACGTGTTGTTTTTATGTCCTTATATTTTAAACAGCCACAAAGCACAAGTAAATATATTTTCAGAAACCAACTCACCCAGATTTGTTTTCAAGTGGTATTATAATGTATGCGTAATAAGTTTTTGACATTTAAATCATGACGTCATTATGCTAACTTAAAAAAGTGTAAGACATTTAACTTTATTTCGTTCACTAACATATATTATATGGACTGTTTATCTTTCTATTTCATGTGGGTACAATGGCTTGTGTTAAAAATAGTTCTTACATCGGTGCCAATATTGAAAAAACCATTGGCGGGGGGTTGAAAATGTTCGCACGCATCTCGAAAAATGATTTTAATAAAACTTATATACTGATATTGGTAAAATACTTTTTATCAGTAATAACCCTAAATAATTAATTTAAAAACATTTATTTCGATAAACCCACTTATCTATTTGTTGCATACAGTTCTCTTTCAGTTGATACTTAGGGCTTATACTGAAAGAGTCAGCAATATAGAAATGAGTCCACTTTCTGCAGTGTATTTCTATGAATGTATTCCGTTCCTTTGCATTTGCGCTCATTCTGCTCCAGGTTTATCGTACAAAATTCATGTACATGAGTGAAGCCGAAAATCCTTCATAATATCTCGAGGTCTTAACAAGTCTTAACAAAGGACGGAAAATTCAGAGCAAATGAGATGCAAGCACAAATCTATCGATGATAAATCAAGGGCAGCGTGTGAAAATGTTAACAAATTTTACATTTTTATTAGAATAACTTAACTGCTCCTTCATGAATCCTACTAGCTATTTATACCTGCACTGTGCGCTCACACTACAAAACTTGATCTCAACACAAACATTGGTGATGCTTCACTGGCTTATAAGCAAGCATTCCGGTTTGTTATATGAAGGTATGAGAGCTAAGGTTTTAGACTTCTTTTCAATAGAATGAATGAAAATTTTAAAAGAATTCTCTTTATTGTGTTAACTCACTATATTAGATGAGGAAGTACCTAATTAGTTTAATGTTTTGATCGATAGCACATTTGAATTGAAAGGCAGTAATAATGCCTTTATAATTTGAAATCTATTAAATTCTGAAATTACCTAAGATATTTTATTTTTTATTTTTATTTTTTGCCAACTATCAAGATGCTTTTCGTCCTTAAATAAATCGCACTTCTGCACATAATGAACTACATCCATATAGTGTTGTAATAAGATACTATTACTGTTTCGAATAGACGAGGTAGATTTTCGAAAGTAGTATTACCCTAGTAACTTCTGATCATAGCATTTCTGCGAATTAAATACAAGTTTGCTACATACAAATATAAATATACAATGGCAGAATGGCGCCATAAAAAATGTTGATTAAGCAAACTTTTGAAACAAAAATCTAAAAAATTATCTTCTTTACACATTTTACTGGTTTCACGTAAATCTTTCATACATAACTGTCCATGCTTGCTTACTAACAACTATTTCTCGTAATACAAAATCAAATTAGTCATAGCACATTCGTTTGCTATGGACGCTAAGCTAAAAAATAAACATGAAAAATACAGGTAAATAGTAACAGGTAGGCAAAATTCAGTGAGTTTGTTTGAATAACAGGTAAAATAAAGATACATATGTACATATATTAATATAAATGTGAAAACCATCTCCATTCGATTTGAGACTACTTTGTGAAGAGAGACTTCCAGTTCCAGCTTCAGTATTAATTGGTGTGTGTGATAGTCTGGTTCTGATCGCTTCTCGCGTGAATAATTATTGCAAATGAAGTCAGGTGGTCGAGTTCGGTATTGCTGTCAAACTTGTACATTTTAAATTGTTGTTTTATATTATAAGTCGTTGTTGAGTGAGAGATTTAAAAATAATTTTTCCAATAATCCGGAAAGTGTATTACACCTAAAACGGTAATCATTTTCAATTCGTAATTGGATATTTAACCAAGTTGAGTCGTCTTCGCACATACAGCATTCATGATGACCTCCAAAAGTCAAGTTTACTGCATTAATTTATCTGAAAGACAGGTGAGTTATCATATTATTATTTTTTAATTCAATCACAGGCTTATTGTTATGTCGTCGTGAGATATATGTAAACTAAAAACAACCTACATTTATGGTCATAGTTGTAATCAACTGCTATGGAATTGTTTAGCTGATAACAATGGCTTAAAAAATCTTCTGTACGTGTATAATTTTACGTATATATATTGCCATAAAATTCATTTGTCATTCACTAAATACCTATGTGTTTAATGATAAAATAAGCCTTTCCATATTAAGACAATAAATCATTGCGAAGATAATTTTCCTTTTGGGAAAAATTAGCGCGCATCTGCATTTCTTTTCTTGTAGATTAGCCATCATATTCTAGATTGTTGGCCGTAAGTCTGGACTGATTCCATAATCTATAAATTGTACTAATGGTAGTGCTGGATAGACACGCGATAAATGTACCGCGATTCGCGAATACTAATATCTTGCTAAGTATATAATTTAAAAACAGCTGGACAACGAGGGCATTACCGATTAAGAGCATGTGGAGCATGTGGAGCATTTGAAGAAAATTATTTACTTTATAGATTATTGGAAAATTGATACGTAATTGACCTAGATACAATGGATAAAAACATTTTTTTTTACACTCTAGAAAAGTATGTAGTCTCTGCATGATAATTTCGTTGATTCCTAGGAAGAATGGTATAGGATACTTGCTGACAAAGCTCTGTAAAATTTACAAAAGCTATGAAATCCTGTTTCTTAAGTTCTTAAAGAATTTACATTTAGGGTCGCATTAATAATAGGAGGTCTAGAGGGCTTAGCTTATTTAGCTGTTTGAGCAGGTGATAGGTAATAAACGTTATCTATGTATATAAATTTAATTTTATATTTACGTTAAGTGATATGTAATTTTTTGGAACAGATCATTTTATACTTCACACCTGAGTGGCTTTCTTAAATTTATAATACGTATATTTGCATCGTCACACAGCTGAGTCATTCAGGAAAATCACAGATTTTTACAAATTCTTTGAAGAATTGAGATGATTATTAATTTATTAATGCATAGGTTGTTTTTTTAGTTTTTTTATACATTGCGGTAATAAGCATTCCTTAGGGGTGCAGTATGTGTTTGATTTAAATCGTGTTCAATTGTTATGGTAATCCCCATAAATCTAAAATCGCGTAACATTAATTGGTTTCACAGATGGATGTTTGCCAAAAGCTTGTAGTATTTTATTTACAAGGGCTACTGAAATATCCGATTGTTTAAAATGGTGCCCCAACCCATGCATATTAAGCGATGCGCAATCCGTATACAAAATACGTATAAGTTGTTTTACTAAATGCACTATGCTAGACTGTTTATGATGGCTAATATCAATTCAAAAAAAAAAAATTATTCTATTGAGATATAGAACCAGGGTTTTGTTTTTTTTAAATTAATGAAATATACTAGAAAAGTTATTAGGGTAATTTGATAAAAAATCTGTCAAAATTTTTATCCTCCACAGCAATGCACATGGGGTTAAAAGGAGAGATTATGCTTCGGCTCTTGCCCCTCGACATTCATGGGATATGTATAGGCTGAACCAAAATAGCCGTAAAGGACTTAACGAATTGTTGACATTTTTGCCGTAAATAGATATCACATTCTGTAAGGGTTATTATCTTGATATTTAATGTTTTCAATTTTAAAAAGTGATAACAGCAAAAAAAATTAACAAATCGAAGTTGATTTAACTGAAGGTTTTTGCCTTCTACATATTAATTTGCAGCACCATTCTTGTTCCATTTCAGTGTTTATATTGCACTTTTGATTCATTTAATAATAATTTAATTGCACGACACATCGCGTCTGTAAGTAATAAGCGACTATTTATACTTACGGAAAATGTGTGACATTTAAACTTAACGTAAGTTCCCCTCCTACGGTTAAATAATTTGGGTACGCCTGTTTAATTTAAAGGACGCGTTCGTCACATACTTTTACGGCTATTGAGGTTCAGCCTTACAGCGGCAAAAATCTGCACTAAGGCTTAAAGAGTCGGGCTGCTGGATAACAGTACACCATATTCATAGCAGAATACTGAAGATCAGTCATATGGAGACTGCATACGGGGAGCTACGGATTACATTGTCCCGAGACTAGACTACTGAAGATATGTCATATGAAGACTGTATACGGGGAGATACGGATTACATTGTCCCGAGACTAGACTTTGAGAAAGCGTACTAAACTAGCATTCCTATTAGAGAGGAATGGGATGATAATCGCGTGGCAAATGACTTTGATATATTTGTCTTTACAGACAGTTCGAGAATGGATGTGGGAGGAGTGGGAATCGGAGTGTATTCAGCATTTCTTCAAATGCAAGAATCGTACCGCATACCGGACTACTGTAGTGTATTCCAAGAGGAGATTCTGGCTATTTATAAAGCAACAAGGCTGCTGGATACAACTTATGAGATACCTAACGATCGAGTTATCAGGATTTGTAGTGACAGCCAAGCTGCAATCAAAGCTCTGTACTCGAGTAATATGCGATCACGCCGAGTGCAACGCTGTCGCTGTGAGCTCGGGAAACAGGGTTATCCCTTGCTGGGTGTCTAATAACAGTCACATTCCCGGAAACGAGGCCATTGTATGTATAGCATATCCCTCGATCCGCCGAGATTCATTCAATCTTGCTCTAAGTGTGAGTTTTTAATTTAAACATAAGTCGGTACCTACACATCCCTTGTAATGTACGCAAAATTCATATTTTGTATGTTATATTGTGCCCATTTATATAATTGATGAGGAGTCGTGATTTTGATTTATTCATCATAAGAGAGCGTTATAAAAAGGCATTGATAGCTATAGTCTCTTAAAGTGTTATAAATACTTTTTTCCGTTAGACTCAACGAAAAAATCCCACTAGACTTATATGTACTATAGTTCTTCAGATGCAAATCTATGTAAGTTTAAAAAGTTTATCTTATTTTTATATTGTACGTCCAAACCATCAGAAAAGTAAATAATTCACTTAAGATTTTCAAAATTACATTTTCAGTAGGGATTCGATCAAATATATCGTTGAAACAAATATACAGAAAAAGTTTCATATTATAAACAACCTTTAGACTTCATAATTCGTTATTTACTTCCCAATAATTTATTCAAAATAGATGTAACATTCATTCAAAGAGATGAAAAGCTCAAACAATGAATGTGCATGTCAACATAGAAAGTGAAGTTGGATATGTAAAGTATGAAAGAAACTAATTGGAAAATTCAATTTATATTTCCAAAATTTCGTTTATCTGTAGATGTTCACAATTTACATATACTTAGTTATGTCTGTGTCTCCGAAGTTTCCCTCAAACTCAGCTTCCGAAATTCTTCTTACTGTAATAAAACTAGGACAAGCAAGAATACAATGCCTTGGTCCGAAGAGTGATGCACAAATTTCGAAAATCAAGCTTTGCTAGTGTACCTCTAAATTTTTGTCAGTATGAGACTTTTCTGAATTAGTTACCTTTTTCCTCTTTCAATCTGCGTAAAAAATAATATTTTTAAAATGGTATGTTTTAGACAGTATAGAAAATATGAACTTACTTTAACGAAAACACAAGTTTTCTTTCCCGGAATTACTCGGCCTTATAAAGTATATTGCTTTTCCTCCCCATATGGTATGTTGCTATTTTTAATTCATCCATAAGCATTTCTAACTCCAGTCTATTGAGATAATTATGATGATTACAGCTTTAATTTTCTTTTCCTATATTCTTTTAAAAATCCTCAAAAGATTTTGGATATTATTATTTCTATCAATTCCGTAAACTTGTTTCGGCTATAATTTGACTCATTCAAAAGTTTTTTTCTTTCGTGGAGTACCCCAACGATACGGATAAGGATGAATATCTCTTAATTATGCAAGATTCAATTGCTATTTCGAGATCATCAACTTAAATAGAATTTGAAGGAAATTCTTCGGGACACGATGCGTAATTTTTAAAAGTTAAAGCATGTCTATCATCTATGGAAGCACATACGTTAGATCTTTATCGTGTCGTTTATGCAAAAGTTTTCCAAAAGTATTACATTTTGATAATAAGTCAAAACGTTTCATTTTTTTATTAACTAATATTGGGAAAAATTTGCACTATTATATTTAATATGTTTACCACAGTTTTTTTTTAATACGAGTTCAAGTCATATCACGTTTGAACAAGTAATAAACAATCATAAAATAATTTGTAATTTCATTCATAATGCGGAACATAATAATTTTATCAGACTATGTCACCTTAGGTGGGTAAAACTCAAATATTTTCTAGGAGATTGACATTGCAAGCCCATGCTTTGTTTTATCTACAGTACTTAATATTTACTCTTTTAATGTTTAACTGCGGTATCATAAATTACTATAAATCTTAATTATGTAGTTAAAGACGAAAAGGTTCTTATTCCATGACACACTGGGATTTTCTTTTGTATAACAGCATTTTTCTTTTTATATATTCTTGCGTTTTTGTACCTGTGAGTCATGGAATAAAATCATGTCATGTAAGTTTGGTATAGCTAAGTTTCTTATACCCTAGATGAAATCTATAGGGTATACTAAGTTTGTCATTCCGTTTGTAACGGACAGAAATAATGATGGTAGAGCAAAATGGATTGGATACCCCCGCATCAAATTAAAAGTTATTTTGATTTTTGCATGTCCGTCTGTCTGTCCGTCCGTGCGCACGATAACTCGACAACGCGTTCACTTAGAAAGCTGAAATTTTGTACACGGACATTATAGCAAATAAAATTTCAAAAATGGACTAAATCGGGCAACCCCTTCTTGGTGTTGCCATATAAATTTTTTGGGTTTTTACATATACTGTGAAAACGTTCAGTCCTAGACATTTTTATTGTACTAAAAGCTTCTTCAGAATACGAAATCCTATAAAATTGGTTATAATATATGCTAGAAACCAATGCAAAAAATCAAAATTGCTCAAATGGGTGACCATACGAAATTTCATACGGGCATTCATCTAGGGTATCATAAGAATTGGTCTTAGACCAATTCTAGCTTTTTCACTTGTTGTATATTAGGATATTACACATAAGGACGTACTTCGAATACATTTATTTGTCAAAACAGTAACAAGAATTTTTTTGGTAACTTTTTTCAGATGACTATCAAATTAATATTTAAAAAAATAAGAAAAAGTAAAAGCATTCAAGGATAAAGGATATTCTCAATATTGTTAATTTTTTTTGTCCACCAAAAATCAGGTTTTATATTTTCCCTTGAAACCTTGATTTTTTCTCTTTAAAATAAGCATAAGCTCTGGGCCATGCCTCTATGATAAGTAGAACTAAGGTTACATTTTTTTTTTTCAAATATAACTCAAGAGAGCAAAAAAACCTTTATATTCTCCCCTCCATTACCACATTATAACTGCGTGTCTCTCGTCTTCACATTTTCCTGTAAAATGTAAATTGCTTGCATATAAAAAAAAACAAATGGCTGTGACCCTTAGAATTTTCGTCCCATCAGTATTCTCCCGTTTTTATCTAAGCTACTGGAAAAGATTATGCAAAACGAAATTGCATCTAATGTCAACACCCCAAGAATTTTTTTTTGTATGTGCAATTGTCCATTCACAATTCACTATTATGTTTGTAGAATTAGGGAAAACTTGGGGAGTGTGAAAAAGTGCGAATCGCCAGGGACGATAAAGTGTATGCAGTTTTTAGTGTTCAGTAGTAGTAGTAGTGTAGGTTTTTTTTTTGTCTATTATATTACCTCTCGACGATGAGGAGAGAAATGTATGGGGTATCAGGAAAATTAGAACTCGGGGCAAATATGATAGACGAGGAAAGTTGGGCGTTTTACAAGTGAGTCATATACACCCCAGTTCCTGTATTTTGCATGTATTTATCCCGTACTTTCTTTTAGATCCATGAGTACTTTGTGGGGAACATTTTTCTCATGGAAAGTGAATTTTACCAGTTTTTCACAATGATGAGTTGAAAATAATCCCATTTTTGTACTAAAAAACGGCAATTCTTTTAGCCTTAAAGAGAACTGATTCACTTCTTTTGCAGTTATCTCCAAAACTATTTATCAAAAACTAATTACATATCTAATTAGGGGATAAACGTGCATATTTAAAATTTTGATAGCATCTCTTCTGTACTGGAAGACTACCAAATTGACCATTTTCGCGTGATTTAAAATTTTTATCGGGTATCTTGAGTCATCAAAATCCATATATCTCTGTAAGTATTGCAAGGATTTCCATAATTTGTTTTTGTAAATATAGCCAGGATATGCGGTGAATCCATAAATTAATTTAAAAATTCCTAGGTACCTTGGTACCTTCACCAAACACAACAAAAACAAACAATACAGTCAGTTGAGAATTTTTCCTCTTACACTTTTCAGTTACAAAATTCCAAGTGGACAACTAACTGTTAAAACAACTCTCATTTCCCAAATTCCATAATTCTCTGTATTACAGAATCCGGCCCCAGGGCATGGCTGTAGGTACTACAGGTCTTCTAAAAATTACCGATGATATTCGCGAGAATTTGGACAATGATCTTCTTCTTAAAGGCAATTGACTCTATCAACTATAGTATTTTATGTAAAAAACTTTCCATGTTATACAATTTCAGCCGCAGATTTACTGGTTTTATAGCTAACTTTTTATCTGATCACAAGCAGTGCATTACAGCTCGTAATCGTACCTCTGTAGTCCTATACCTTTCAGCTCTCTCGAGTACCACAAGGCTCTATTCTTTCTCCCCTCATCTCCGCCCTCTTTATCAACGATATGATTTCTGTTGTCAGGTATACTCAAATCCATATATACGTGCGCAAAAATTTACCATGCTAAGTCTGTTAGTGATGCTCTTGGGTGTATTAGCAATACCAATTAAGATTTATCAAAAATAGCGGATGGGAGCATCAATTAACCTGATGCGATTGAACCCTGGTAAATATAAATGGTATTTTCAAGGGCAGCTTCGAGACGGGAATGTTACCTCCCGTAACTCTTAATAGAAGCTCTATAGCCTCCGTTGATAAGAGTCACTAATCTTGGAATTGTTATAAACAAAACATTAACATGGAACGATCACATTAACTCTTATGTGTCGAAGATTTATACTTGCATTAGGTCCTAAGGTATTTTGCACATTTTACATTGATTAGAAATCAATGTACGTTTAGTAAAAACCCTAATCAAACCGATTCTGGCATATGGAGACGTAATTTATGGGTACCTCGTTATATATATACGCAGATTCGAAAATGTGTCTCATTTATTTACCTAAGTATTAGGAATGAGCCTGTCCTCGATCGTACGGCTCCACACATGTCTCTTTCTATTCAAATTGTTAATGTCTCGCTTGCCATCCTATTTGCATACTAAGCTGAGATTCCCTCGCTCGTCTAGAACTAATAAGCTTTTGCTTCCTATTTTCAATTATTTACAAAACAGCCAGCCGTATGTTTTTTCGTTCACGCCATTCGTTTATGGAATACATTATATGATTCTATTCGTCAGGCTGGGACGGCGGATTCTTTTAAAGGGGAATTGAAGACGTATTTTTCAGATCAATATATGATTAGGTGCTCTAGATAATGTAAAGTTTTAGTTAGTTTTTTTTTCCATTTGTTTCTGTTTTATCTTTTATTTTTATACCCTAGATGAAATCTATAGGACATACTAAGTTTGTCATTCCGTTTGTAACGCATAGAATCAATGCTGGTAGAGTAAAATGGATTGGATACCTACACTCAGTGGCGTAGCTGGAGTTAATGCTGCCTGGGGCGGTCCCGAATTTGCCGCCCTTGGCTATTATTAAAAAAATTAAATATGTTGGGAGCAGAGTTTTCCAGATGAAATATTTTAAAGTTGTCAGCACTGCGGTAATTGTGAATTTTTAAAGGAAAATTGCCATAGTGAATCTCGATGAAGAAGAAGACATCAAAACAAAATATTGTTATCACTCGTTTATATAACGAAAAATGGAGAAAAATAAATAATTTTAGTTCGGATGAAATTGACGTTCTATTAGAACTTTTTACAACGCGAGAAGCTGTCAAAGCGCTGTTCCTATATGAGAAAATTTTTAATTTCACACCCATTTATAACTTACAATATTTACCAGTCAGTCATGCTTTTTATCTGCGATTGTATCGGAACCGAGAATAAAAATAAACGTCGTCCCATTTCTCGAAATGTTGCGGACGCCTTCTTATAATTCTTTCACGGGTTACACTTTGTGATATTATATTATAAATTTCTCCGTCGTTTATATCCTCTGTATCAGATAAATCACTCATTTTTGTCTTAAACTGTTTGGTTTCTTCCTAAAACGTCAAACGGAATGTCGTCAGGGTCACTATAGTTACCAGACAGTACTCAAAACTGCTAACTAGATAACTATTTTTCACTCGGAAAATTTCAATTTAAACTTTAAAGTGTAACTTTTGAAATACGTATGTTCGTTTAATTTTATAATAATAAATTATAATATTTGGCAATAATCTCCATATGGTTTCACAGCAATATCTGAGGCTTAAGCCTTCGAGATGACGGGCTTAATTAAGCTTGCCTTAAGTAGGTGATATCGCTTAAGACTTGACTATGAAACCGAAATATTTATTAAGCCTTGACTGTGAAACCGGCCATTATAGATTATCTTTAGATACGAACTGTAGATATATTTGAATTCCGTAACATATTAACAGTTCACATCGTACGATTTGATCTGCAGTATAGGTAATCTGTGGGCTTATGTTGAAAATTTGTATGATTTGTTTGTCATCCAGATCGGCAGTCCATGTACTGAAGACAGTAGATCTGTAAATAAATACACCAAACACATGCAGTTCATCAATTCTTTTACGTCAGCACTGAGTGTTTTTTCAACAAAGGCTAACGTCGCTATGCTATTTCTGAATTCCTGAAACTTCTGTAGCAAAGCTTCTCTCATATTTAAAATTTTTATTTTGAAATAGGAAATATGAATTACCGAGTTATTTTCTTGGCGTTATTTCAACAGGCTAATGTTTCTCTTTCAAAATCTTGAGCGAAAAGGGACAATTTGTTTTCGAATGGAATGACTTCTTCCAATATCGAAAAATTGTGTTTCCTTTCCCCTGTAGTTTATGATTAAGATAATTTAGATGAGACGTAACATCTACCATGAAATAAAATTTTGTTATCCACTGATGGCTCGTTAGTTCAGAATAGTCAATGCTCTTTATATACTTTAATTTCTAATAATAAGGAAGCGAAACGTTTCCTTTTGAAAGCTAGCGTAACTTATTATGGAGCAGAAGATCTGCATATTGACTCAACAGAGTTATGTTCTTGCTCAACCCGTGTTATCTCGTAATTCCGCGTAATTCCGGACCATATACCCTGCGCGCTCCGTGTTACCCGACCGACTCCTGCTTGTCGGCACCTGCTAGTCAAAACCGATTTGTTGCCGACTGGCCGAGCCGCACTCAGGTCGCGAAAAATCCGCATGTTATTCGCGAGCCGAGATTTGCCGACCACTGATCTAGGGTATCGTAATAAATGGTCAAGACCTATTCTAGCTTTTTTACTTGTTAATCTTCATTTTTCATTCACTGTATATTTATAGTTTGATTTTTGAAGTTTATTTTTATAGTAAATAATTTTGTAACTTTTTTTTTTTCATTAAGTACTTATTAATAAGGAAATATATAATATAACTATAGTTAGACGTACTCATTAATATAAATCTATGCTAAGTACATACAAAAAGAATTGTATATTCTTGTTTGTACAATATTAAATGAATTGAAAAAAAAAAACTGCAAATTTTAAAAATTTCAAAGTCCGTTAAGTCAGGAATGAAATTAATTTCTCTCGGCATGCGCTTTATCTAGAGGTCAGCACACTGTTTTGATGTCTATCGATTTAGAAAAGGCATTCGATAGAACGCCGAAGCTCTCCGTTTTAAAGCAATTTATAGAATGGAAGTTGGCACTCATTTCATCAAGCTAGTAGATACCTTCCCACAGACAGGAGGATAAAGGTCAGAGTGGGAGGACACTTATCCTCGACCTACGTTCTTAAAAATGGTCTTCCGGAAAGCTCTCCTTTATGCGTGCATCTCTACTCCACATACATGCACTCGCTGTCAATAACACTCAGCGTAGTGCCAGATATCTCCTATCATATTTACGCAGACAATTTAATCTGCTATACCTCTGGTAACCCAACATACGTGAATTCAATCCTCACACATACCCTGAGAAACATCGTCTGAGATTAATGGTGCTAAGGTTGCCATCAATAAATTAGAAGCTCTTTATGTCTGCAGAAGACGGAGATGCCGACAAATCGAATTGACCTACGATACAGCTTCAATCTACCTAAAAAACAACTTCAAGATCTTGGGTCTGTGTATTTCTAAAAGACTCGACTGGAGTAGACACTACAACATGGTAGTGGAGGACATAAATAAACGAAATAACCTTCTCAGAGTCATTTAAAGGAAAAATGCAGGCCGTCCGCTATCTATAGCTACCCAGATAGTCAGACAGCTGATCTGTCGAAAGCTGGTGCAATGTCTACACGGCTGAGCTTACAGCAATATGGGAGGCAGCCAACCAAAAGGGCACCACGGCGATCTTCTCCGACAGCCTGTCGGCCATCAAAGCTATTCAAAACGTTACTAACAAGAAAATTTTGGCGCAAAACGTCAGAGCGCCTTGTAAAATGACAAAATCTGGATCGCCTGGTGTGCTGGCCATATATATATGTACATATACACTCGTGTGCAAAAAAAAAAAAACGCAGCACCGGCAGGTATCCTTGGAAAATCATGATTTCTCCTAATTAGTAGGTAGTCTCGCGAAGCTCCCTGAAAAATATGACACAATAGACTATATAAGATGCAAAAGATGCGAGCTTGTTTTATTTTTCAATGTAGTGTGCAGATAGTGAAAGCATTTTGTGTATTGAAAGAAAATTTTGTTAAATGTGGTTCAACTAAGCAGTGAACAAAAAGCTTTGGCAATCGCGTTGTGGCGGGAAAATCTTTATATGCATGAAATAGTTCGTAGGTTAGGATGCTCTGATTCCACTATTATGCGGCTAATTAAAAAATTCGAAGAGACTGGCAGCGTAGATTGTCGTGAAAGATCGGGAAGACCGCGAAAGACTACCATTCGTCAAGATTGGTTTATATTTCGTAGATCTTTGGCGGATCGTTTCAAAACACCTCCGTATTTAAGACAAGAGCTAATGAGTGCGCATAACGTCGATATTCTTGCATTCTATAGTATAGGTTACGAACTACCTACCAGGAAAACTGTATTGAGACTTTGTGGTGGCCCCAATCGAGAATTTGTGGTCTATTCTAAAACTACGTCTTAGGAGACAACGTCCAAAAACACAAAGGGAATTGGAGACTGCAATTTCAGAAGTCTGGGATGAAAATTTCTGAAGATGTTATTAAAAATCTTCCAGGAAGTATGAAAGCCCGATGTATAGAGGTGATCAAGGCCCGTGGTGGGTCAAGAGGTTATTAAATAATAAAACTAAATTAGATGCAATAAAAATGTTTATCATAATAATTAGTTTCGAAGCAACTTAGGAGAATTAGCTCAAGAAATGTACCCTTTGAATATATTGTAGCTTAACTACATATTTTTGTTTATGTACAATATTAACAATAAAAGAAAAAATAATTACTGTAAAGTTGTCACAAAATGTTATTTCCATAATAAGTAACCAAATTAAGAGCAATCGCGATGAACCTTGAAATGTGAATATCCAGTAAATCAAATATATTCTTTAAAATTCGAGTGCTGCGTTTTTTTGCACACTAGTGTATATGTAACGAAAGAGCGGACTGTCTGGCCAAACTCATTGCAACGGGTGACGAGTTCACCATTATCCCCCGGTCTACAAGGCGGCACTTTTACATAGTAGGAAACTTCAAGACGCGTTCAGACTACAGGCTTGGAATAACTTTAACTCGTTTTTGGTAAGCCACCACAGGCCCTTAGAGCCATCAGATATGCTCGACCTCGCCAAACGGATGATGATTGAGATGGCTCGGGCATTTCTTCGTAGTAAAAGAATACCTTTTTAAAAGACAACAGTGTCCCTCCTGCTCTTTTTGTGAATATGTTGCGCTATCGGCGCATGAACTATGGGCTTAACTAAGAATCGTGGATTACGATAATTATAAGCTTATTTTAGACTAAGAAACCACAGAACGATTTCCGTAGATTTCATGCACAACATTTTGTATATTAAGTTAGTAATACTAACTAGTTTTAGGCTGCTGCAACTGATAGAGCTCGGATGGCGGCGTAGCCGTGGGCCAATTACTTTATTGAAATAGGTTTAAGTTAGTCTTAAGGTTATGTAATAAAGTAATTTAATAAATAAATAAATAAACAAACAACTTTCAGTTGTCACAAGAAAAACGAAATTGACAATCGACAGGTAAAAATTGAATCGATATGAAATGGAAAGGGTTATATACCTAATTTAATAATAATAATTAATGGACGTACTACGATTTCCTGAAATAATCACTATAAAATTATTGGAACCAACATATATTACATATACATTACAAAAGATAATAATTTATGAATGAAATTAATACTTTGCCTCGCATTACATTTTTATATATAGTATGTATGTATACAATGTAGATAGATACCATACACGTACTACATAATTATATATTCCCTTAAAAACTATCAATAAAAAACGTAAAAAATATTCTTCAGATCTAATCAATATTGACCATGCGGAAATAAAATTCGTTATGGTACTACTTAAGCTGTGTTATGCACAGTCCTTCATTTATTGAACAATTTGGCGGAAAATGCTTTTCTATGGTTTTGCATGCATGTTAAATTTGCATCCATTTAACGCCGCTGAGTGGCTTGTCCTACTTAATTAACAACAGCCAAAGCCAAACAAAGCACACCACACAGATACGATAGTGCTGAACACTTTTCATCAGTGTAAAAGTTCTTTTCATTCACCCTTTTCATTGCGGTCATTGGTGTCAATTTAGCTTAGATATCTCTCTTAATCCGCTTTTTGTTTTTTCTCTTTTTTTTTTTTAAAAAAAGTTGCTCTATCAGTCTTAGCTTAGTTAGTTAGTAGTACACTATGCTTACAGTTAAAAGTTCGTTATTTCATATATTTATGATAATTTTAAAAGAAATCTTACAATGCTAAGAAAAGAATAAAAACAAAAACAAGAAAAAATACAAAAATATGTAAATACTAATCTTAATAGAAAGAAATTTATCGTACTCTTATACTCTAGAGAAGAAACTAACCAATTCTAGCCATTGAAGGACTGAATGATTGACTATGATGATATAAGTTTATATACATATTTTATGCACCATAACGCAATGGACTCAAACGCAAGCCCTCTAACAGAAGTCCTCCATCCGCCCTCCCTACCGCCACTAACCCATTCCACGTTAAATATCAATTCCAAATAACCAAAGTGCAATAGCTAGCACGCTGCACGAAGAATCAAGCTGGTGGTGAGTGTGGTGAAGAAATGTGAATCGAAGGAAAGGTCTTTCTTGACTTCTTGCATTTTTGAGTAGTGTCTATATATTTTCTCTATACAATCCCCACAGGGGCCACAACAAACCACCATTTATGTGTAGACGAAGAATGGAGAAAATTATAGTGCAACGCAAGTATAGTAGACGCCGCCACTATATAGTCACATTTAATACCAGAAAACATAAGGAAATATCCTATACGTATAACACGTATAGTGGCTCTATATATATATATAAATATACATTTGCCTATCCATATGTGTACATTGGTTCTGGTAGTTCATATATAGCTTTACTTGCACGAATAAAATCAGTTTGTCGGGAACAGCCTGAAATCGTAAACTTATCACCGATGATAAATTAAAGTTTCGCTTGTATGACCCCTGGTTTAAAGAGATCACACAACATCATGAGCATGAGCACCGAGCTTCACTTCACCACATCATATTCAGTAACTGATAACGTCTGAAAGTAATGAAATCTATCTGATGGTGCGCGCAAGATTTTACATTAAGTGAGAAGAGAATAATAGATCGTTGCACGGCTACGGGTAAATAATATTTTCTAAGACCGCGATCGGTTCGGTTGTGCATTAACGCTTAGCTCCGGTTTAAGGTCAGTCAGACAACGGGGGCATAAAACAAAGTTCATGCGGGTGTCAACAAAAGTCATCATCAGATTCTTAATAATTATTATATGAAATTAACCGTGCGATTAATTTAATTACATTATTTATAAAGTAAATTAACCCGTTAACTATTTTCGTTTTTGCCTTTTGTGTTTGCTTGCTTGCTTTTATATCAGCATTTCAATAAATTTTTGTTATAATACGGAAGAGGAACGGCGACATAGTGCGCCGCCTTTTTTGGGAAGTTATAGGACTTGTGTGTGTTTATTTTGAAACGAAATATAATTTAATTCGTGGTGTTAACGTTAAAATTTTAATAAGGATGTGATTATCAGTTAAATTGCTCTTAGTTAAATCAGATGAGGTGAGGGTAGAATATTGTGTTTTAAATTAATGTGATTCGTATATGTAGTACATATGTACATACTATAAAACTATACTGTAAAAGCCTTTATAGATGTATTTTAATATTTGTCCTAACTGTCTGAAAGTGGGTAGGTAAGTAGGTAGTTAGATAGGTAATCATTTAACTTTTACTCGAATAGTCTAAAGGCGTCGCATGCCATTCATTTGCCCACGATAACGACGTATCTAGGTACATTTATATATATATATATATATATATATATATATATATATACATAAATCTAATATAAGCATTAAAACTTCGGTTGCATGCAAGTTTCTAGATGCGGTTACCGCAATTAATACGTAAAATATAAAAAAAAAAGAATAAAAAATATAAATAAAATTTTCCACCGTATTTATGAATAATCAAGAAATTATTATGGAAATTAATATCCAACTGAGTAGATAGAAAATAGAAGATTCATAGCCGCAAATTGTTCATGGGTACATATGTATATCTAATACACACCTGTTTATACATGCATTTTGACCTAAATGAGTTCTTATCTTAAATTGTGATATTAATACCAACAAGTGAAGTAACTATATTACAATAGAAAAGTACTAATACGGAAGTCTGAACTATGCATTCCAATTGTAATACGTGTGTTTCGAGATTAATGAACTTAATTAAATCGCACATATAGTATTATCCGAACAGAGAGTGCAAAAATTTAGAATTAAAGGTGATTGGTGCGTACTCCAATCAGGCGATCAAAGAGCATTTCGAGATTTCTGCTACGTTTTTCTAGTTTGTTTTGTGAACATTCATATCTTCTATATAGGTAAACATGAATGGTTCCATTAAAGCTGTTAGCTAAGGTCTGTTGAAATGTCGCTTATGGTGAAGATAAGTACATAAGAGACTGACATGTAACCTGCTATCTTTATTTATTTTAGATGATTATGATCCCTTGTTTGATATCTCGATCATACTAGTCTATAAGGAAATATAACGCCTTTCTATACTTATTTCTTCCCATTCAATAAATATTGGTACACTATATAGAAGTTTTACATCAGACCATTTTCTGTGTGACAACTTTTAAATTCTCAGTTGATACGGCTTATTTTCCCATATACTATGTGTTCGCTGCGGTTGATCAGAACAGAATCCAATTGATGAATACTGATGAATACTTGGAGGTAAGTGCTAGACCTGAAGCCAGCACGTATTCCCTGCTGCTATGCCAAGTATAATATTTGAGTCCTTCGAATGACGTGCGCCTCTGGAAGCGGAATGTCTAAGAGTCTCACTTAAGCTGTGCAGAACACACAAGATTGCTACTGCACAAGTATTATATTCGAGAATATCTCCAATCACGTCTGCCTCTGGAAGTGGAATGCCTGAGTCTCACTAAAGCTGTGAAGAACTCACAAGATTGCGCAAGTATATTGAACGACGGGTTTCAAGATTTCCTCGTATATTTTAACGCTCACTTTGGAGCAGGTACTTGAAAATAATCACAAGTTTCAACAATAAAGGTACTCACATAGAACTTAATATTTAACAATGAGAATACAAATTATTTAGCATCAAACAGACGCTCTCCTGGTGCTTGAGATGTAGTAGATATTATATAAATTATCGGGCGATCAAAAGCGCGCTTATAAAGCTTTAGATCTAATACAAAGTGTTTGACTATTGAATAATAAATGAACGGAGAATAAAACTTAAGTATAGACTCTGACGAATAATAAAACTTTTGAATAATTTGCTTTATGCGAAAAGGTTTTTTTTATGTTTTTTGCTCGCAAACAATTGACAGGCTAACTTCATTTTGTTTCTTTTTTTACAAATCTAGCAAATCAACGCACGTTTTTCCAATGCTCAAAATGACTCCGCTCACTTTTGTAAATCCCTATAAATGTCTCGCCAAGATTGCAAACCAAAGATTGGTGCTAGATAGCCATGATGCTATATTTGATAAGCTTAAGAAACTAATTTCAACAGCCCCATGCTTCAGAATTTTAACGAAAATTCTCCAATTTATAGACAAACCGACGCATCGCAGTCAGGCTTAGAGAGTTGCTAATTCAAGAAAATAAACCAATATTTTACGGATCCAAATCCTTAACAGAAACTAAAAAAAGATACGCTCAACTCGAAAAAGAAATGTTAGCTATCCTGTTTGCATGCCAGAAATTTCACAATTTCATCTATGGTAAGCTGGTTACAATTCTAACGGATCATAAGCCTTTAGTAGCTATCGTCAATAAGCTTGTAAGCGATGTACACTCGAATAGATTACAACGAATTAAATTAAAACTTATGAAATACGATATCAATCTCAAATATGTCTCGGGTAAATATCTCTACATTGCTGACATACTTTCTAGAGCTTACATAAATGATACCGCTAAAGAAGTCGATAGTAGTCTAAATCATGTTATTCATTCAGTTAGTGTATCAGATAAAGGAATACAAGAAATTAAAGAGGCGTTAAATTGTGATCCAGAATCAAATATACTAATACAAAGATTTTCAAAAGGGTGGCCTGTTGAGTCAAAAAATGTAGATCCACTCATTAAAAGATATTGGCCAATAAGAAATGATATATATATATTGAAAATCGTCTTTTGTTTTATAAAAATAGAATCATTATCCCCACTTCACTCAGAAAGAACATATTGCAAAAACTTCATGAAGGTCATATGGGATCACAAAAACCAGGGAAGCAGCCAAGTTATTGGTATACTGGCTACACATCAACGAAGATATAGAAGAATTTATAACAAATTGTAGGACGTGCGAAAAATTTCAAAACTCAAAGAGTAAACTCCCTTTAATTCCGCATGAAGTTCGAAATCTTCCATATTTAATAAAATAGCATGTGATATCTTCGAGTATGGAAACAACTCGTATCTGGTTGTAGTAGACTACTTTTCTAAGTGGATTGAGATAAAAGCTGTACATCACAAAAGCGCAAGTGATGTAATAAAACAATTAATGGAAGTGTTTTCATCTCATGGGGTCCCCGAAATTTTAATTGCGGACAATGTTCCTTTTAATTCTGTCGAATTTAAACGTTTTGCGGAAGAATGGAATTTTTCATTAATTACCTCCAGCCCATTATACCCCCGCTGAAATGGTCTTGCCGAAAAAGCAGTGTATATTTCAAAAACACTCTTGAAAAAATGTTGGGAAGATAATAAAGACATACATAGTGCATTATTTGCTTATAGAATTACCCCTATACCAGGCCTATCATATACCCCATCCCAGTTGCTGAGTAGGCTACTTCGCCCCAAAATTCCTATTAAACGTAAGTTACTAAAACCCCATGCGGTAACTAATATAGAAAGGAAAATAGAAGAAAACCAAACACGTTACAAGAAGTACCACGATCGGAAAATTCGTAATAGAAAAGAACTTACATTCTCCCAAGACGATAATGTAACAGTTCAAAGAGGAAAAAAATGGGAACCGCCCCAGATTATACAGCACCATAACACCCCTAGATCATATGTACTACGAACAGAAAATAATCGTCTGTTAAGAAGAAACTCCACACACTTAAGGCCTTCTAGTCTAGAATCGCGATTTAAAGCCCCGGATATTACTGACATGGAAAGTCTGGTTGAAGATGAAAAGACTATTAGCAAAACAATTACCTCACATCCAAGTACTGCAATGTCCAACCCAAATATCACTAATAATAGTTTTCAACAACCATCTGAAGTTATCAATGATCACAATAGGGTTAAACAAGGTGAACAAAAGCATGTAACAAGATCAGGCTCCAGAGAGATTAACATATCACACACATTAAAATATTAAATGAGACACTTGTTTAAGGATAACAGTATTGTTTAAATTACTAGCTTATAAGTGATAGATTATTTTGTAAGTAAGACAATTTATTATAGTTCGCTATATTAAGAATTGTTAGGATAGACATTAAAGTAGATTGTGAAACAAATTTATACATGTACATTACCAGGTATTCATATACATTAGAGTTGTCGAACAAATCATCAATATAATATCATTATAAATCATTATAAATTTATTTAATCTTGAATTATGAATAAAACTATATACGAACATTGTAGTATTAAGAAGATCTATAAAGAAGGGGATGTTATATATGTAGTCAAACCCAACTATATGTCCATACATTTAAAATAGCAACAAACACTTAGTAAATGTATCACAGTTAGGATAGAAGACATATGTAGATAGATATCACAGAAACAGATTAGGCTTATATACATCTCGTACCAATTGTAAGTCGGACAGTCTCCATCCAGCATTATATCAATAAAGAGCTAAGCACAATCAGTGACTTTCAATTAAAGCGAAATATAAAACATAGCTTGTAGCTAATTACAGCCACAAATGTGCAGCTTCGAAAATGTCTATCTTTTCTATAAATTTTCTCACACTCCTAATGAATTTTTAGGCGTGTTAATTTTTTTTCGATCCGACAGTTATCATACACGTTAGTTTCAAGTCTAAGTAGAAAAAATATGCTTTACGTAATAAAAAAATGAAGTAGTATCCATCAATGTAGTCCATCTGACTACTTCTGAGCTCCAGATCCAGGGTTAGCATTATTTTGTATTATCAGTTAGTCAAACATCGTCTGAATAGTGCCATCAGGTTATGCAGAAGACAAGTGCCTATGTTGAAGCTATTGTAGAGCACAGTATACGTCCTGTTATAACAACATCATCATCATCCTCCGAAAAGAGAGCATCTCAGTGCATTCAGCATTCCACAGCCATCATCTTCTATTAGTTAAATGCTAATGCTAGGCCATCTGCATATATAAATAAATGTCAAAGCACATAAATTTTAAAATTATTTTTAAACGATACACATATTCTTCAGGACCAGCTTCCCCGTTGATCATTTCGTGACGGGGAACTAAAAGCATTAAAAATAATTATTCAAAATTATGGCTTTTAATATTGAAAAACAATAGATAACAGTGAAAATGGTTGCTTCCCCATTATATCTCTTTTCCCGATGAAACGACTTCAATAAAAATACAGCAAAAGTTTTTGAAACTATTATTAACTCAAAATTAATGAAGTATATAGAAACTAATCAACTAATCAACGATCTACAATATGGCTTACGAGCTGGATGTTTATCTCGAGACTTGTTGACTTTTCTAAAGGAACGTTTGAACCGTAATCTTCACAATTTTGGTGAGTCCAAAATCGTTGCCTTGGATATTTTTAAGGCCTTTGATAGAGTCTGGCATCCAGCCTTTTTAGCTAAACATAAAGCACTCCTATTCTATTATGGATTGAAAATTTCCTAGCTAGTCGCCAAATACGTGTTGTATTAGATGCCGTTACATCTGGACCTCATCCCATAAATGCTGATGTACCCCAGGGCTCTGTTATTTCTGCAACTCCCTTTTTAATTTTCATTAATTAATCTGCTTTCCTTTACTTTCAATCCCATCCATAGTTTCGCTGATGACAGCACCCTTGATTTCGCTTACTCCAATCTTACGGAGTCCAGTCGATCTTGACAATATTCTCCCTTGGGGCAAAGTGAATCACATTGAATTCGATGCATCTAAGATTCAAAACAGTCTCATTTCCTTAAAAGGAGACCCTCACTTAACCACTCCCGTTTCTTTTGATGGAGCATTAATTTCTGATTCACCGTCACTAAGAATTCTTGGCATTAATGTCTCCAGTAAGTTAAACTGGACAAATTACACCGTCTCTGTTGGCAAAGAAACATTGAAATGTCTTGGATTTCTGAAAAAGTGTAAGAAATATTTCAGCTTGTCAAATCTAGCGCTCTTCTATAAGACCTACATCAGACTTAGAATGAAATACAATTCTCATATCTGGTCGCACAGTCTTAGCTTCATTGGATATTGTCCAAAATAAGGTCTTCAAGCTCATTGGCGATTTGGTAATAACTTGTCATATCGGCTCACTCGCCGAAATGTTGGATACCTTTCGCTCCTTTATCGCTATATGCATGGTCAATGTTCTGATGAAATATCTAGTCTGATCCCTGGTAGTACGATTGCTGCACGCAATACTCGCGCTGCAAACAGCGCACATCCTTTTACGTTTCAAATTACTTTCGGCCGTTCAGTAAAATTCCGTGAGGCTTTTTTATCCCGAACTGTGTGAATGTGGAACAATCTACCAACTTCCGTCTTTCTTCTGGCATAATGTGCGGAAGTTTAAGGGCCGACATACATCGGCACCGACCCCACTCTCCTCATATCCCCCAATCCTTCCCCTATCTCAATTATGCCGTGCTGTGCATCATATTGTATCCCCTGAGTTTGGCTTAATAACAAAAAAAAAAAACTGTCATATAGTAGAGAAAGAAAATCGTTATGTACATTGACATCAGTGTTTCGGAAGCTTTGTTATTTGCAAACTTCTTTAAAAACAAGTAAAAAAGCTAGAATTGGTCACCCATCTGGCAAGTTTGATTTTTGAAGTGGTTTTTCACATATATTTCTAGAACGGTTCGTCGGACTGTAGATTTCATATTCTGAACAACTTTTCAGTACGATAAAAACGTGTAGGACTGATCGTTTTCACAGCATACGTAAAAAAACAAAATTTGTATATGGCAACACCAAGAAAGGGTTTCCCCTCTTTAACCCATTTTTGAAATTTTTATTATTTTCATGAAAACACTGTGAACAAAATTTCAGCTCTCTACGTTGAAGCGTTTTCAGGCAGTCTCCAAATATATAGTGAAAAAGGAAATTTTTGATGGTGAGGTTACCATCAAAATAACTTTTTAATATTATGCGTGGGTGTCGTATCACTTTAGGTCTACCATAATTATTTATATGTATTACAAACAGAACGACAAACTTAGTATACCTTATAATTTCATCATCTAGGGTATAATAGTTGTAAGTTCGACAAAAATGGGCTGATTATTGGCCAATGTTTGTCAAGTGGAATTTACACTTTGGCATTGTTAACAGGGCCAGGAACTGGTAAAAATGCTATTAATATAAACAAACAGTATACTTATAAATCAAATCCTTTGAGTAAGCCAAGGCAACGGCCAACCGCTGCTGCTCCATTAAATATATAAGTCAATTTGTTTTCAAACATGTGGAAATCTACGATCGATATTCGATACTTCGATTCTTTGCAGTTGTACTTCTTCTTCTGTGCCACTACTAACTAACTGGGCCAACAATTTTCTGCTTAACTTAACTTTTTCATGCAAAAGTCTCGATTCCATATTATTTATGAAGGTGTTGTTACAACAATTGACGTTAAAGTAATCTAGAAGGATTTTAATATCATATCTAGCTCATGTTTCTCTCATGATTATTTTTAATGGGAGTCAATATAGCAGAGTTTTCTATCCCTTGAATCTCAGATTTCTTCTTGTTTTCCATTTAGTTAACTTTAAAGATAAATGTATTTAAAAAATTTATGTTATATACACGTATATGTACATAGGTATGTGTATTCCTTCACTATATGGTTTTAGCCCACACATTGATGTTTATTTTCGTACCAAGAGAATTTCTGTGGAATGTTCAGTTGACAATTTTTAGTGATTTATTTTGACTGAAGTTACGATTAAGGTAGGTATATACGAGTACATATACGGTACCGGTATATTGACCTTTTTGAAGCTGCCTACACAAGATATACATACATTACGTATGTCGGTTTCAGGAATAATATAAAATATCTCTTCGTGACATGATCTTGTAAAAGTGCCACAGATTCGAATCAATGGGAACACGTGCCGTTTTTCTCTAGATAGATTCGAATTTGCAACCGTCAAATTTATACCAAAATTGACGATATTCGCACATTATCTTTTGACACTCTATATTGTTGTCCATATTGTTTATGTTGACTTAAAGCAATTCACTTGTTAGTGATATACGAGGGCAGTTTAATAAGGTGACTTTTTGAATAAAAGATATTTTATTTCTCAACATAGTCTCCTTTAAAGTCGATACATTTAGTCCAGCTATTTTCAAAATAGGCGTTTGTTTCAGTGATGACCTCTCCGTCAGACCGAAATTTCTTACCGCTCAGCCATTTCGCCTCAGGTTTGGAAACAGGAAATAGTCGCAGGGGCTAAGTTTGGAAAATATGCTGGATGGGGTAGCAATTCGTAGCCTAATTTATGGATTTTTCCCATGGTGACTACACACGTGTGCACCGGTGCATTGTCTTTATGGAATAGCACTTTATTCGTCGCCAAATGAGGTCGTTTTTGCTTCAAATCAAATCAATATCGAATCTGTTTAAAAGCTCTGAATAGTATTCGCCAGTGATCGTTTTACCCTTTTCAAGGTAATCGATGTGAATAACACCGCGTGCATCAAAAAAAAAAACTGTAGCCATAACCTTGTTGGCCGACAGACCCATCTTGGCTTTCTTTGGTGCATGTTCAACCGGTGAAACCCACTGTCTTTATTGTTCTTTGGTCTCTGGTGTATTGTGATCGATCCATGTTTCTTCCACGGTTACGAAACGATGGATTTTATCGACTATTTTTGGCGTGACGATCGCTTTTGGGCGACCTGAACGGTTGATGTCACTTGCCATGGAACTCAGTAAACCTCGTCTTTACCATTGAAATTGATAGTCCAGAGTACCCATAGTATTTATCAAGCCTTTCCATGGTTTCGGTGATAGTTTTTTTACGCAAAAAATAATGCTTACAGCACACGAAATTCACTTTTTCCATTTTCGTTCAAATTCACGAGGTTGTTTGCTTTCAATGGCTGTCAAACAAAAACAAAATGACGCAGCTTGCTAAAAATTTCACAGTATTCTATTAATAGATGGCAGTTTAAAAAGTCACGAACTTAGCAAACTGCTCTCGTACCTGCGATTCAGATATTTACATAGATCGAAATGATTTTGATGATCGTTGTAATAGTAGCGTTCCGATCTATATATATTAGATGTGGGATCCCCGTGTACGTTTAATCAAATACTGCACGGGTTATAAAACGGAATTCTTATTTATTGAATTTATAATTACTGGCAGCAGTTGCCTAGTTACTATGGACGTAATTTTATTTCTATACAAATACTGCATTTTATTTGCTGACCTCAATATTAACCTATTTAATATATTCGAAAAGGTAACAGATTTCATTAATAACTGGTCTACTGTTGTTTTGAGGATGATGAACTCTGATTTTAGTCGCTTTAGTCTCAATTTTCTCTTTTGGACTTTTCTTGTCATGAACCAACCAAATGAGAATGTTTTGTTTCGCAACTATATTTCATTGATCGTAAAATCACATACTTATGTATATAAATCTTAGCGTAAACATTGAATATTGATCACAAAATACTTAGTTTTCCTTTAGAGATTTCAAGACTGTTAATATTGAGGAATTGAGTAACTATGCAAATAACATGTACCTGTCCTGTATTACTCGCATCCAATGGAGTGATGACAAGTTTAAGATTTTCAACGATTTTTTCAATGAGTTTCTTGACACCTATATTCCCTTAAGATTTCGTCGTGTTATTACTTGGTGGAGCAAAGATATCATGAAATTAATTAAGTCCCAAGATACACTGTACCACATATGGAAAAGCCATTGAAGGAATTTTCTATGGGAATCATACATACATATGTACATGCTGTGCATGTACATAGGGTGGCAAAGACAGCAACATAAAAAAATATATACATGTATTGCTCAAATTTAAAGCCCCAAGTTCTACCCTTGCTATAAATGTAGGTCTGGTTAGCTATACTACTATTGTTTTTTTTTTTAGGTTTCCAGCATTACTAGGATACAAACTGTAAAAAAACTAATTTTAATAGCCTAGATGAAATCTACAGGATATACTATATTTTCCATTCCGTTTGTAAGGTATAGAATCAATGGTGGTAGAGCAAAATGGATTGGACTGGACACCCACGCATAATATTAAAAGTTATTTTGATTTTAAATGTTAGTCTGTCTGTCCGTCCTCTTGACAACTTGAGAACGCATTTACTTAGAATGCTAAAATGTAGCACAATGCGTTCTTACAAACAATTTTTAGATTTAACGTCGAAAATGGCACAAATCAGGTAACTCCTTCATAGGTTTGCGTTCAAAAATTTCGTTTTTTACTATATAACTATTTGAACACTGCCTGAGAACGCGTTGATGTATAGAGCTGAACTTATATACACGGCGTTTTCATAGAAATAGTAAATACAATTTTAAAAAAGGACTAAATCGGGCAACACCTTCTAGGTGTTGTCATACAAAAATTTAGGTTTTTTACGTATACTATGAAAACGATCAGTGCCAAACAATTTTATTGTACCGAAAAATTCTTCAGAATATAAAAAAAAAACCATCTTAATAATCAAATTTGCATAGAGGGATGGCCATGCGAAATGACACGGGTATTCATCTACATAGTACTAGGGTATCGTAAGAATTGATTTTAGACCGATTCTAAATTTTTTCCTTGTTTATCTTAATTTTGTTGTCCGAAAGTACTCTTCAAATGCAGAATATTGCATGACCAAATTCAAAATTCCCGGACCCTATACTACGGAAGAGATGGTGGCATAGAAAAGTCTGCACATGGGTGTATAAATTAATCCGGTGTTGCGTACATACATTATATAGGACTACTCTATGATATGTATGTACATAAATAATATCTCAAGATGTTTATTATTCTCAAGCTCAAACATTAAATACCATGCTGGCTCTAAACTGGTATAATATGAGCTATGACATCTAGTCTTATAACGTCACTAACTGATATAACAAGAGCTCGTTCTAAATCGAGGTCAAAATATTTGGTTCAATAAAAATTTGGGTTAAAGCCAGACAATCAAATCCATACACGCTTGAATTTCTTTATCTTATCACCTAAAAATTGATTTTATCAATTCGAAATCGAAACTTTATCAAATTTACTCTGAAAGCTGAAGTTCACTGAAATAAGTTTAATATTTTAGCACGTTTTTAATTTCATAAAAATTAGTGTAAATTTACGTAGTTGACAAGTATAGCTTCATAAAGCAACAAAATAAATAGTGAGACGATATTTTTCAGCTTGTCTTTTTTTTTGGGATTATTATTTACAAGTGGTGTGTAATTTGAACAATAACAACAGGTTTTAAGTGATAAATTTTTGGGTGTTTTTTTTTTAAAATATTGTTTGTTAAAACATTAAATTTGCAGAGATATGCTGATGTTAGATTAATTTTAAGTAAATTGAGAGTGTCTCATAAATACATAATTATGTAATTTTATTTATTTTCTTAGATTGTCCAAGGTTAATTACAAATGAAATCATATTTTTTTTTCAGGGTCATGATAATTTAGGACACACTATTCATCCGGAAATACCTTGTGCAAGTAATGATACCAAATTGGCTACAAAGGAACATTTATACAGTGATATGACGCCGACATCAATGCATAAGAAAATAGGAGGGAAAACTGGTGTAGTTATAGATGTCATCGTATTTTTAGCAGGTAATTTTAAATTCAAATATTCCTCCTCATTGTTGTTTCTGGTAACTAACCAATTTTTAATGTTGGGCTAAATATTAAATGCTCATGATCCTCATAGATGTGGGGTTGTACTGCACATTAATGAAATTCTTCCGGAAAAGTTACACTGCTACGAACCAGTAAACTGAGCCTCGGAACAGGACGACTTCAGCTTTTCGATTACATAAACTTAAAGTATATTTTGAAATATTAGAACTCTGCAGATAAGCGTTAAAATGGGTGTGTGTGAATGTTAAGTGTGAGATGAACCGATAAAACATTACAGTCATGGTATTCAGAGAAACTGTAGATGACATGATGTGGGAGAACATGTTCGTTCGGGTGCAGAATCCTTCTTTCATGTCCTCTGGTAAAAACCTATTCAGAAGTGGTAACAGAAAAAAATCTGCACACAACAGATTTTTTTCTCAAAGGTAGCGGGACGAAAGATTCCAAGCACGGATGCCAAGGCGGCCAATTGTACTAATCTGCTAAGCATCTTCTCACCAAAACCTTCCTGTCCTCTGAATTAAGCGCATCAGGCTTTCTCAGGCAGGACAGACATTTACGGCTGACAACAACTCACATCCTTGTTCGATGAGCGTATAGCGAAATGTGGCCAGTTATGATGCCAACCATAGCTCTGCATTACTTCCTTCCGAGCTCCAAGAGAAAGTTAGAGAAATTCCTATTAGGCCCATCAAGAAAAAGTTTCGTATACCTGGAAGTGCACAGGTTCGTCCATCGCTGCTGATGTTTCAAGCGAAATCCGTTTTGATGAGAGACCTAATCACCGAGGCGGCAACGACTACAGCGGGTTCCAGCCCAAGGAAGGAAGAACTATAGAGCCAGACCTGGGTAGGAGATCAGTCCTTTCATTCTTCCATTATCCCCATGTGCCCAGAAACCCACTGAAGGGGACACCTTATTGTGGATACGCAGATTATCCACAGACGTCCTGCAGTCCCCAGTAACTTAGATCCAAGGGTCACTCGGAGCCATCAAAGCTGCCTGACTGATGATTTCGATATCATATTTCGGTACCATTGCGATGAGGAGGACTTCAGCCTGGAAGACAGTGTGCTTTCCAAGTGAGTACTCCAATCCAATGTCAGCTTCAAGAAAGTAAACACCAGCACCAGCTCCCTCCTGGAAGAGCGATCGGTGAAATTTTTTAGAGCAGACCGGGGAAGGCTCGATCAGGCACTTCCCTCAGCCCACCATTCTCTTTCAGGAGAACCCTCAGAGAAGCTACGCAGAAAACAAAACTTTGGAACAATTGCATCAAGTGCCATACGAGCCAGAGGGCTTTCCCGTTCCAGCCCAGATGACAATGATCAATGGGAAGAGCCAGTCCAGTCGTCCTTTCAACATCCCCATAAGCGAAATCCGCACACAGCCCTTTTGGCATCTGATTGAATGACAACAGTAGCCGTGGATCGCATGAAGCCTGTAATTCCCAGACAGGCCCGCTAGCTTCGGGATCGGAGTCCCTACTTGCACCCTCGGCTACCATACAAGAGGTATACGTGAGCATGGGTCATACTACCGAGGTGTACATCCAGTACACAATAATCGGTTTCATGCCCCATGTGCTGCCATTGAGCATAGCCGCATTAACTTTTTCCTCTGCATGCATGCCCCACGTCGTAAGATTCACCATCATATCATGATGGGTACATCAGTCTTCAACAGTATTGAGGCTTCGTTGCATGATGGTGCAGGCAGCAGCTATGCTGTGCCTGGTAATGAGCAGAGTGATGTCACAAAAGATTACTAAGTGAAAAGCAATAGGGTTCAGCAAGCGACGATTACGTGAAAGCCGATGATGAGATATTTTGCATATGTCACGGTTAATATGCTGTTGGTAAATAGTAAAAATCGGTCAATTGGGGTATACCTGGATATCATCAGCATATAAGTATATTTTAATAGACTTGTCAATAATATACAGCGAGGAGAGAAGGGACCCCAAAATGGAAAAGCTTCTATAGCAACGGAAAAATATTGGAGAACAGGCTATCAACTTTCACTTGATGAAATCCATTTCGAGAAACAATTACACACACAATACACAAATCTTGTACGAATCAGAACCTAGAAACACATCACGGACACGGTGTATCGAATTGAAATAGGGTGGGGAAAGAATTAAATATTAAATATACGTGGTCTGCGAAGTGCGAGGCTTTGTTTGTTACAAAGGGCTACAATACAAATGACAAAGATGCTTAAACTAGAGAGGCTGTAACTTTTGTAGATAGATCTAGAGAAGTATTCATCCAGAAAATTTATGCACCTACTGTAAGCGGACAAGGCCTTTCGTAAGTGCTACCAGTGATAATATGGCAAACCACTTACAATTGAATACACAAAATAACATATTTTATTTCCCGAAGCCTGCTCAAACAGACAAGCGTTAATTTTATTTAAAGTTAAAGGAAACAAAAAAAAAATAAAATCACACTAACAAAATATTTCTTATTCAATTTCTTTGCAGTAATCTTATGGATGTCATTAATAGAATTCGGCTTAATTCCTCACATTAAGCAAGGTTTTTACTGTGATGATAGAACTATAAGATATAAATATGATGGTGATACAGTCACGGCCACTATCCTTGGTTTCAGTTGCATAATTCCTTTTTTTGTAGTAAGTTTATCCAAAGATTGCATTTTAAGGATCTGACGAATGCTAACATTTAGAAATTTTTTAGTTTTGGGCAGTAGAATTTACGAAATATCAAACAGACTCTAAAGGTGGTTCACGTGGAAAAAAATCTTTACTCAGAAGTGCTGAATATTTTAAGGAATATGCTACAGGAATGTTAGGAAAACTTGTGGTTATTGAAACATTAAAAGTGTGTGAACAATCATCAATATGCCTGCCGCCAATATTATAATAATTATTCTATTTACAGATTCTTATAGGAGAGCTAAGACCACATTTTTTGGACACCTGTAGCCCTAACAAATTGACAAATTGTACAGATGGGTAAGTTTCATTTAAATTTTCATAAAATGTATGTTTTTTTTGATAAATATTAAATATTTTGTATGTTTTTATAAGTAACGCATACCCAAAAGTAGCACCAGAAAATTTATCTATTTTACAATATTTTAAGCATAAAAAACCTATGCTATTACGAAAATCAAGATCATTAAAAAATGATACGACTTTTTGCTTCCAACTGGAATAAAAGATATTTCAGAAAAAAAGCTTTGAATGCGCCACCCCAATATTTCGCTTCTGAAAGTTAAGAACACTAAACGACAAAATCTAGGGAGAAGAATAAAAATCTCGCATTTCGTATCTCGATTATATTAATGACATCGACAAAATATTTTCCTTACTTTATGCTATCACTAAGATTGTTTACAATGGAAACTTAGACAGCGTCAGATTTTAGTTCGATAAAAATCAATGATATCTATACTACAATCATTGAATAAAGATTACAGTTATAATATCTGATACTAGGACTGTATCTGCACCTTAAAAATATACCAGCAATAAGTATTACGTCCGGCTGAAGGTAGACTAGAAGACTCGTAACTTTACTAAATCACAGAATAAATAATACCGAAAGGAAAGAACGATCGACATTTTCGTATGGAAGCCCTAAGAAGGTGCCCGATTTCACGCATTTTTGAAAGTTTTTTATTAAAAAAAAAAAAAAACATACAAAATGCAAAGAAAATCCCTCTTCTACAGAAAAAGAACTTCCTCTTTTATCTAAGTATACTCAAAGGAATAAAGGGAGTTTTATAAAAGATTAAAGTAACCAAAGAACATAAATTAATCATTAAAAGATTCACGGATTTAACACAGAATTTCACATAATTTAAGAATCGAGCGAGAAAATGAAGTAGAGGGTCATCATAACCGCCACGATGGTGAACATGGTTTGATTTTATTATACCACTTGCCCGACATAAATCACTTGATCTGATCGGGATTAACATATGGTCATGAAATATGTGCTTAATGTACTTAAGGGATAGAGAGTGTATTATTGTTTGGTGAAAGCATTTTGTGAAAAATTTAAAAAGGCATTTTAGTTGCATCATAAATTTGACTAACGGCTTTCTTAAAGTACACTACTTGTTGATTTTAGGATTTGTAAGATGTTTTCTACTACGAGATTTCATAGCGGCGCTCCACGGCATTACGATAGATAGAAATATTATGAATTTAGGTGTTCTGGGGTTTTTATTATAATTTACATTGTTGGTTTAGATACAGACGGGTGATTATCAATTCCATGGACGGTAAGTTTTTAGAAAAAAATAAATTATAATTTTTACCAACGGTATTCAGTAAAGTGATCTACCATGAATTAGATTAAGTTTTAAAAATATTATAAATTATTGTAATTATTGGATTGTACTGCTGTTAAGTGTGATAGACAAATTCTAGTTAAGATTCCAATTGGATGATTATCATCATCGCCGTTAATCGCCTTTAATTCTTCGAGGGGGAATAAGGCGGCAAGACAACTGTATTTCTCCATGGGGCCCTTTTCTGTCTATAGTCTTAAAATTCACTCCAATATCGCCAAATCTCTCGTTATTTGGTATAGCATTCTGCTATTTCCACCAATTGCTGTATTCGCAAGGTCAGACATTTTTCCTCATCAATCCCATCGCCGCTTCTTTTGCCTGTCAAATACGCTGTATTCATTTATAGTTCATAGCGGCTCTGTTAGTCACTAGTGGAGCTGATGGTATTATTTAGTTCAATCATCCCTTTAGAATCGATTGTCAGATATTGTTTGTCATCCATTGTTCTCGGCCGTTCTGGACGAAATCTAGCAATTAAGTTATTAGCAGCTGCTGATAATATGGTACAGTTTTTTATACTCTAATCTCCATTATTGTTGGTATTTTCAGGAATATACAATTGATTTGACATTTTGGTGCAATTTTTCCACAAATATACAAATTACTTGGTACTGTCTCATAAATCATCTACCTCCTTCGACTAACGGAGTCTATGCCTACGTTCCTTGCCACCACAATTCCCAAGCTGCCTATACACATTGTGCTTATGACCGATGTTTGCTCCTCTGAAACTAATATCTTTCATAATTTTTCTCCATCAGCGACTGACGACTGCAGAGTCGCCCAGAGTATTATATTGCAAATGAAACAAAATATTAGGAAAAAATTCCTATTTATCTAATTAGCATGAAAATACTAGTATTCATATAGTTTTCTTTTTATTTACAGGACTTTTGTGAAAGACTACGTGTGCACGAACAAGATCGATAGCTACTTTTTTGTTACGGACAGCTCCAGATCATTTCCATCAGGTCATTTATCCGTTAGTTTCTTTGAAGCTACATTTTTAATATGGTAAGAATATTTATATATTTCCATTTTTATGGCTCACCACACACATGTTGCAGCTTCCAAATCCACATTTTGTTCATTTATGCAATATTGTTATGCATACATGCAAAATGCATTGTGTTTTCGGATACTATAATTAAAAAAAGAAAGACAAACTTTTAGCTATAAGCCCGCATATAGACGTGACAGTTGAGTAGATAATTTTTCTTGCACATGGAAAATTCTCTAAAACGAGTCATTCTCAATTCGTCGTACATGTGAATATGAATACACATTTATTGCAAAACTGTAATACTATACGTATAGCAAAATTAACGGCGGTTTTCATATCTGTGGTCATTTTGTGAAGAGGTCAAAACTCTTATATTTCATGTCTATTTTTCACGCGTATTTAAAAGCTTCAATTCAACTAATTACAAAAATGTTTTTAAATTCTACTCAGTTGAGATTTTAAATTGGCATAGCATTTAGACCGCTTTCAAATTTGATTATACGGAATCAAAAATTGCTTCGACAAAAATGTATTCTCAAATTAATATCAAATTCCTTGCAACCATTTTTCATAAATAAAATTGAAAATCAAATGTAAAGCGACATCATTAATTTTGTTCGTGTGTTGCGAGGGCATTATATAAGTTTTAACTAGATAGAACATACCAAATACTTTTCAAATTATAAAATTTAATTACAGGTACCTTCAAAGAAGATTTCCAAAAAGCCGTAGCTTTACGCTGCTACCATTCATTCAATGTTTATGCATATGTTGGGCTTGCTTCTGTGCTACATCAAGAATAACAGATCATCGGCATCATTGGTGGGATGTTTTGGCAGGAGCAATAATTGGAATATTATTTGCTGCTTTAACGGTTTGAATAATAATATTAACTATGGAGAAAAAAAATCATAATTACTCTTTTCTTAATCCTCCTGCAGTGTTTAGTTCTATGCAAAAACTTTCGAAAAAATATCCAAACCCTGGAAATTGTAAATCATAATGGATCAACAGATCGCCACACCAGCGTAAGACGTCTACTTTCAGATGTTAGTAATAGAGATGAAGTAACAATGAATCATATTAATCCTTCCTGAAGAGAGAGTTTTTTGGACTATTATCATCAGAGTTTTAATGCAAATAGTGTGTGTTTGTATGTGTGTGTGCAATAACAATAATATGTGAATTCAATGTTCAATCTTTTTCTTTAGCAGCGCAGTATTTATTATTTATAAAATTCTAAATTCACTAGATGTACAAATTTTCGCATTTTTCCTTTATTTATATTTAAAATTATTTATACATTTTAACTCGAATTTTATGTATTAAGTGCATAGAAAAACTCATAATAATATTAGAGATAGAATCTATGTATAGGTATTACAGGTATATAAGAAATAAAGAAGACACCAGTCAATCAAACTAAATATTGCTTGTAATTTTTTTTCGAGTCAAGAGACAAAATTGATTTGGACGAGCCATAATAAAAATCATCATCTTACTTATCATAAAGCCCGACCACAGATTTATATGCCTGACTTGAGAACGGTTCATTAATTTATGAGTTAGAGAAGCTATTGAACCAGAATTGATATTGAACGCTGCTAATCAAAGACATTTGTTTATAAAAAAAAAATAATTTATATCGGGGCGGAGTATCTGACTGCCTAATATCTATCTCTAACGATTTTTACTACTACTCGATTTTCTTGTTTCACACACGTATTTCCTATGCAAATGCATAAAAGGATATTTCCATCTAGTTTGGCTTCAAGAGCCAATTCACATAAGAAAGATAATAAATTCTGAGAAATATTTTCAACAGAATCGTACCACATACAGGGCGAACGGAAAATTTCTGTGTATTAAATGAAAGTTGCACTACATTTAAATAAAGACTACTATTGGGAAAGGATGCTCACATTCGATTACCAACAGTTTCGCAGTAGGAGAGCAGCCTTTTAATGCAAAAGCAACTGTAACACCGAGAATTTTTCCTAAAGGTGTGGACAGATTCGACAGGAAATACACTAGATCATTGAAAATCATAAGGGACGGCTACAAGACAACGTCAAGATCGCATACCAATAAATTATAGAAAAGTTTTACCGTGTTCCGATTGATTTTCTGAAATTAAAAAATCAATTAATAGAAACTTTCTGTGCACCCTGTTAATGGAAATGCTTTTTGTTTGTTTCTGCATAAACGCACACACTGTTCAAATACCTCCCAACTAAGAAATTCGTTCTGTTACATACGTAAAGAAGAGTTTCCAGTGACCCTAGAAAGCTTACACAGGAAGGTACAGCTAATTCTAACTCAAAGCTAATAGCTTTGCCATTGAAGTATAAATATTTTAAGTATGGTGGAAACAAATTGAAATCTACAAAGTAGAGTCCCTTAAAAGATTTTTCCAGAAGTAAAATGTAAGCTGAAGCAACTGCGTTGCTTTATAGATTTTAAACAAGGTAAAACTTTTTTCTGCTGATCGAATTTTGTTGGTACATTTTTCTAAATAAGCTCTGAATATCTGAAAGTTGTGTTTTCTATTCTTATAGGTTTCCTGTATATATACATAAATACCTTCTTTCTTGATTAGTATTAAGTTTTTAAGTTTAATATGTAAAAAAATTATTTAAGGAATGCACCCATCCTGAAACATTTAGAAAAAGACGGAAGAATAAGGATATTTTGTAAACGGATAAATTGTACTCAGGGACATCTTTGTGATGTAAATTTATTAAAAACAAATATATCATTATGATTATCATATTATTATTATAAATAAAATAAAATTTTATTTAAAAAACTAAAATATCAAACACATCTCTGATACTTTGTACAACCAATCAACCAACTACGTATTATATTTGAAATAACTATAATTACCTTAAATCGATTACCCATTAATTGCGGATAGAATGCATTCCATTACATCTTCCGGCAACTCTAATGGCTCATCACTTAACTCTCCTGTCTCCTTACAAATTACATAAATTTCATCAACTGTTTTCTCAGAATTATTTGGATCTTCGCTGGACACTATAACTAGAGATCCATTTGCGATTTCTCTTAAAACATTGTTTACATTAGAAAAAAACTTGCTCTCAACAATTTGTGAATTATTAAAATGCTCCTCCTCGTCCTGATTATCACTTAAATTTATGAGAGAATCTTCGTTCCCAGAATATGGTATATCACAGTTTTCAGTGTCCAGAAGAGCATCGATTAAATTTTGTTCGATCATTTCTTGATTAATTACATTATTTTCATCGGATTTAGTTTCCATGGCATGAGATTTTTTTGTTACACGGACGATATTTTCATTTTCATACGCAACATCACCATCGCTTAGAGTGCGTGAACTTTTGCTAATTTTATTACGTGGTGCGACCTTATAAATTTTCTTCCTATAAGGAAAAATATAATAAAAATTAGATTTAAAATACAGTTCCATGGATATATGATTAGATTATTAGGAGTAAATTTATTAATTGAATAATATTGTATTGTAAATGAAATTTGATGGTCTTTTTTGTGGAATTTAAAGAAGAATTGAAGTAGCTTAAAATTATTGAAAAATTTTGTAATCTTTTCTTGCTACTTTTATGATTAAATCGAATATCCACTTTAGTTCCTCTGAATGTTTTTCTCACTTTTCCCTAAACGTCTAACATAAGATTTTCGGCAGAAAACAGCCCACTGGTATCGAAAAAGCAACACAGATTAAAAAGTAGTATTGTAACCGTAGAAGAACTAAAAATTCTAAAATTTACATTACACAAAGAGCTGTGATCTCTAATTTACCACGGAACAACGCACATACGTGCTGGTAAAAGCTGACATTTTCAAGTTCTACAAGTGGATCTAATCATACGTTGAGGACTATAAGTAAATAAATTTGAATACTTACGACTTTTGGCTCTTCTTCTGTATTTCTTCCCATTTTTTTTGCTTCTGTTCAGCGACTCTTTCATCTAATTCTAATTCACGTTTTAATTCATCGATATCAAAAGTTTTAGGGTAAAGCAATGCTTTATTTATCAAGGCTAGATTATGTCTCTCTTCTCTTTTAAACTATAAAATAGAATTAAAAAAATTTAAAAAATCTATATAATTTTTTTTATGAAATCTAACCTTAAGCTTAAGATCTCTTCGTTTTCTATTTGGAAACAAGGTCAACATTAAAGAAAAGTCAGTTCCAACAGTATGAAGACATCGATAAAATTTTATTGTTTCCTCAGCATTCCAGTCTTTTGACCGCCTCTGTCGTTTGTAGAAACCATTATCTAAATAATTATTGAATTAACATTTAAAACCATTAAAATATGAAAACTGACGTACTTTGTGTATTTTCATCAACATAAATTACGCTAGATGTAGCTAGCTTAGCGCGAGCCTCTTTTTCTGCTGTAGTTTCTATTACCAAACTTGCTTCATCAAGAACAAGTTCACCATTAGGACCAAGTTTTAATTGGGGTACCGGCATATTGGGGGCCTTTTTAATAAAAAACCTTTCATTTTGTCGAAATTAAAAAATTTATATGTTCAAAACTACTTACGACGTCGTCTTGTTTTTCTGCTATTGCTACTTGTGGTTCTACGACTTTTTCTGGTTCATCTGAATTACATTCGATTTGATTGTCTTGTTTTTCCTCCGTTGATATTATAATTTCTTCCCCATTACTATCTTTTTTTTGTCCTTGCTTCATTGGATTACTGGTTGGATTATAATAAATGAAATCAAACATTTTCAACAGTGACTTTTCAGGAGGTTTTCCACTATATTTTGATTGAAACTCTTTTTTAGCTACAGAAATACGTTGGCTTTCTTCTGTTGCGAACATTTTTCGAGGTCTGTAAGATATTTTATTTAATTGATACTATTATTCGTTTAAAAATATTTTGTCCAAAGTAATACCTTACGATATCGCGTGAACTATTATTTTCCGAAACATTAGAACATGTAGATTCTGTCCGTTTACGATTTGTACTAGATAAATGCATTTTAGAATCGGTATTAAGAGAATTATGCACAGCTGTTGCATTTAATTTGTGACGTCTCGACTCGTCCTCTGAATCTAACCCAGAACCCTTGAAATAAAGATGTACAATTAAATAATGCAAGAAAAGCAATTCAACAATTAAGTTTATCTATTTAAAAATTGAAGTGAAGCCTACATATGGCCAGAGGTATTAAAATTATTTCGCGGGTCTCTTTTAAAGATATTTACTAATACATTTGTGTAAACACAGGTTGTTTCACCAGAAGGGAACAAATTTTACTGGATCGAAGATTCGGGGAGTTTCATATTTCACAATTTTTATTTCTCCTGTTTGGTCTATCATTTAATTTTGGACTGGCTTTTAATTGTAGATCAGAGTTTTTCTTTAATTTTAGAATGGAAAGTGTATTTTAAAACTCCAGTTGTTAGGCATTTATGTACATTACTTATTACTTATTATTTATGCCGAATGCTCACACTAAGAAGTTGAAAAATGTTTATCAAATTAAAATATGTTGATAAACGAAAAAGAATTTTATAGAATCTCAAAATTGCGCAATGCGACTAGTATTAGAAAACTTTGAACTGTAAATAAAATACCTTGCTTACTTTGATGTTGCAATGCGGAAATTTTCTTGAACAGTAAGAAAATCTTCTTGACCGAGTAAAGGGTCATGCAATACAGCATATGCATTATTATTCACGACAGAAAAGAGGACCTCGAAAATTTTTTCTTTGAGGTGGCACAAGAAAACTAATCTCCCAGCCTAAAGGAATCATATGTGGCACATTTGGGTGACCCTAAGGAACAGTTCCAGCAAACATCAATTATAACGGTTACAACCGCGCGAAAACCAACCTCACGAAGTAGCTTTTTAAGAGATCTAACTTGTATCAATACATCATACAATACAAGTAGGTCGACATCAAATAAAACCTCTGTCTGCATTGTGAAGCTTTTGATAGGGATTGAACAAGAATCGGTACAAGCAAGAACATTTTTAGATTTCGTGGGATATTTGGCAGATGGAGAAATTTATTTGTTCCATGACAAGTACAGTAATTAGCCCTACAAATTTAGCCAGTGAAATTGTCAATCGCACATTACAGCATTTCGAAACTTCCTGCCGGCAAGAAGAATCTTAACTTAAAAGCTGTTGGGATGCTGTAAACTATGTAAATTCTCACCAAATTATCTTGACCATTTGTGAACGCTGATGAGGCTGGAACAACTTTCATAGCATTATGCTAATAACTTATCATTCTTGTTGAAAGATTGGTACTTTCCCTATTTCTACGATAACTGAACTAACTGAAAAATCAAGCGACAAAAAACTGAGGCTTAGGATTCAATACATCCAAGAGTTTTAATGAAAAACATTTTATTGTCATATTTTATTAACTCATTGTTTGTTTTCTATACTGCTTTTATCATTAAGTATTTTATATCCTGTATATACTAAGTTTTCTCCTCTACTATTTTTATTATATTCTATGAATATTTATTTCTTAGGTTCTCGAATTGTAAGTTCTCATTCTCATTAAACTGTAATGTAATGTCTGTCTTACTTGGCTACATTTTGTCTCGTAGCTATTAAGCTATTCTATTACTTGTTTGCTAAATGTAATTTTCTCACTCTACAATTCTTTACTCGTTATGTATTTTTGATTTTTGTGTTTTGCTGTAATCCAATTTCTGCTATTGTTATATGTTTTTTTGTTCTCTTATATTATTTTTAAATCTACTGTGTAACTATGATGTGCCTGCCCAACACTCGTCGTGTCTTTGGCTCGGGTGCTCAAATAAAGGAATGTTTATGTTTATGCCTAAAACATAATATCATACAAAATATTAGGTACCTACCTGGACACTATTTCTGCGTGCTCCAAAATAGGGCATCGGTCGTATTCTTTGCCTGGGTTTCACTGGAGAATTCGACATTATACTATGTTGCTCGTGCAAATGGGAGACATCCGGAATCTGTTCTAAATCCGATCCAATTTGATTTGATGTTATTATTTTTTCTCTTTTGTCTATGCTAAAAGGAAACTTAAAATTATCGTCGGTTGGTGTATTTGGAACCTTCGGTGAATCTGCCGCAGTCTCCTTTTCAGGAGAATGGATAACTTTTGATTCTGGAATGTTTTCAGAGACAATTTCAATTTTTGGCTCTATACTTTCATTGTTATCACATTCCTTTTTCACTTTTCGCTTTGACGATAAATTAGCACACGCTTTAACGCGGGGACGTCTTAGTGCCATTCTTTTTTTTTAATTATTCCTTAATAAATAATAAAATAAAAAGAAATTTATTTCTTTATTACTAGTAAGGAAACGATAGTCAACCATTCAATGAAGTCAACACACACACAGTACAAACTACGATTGTCAACAAGATTTTATTTCATTATTGCCTTGCAGTTGGCAGCATTACGTTATGAAGTTAGCTTCACTATTCTGTTGGAATTCCGAACAATTGGGTTTTTTGGCGGGGGGCGGGCGTTTCGTTTCAAACGGCAGGGTCACACAACTATTGGCGCTAGTGGAGCTAGTGTCAAGCCATCAACCCGCGCCTATACCTATTAGTTGATGGTTGATGTCTTGACACTAGCGCGACACTAGCGCCCTGCCGTGCAACTTTAGGTTGAGTCACTGAAAAAGTTAGCACTCCGGAATTGTCCGAATGAGGGCGCCAGGGTATTGCAGTATCAGAACTCCGCCGAACTTAGATGGCGCGATTACGAGTAGTATCAAAGTGATTGGCGCTAGTGTCGGTGTTTCGTTTCATTAGTGTTGTCCGATGGAGGACTGTAAAATTTAAATTTCTCTCTCTCTCTCTGTTTTGTGTTTGGAGAGGGTGCTGCAAGAAAAGTGGAGTTTTGTATATTTTTTAATTTTCTGCTCGAAGAAATAATAATTCAAATGAATGAAAAATGTAAGTGTAAATTATTTAAAATGAGAGCAATGAGTTTATGTTGGACGAATCAAAGATGGAAGTTTTAAATTTTGCTTTAAACAAAGGCAGTTTACATCCCAGAAAGATAATTAAATAAATGGTATTGTTAAGCTTTTATTAATATATATTATTAATATGTTCGTACCTATCAGTTTTGCAAAATTTCATGTACTATTATCACATCACCCATGGTCGATTTTTGTGTAGTAGTTTGTAATTTGGAGATCTACTCGATCGCCTATGCTATGCTTCGCATAAAGTCAAGTTGATGGTAGCGTAGGTAGTTCTGCTTTTTAAATTCTACTGGAAGATATAAGTTTTGTATCTGTCTTATTGATTATGATTTATCTGCATTCTGCAATACATGATTTGTTAGTCAAATATAAACTGGTGATAAATTTTAAGGCTCAACGTTTCACGTTAGGTATATATGTTGGTACATACATCAGTTGAGCCGGATACTCTACCCAGGTAGGTATCTGATTAGATTGTTTTTAAGCCTGATTCTACTCGTTTCTTTTCTATTTTCGCTGGTTGTCCGACCTAAAATGAATTGAAGTCTTACGTTAGGTATATATGTTTGATAAAACACACATGTTTTTCTTTTGCGATGCGCGATTCCTATAGGCACGAAATACACGGGTTGAAACGATTCCAGATTCATTCAAGCGTTTTTGGTTCAAAACAATTGAATGATCCGGGCAGTAGTAGTAGAAAAAATCGGTTATCTAAAACTGTCGTTTGGCTGAACAACATTATTAGTATACCTACATAATCAGTGATCAACACACCTGGACAGAAACTTGTTTACTGATTCAGGAAACGTTCTTCAGCATAGATATCAGGTTCAAACATAAACAACAAACATCCATTTATTTGAGCACCCCTGCCAAAGGCACGCCGAGCGTTGGGCACATCATAGCGAGTTACATAGTAGATACATATTATAGCAAAACGAAACACAAACAAGTAAGAGCAGTGGAGGCTTAGAGCGTCCGTAGTAGCCCGTTCATTAAGAATAAACAATATTGAAATTACAGCAAAATACAAAATAGTAGATACAGCAAAATATAACATAGTAGATACACAGCAAAATATAAAATATAAAATAGTAGATACACATTATAGTAAAATATAGTGAATAGACCAGCGTCACGTAGTAGATGATTTTAGCAGTTAAGCAATACCTATACTAGAGGTAACTAATACTACTTAATACTGAACATAAAAGTTAACTTAACCATATACACTATAATCACATGAATGACATGAATCATCCCTTATCAAAGGCAAAACGTTGAATTTTAGCCTGAAGTAGTATCAGAGACACCAGCAATTAGGCGATACCAATACTACAGGCACCTAATGACTACTTAAGGTTAGACTTAAAAGTAAAATTAATTATATACACCAATGACATGAATCGTCCCCCATCAGAGTTGACCCCTGAACATTCAGATTGACCCACGACTCAACCGGCAGCAATGTTGACCTGACCTGATTTGATTTGGCTTGATTTGATTTGACTCAGCTTGGTTATGTAGTTAAATATATCGGACAGAGAAAATAAAAGATATGGATGGTGGCCCTTCAGAGCAGTTTGGTTCTTAGTGATTTAGATACATCATACAGAATTAATACTAGGGTGGGGATTAGTTGATGAGTGATGTGAGGAAGATGGTGTTATAGACGGTATTATAGTAGTTGGCAAATTCTACTCTGCATTAAGAAAGTCGATCGCCGCTGACCTAAAGGAGCTTAGTGAGTCGCTGCCCCTGGCTTCATCAGTCATCTGATTCCAGATGGTCGCCCCCCGCAGGAAAATGTTTCTTCCACCATACTGCGACAGTACTCTTGGGAGGACAACTCTCGACCGGTTCAAAGTGCGCCACTTGATCCGATGCATCAGGTAGCCGGGCAATAGGCCATGCCTAGCTTTGAAAATCAGTTTCAAGACATTGAGCTCGTACATCTTGGCAAGTTGACATGGTGTAAGCATTTCAAGCAGACAAGCTGGCACACGTGAGCCACGCTTAAAGCCGAACACATATCTGGCGCAAGCCATGAAAGCACGGCCCAGCTTATCGAGGTTGCCGCAGGAGATAGGAAACAATACCACATCTGCATAGAAGAAATGTGGTAAGATCAGAGCAGTGAAGAGTCTAATACGCGTTGCCCCATCTAGGTGTTGTGACGCTGCATATAGTGAGCGCAAACCGTAATACACTCTGGCACATATTTTATTAATCTGTGGTTCCCAAGTCAGACCAGGATCCATGAGCAAGCCCAGGTTGAGCACCGCCTTCACTGACAACTCGATATTGTGTCCTAATAAATTCAATGCTGGAAAGTCTGAATAGTTAGACCTATTCGATGGACGAATGGAGTAAATAATGGCTTGTGTTTTAGTGGGATTAAGAGATAGCCTGTTGTTAGCTGACCATTCAGCTATCCCTGCCAAAGTTCTATTGATGACCATTGCTGCCTCACTCAGGTTTTCTCTAGGAGCACCACAGTAAATCTGAAGATCATCTGCATAGATGTGGAATTGTACATCGCTCAGCACGGCGGTGATGTCATCCATGAAGAGTGTGAACAAGAGTGGCGCCAACACAGCCCCCTGAGGGACTCCTTCCACCACTGGCCTCACGGACGAGTATGTGCCATTGCTATTTACCATAAAATATCGGTTACTTAGGTAGTGGTCAATCAGTCTACATGCAGTGGCGGAGAACCCAAAACAGGAACGCCTTGCAAGCAGCATAGAGTGTGGGACCGAGTCAAAGGCCTTGCTGAAGTCTAGTAGCACATGAATTACGCCTTTGCCCCTGTCACACAGGTCACGAATGCCCGCCGTCACCTCGAGAAGAGCTGTTCCCGTTGAGTGAAGCCTCCTGAAGCCTGATTGGAATTTTGAGAGTAGATTGTGAGAGCCTACATGTTCTGTGATCTGATCAGCAATGATAATCTCCAGGACCTTGGAGATCGTCGGCAAAATGGAGATTGGTCTCCATTCAGAAATATGGGATGGGGAGTTTACTTTGGGGATGGGAGTAATTAGACCCATCTTCCAGTGATCAGGAAAGTGTGAGCATGAGATTAATCTGTTAAGCAGATGCGTGATGATAGGTAGGATGAAGGGAAGAACTATTTTGTAAAACCTATCAAACAAGAATGCGGATTGCGGGTATCGTATAAAATTTGTGTACACTTATTAGAACAACTTCACTGCTCCTACATGAGCTCTGCTAGCTGTTTATACCTGCACTGAACTCGCACACTAGAAAACTTGAGCTCAACACAAACATGGAAAAGCTTCACTTTCACTTAATTTGGCTATAAGCATTCCTGTTTGTTATGCTCTAAGGGCTCAACAAATCCTCAAATTTTTACCAAAGGCACCAAAATGCAGTTCGCGTACTTTTTTATACCCTAGATGAAATCTAAAGGGTATACTAAGTTTGTTTGTAACATCTAGAAATAATGTTAGAGCAAAATGGATTGGACACCCATGCATAAAATTAAAAGTTATTTTGATTTTTGTATGTCCGTCCGTCCGCATGATAACTAAGAACGCGTTCATTTAAATGGCTGAAATTTTGCACACACGCTTTTTTAAAAAAAGTGATTCTAAACTCGAAAATTGGCCGAATCGGGAAACTCCTTTGTAGGGTTGCCATACAAAAATATCTTTTTGCACTATATATTTGGGTACTGCTTGAGAACGCGTCGCCGTAGAGAGCTGAAATACGGTACATGGTGTTTTCGTAGCAATAGTAAATAAAGTTTCAAAAATTGACTAAATCGGGTAACCCCTTCTTGGTGTTGACATAAATATGTTAGTTTCTTACATATTACTGTAAAAACGATCAGTCCTAGACGTTTTTATTCTACCGAAAAGTTCTTCAGAATATGAAATCCTATGAAATTTGGTATAATCATTTTTGCCGTCCGACGATCCATAGTAGCGATATATGCGAAAAACCACTTCAATCATCAAACTTGGGCAGATCCATACGAAATAACAACCGAACATTCATCTAGAGCAGGGGTGGGCACGCATGAGGTCAATGAGAGCCGCATGTCGGTTTTCAATACCATAACATAGTGTTTTAGTACAAAAAATGAAATAGATAGCAGGCAGCTTTCTTTAAGTGTGGATAGGTATTATGATTCTGGCACGAGTTTCCAAAATTCAATTATAGAAGTAGATTTGTGCTACATTTCCAATGCGTGATGCTATTTCATCTCTAATAACTCCAATTCCTAAGCCGCAAAATTATAAGTTGACCATAAGGAGAGATCACTGGGAAATTCATCTGTTTCATAATTTAACAGCAACTCTTCTAAAAAGATGTCGACGATGAGTTTTAGCATTTGTTCTAATTAAATTCACAATCTGCAAACAATTCAAAGCATTAAATGGAATTTAAACTCGTTTGCTTGACACTCTTGCCTTCTCCCCATGAATATTTAGGTTGGGTTAGGTTAGAGTGGCGGCCATCGGGCGGATCTCTGCGATCAGCCTCACTTAGATCATTTGCGTTCCATTGTGATACCTATGAATACTTAAAAGTTACTCATGCACTTTTGACATTTGACAACTTCCTATGTGTAATATTTCTATCCAAGTAATACTTCTCCTAATAAGTAAACCCTGAGCAGATTTTATGTGTGCAGGAAGTTTATGGGAAGCTTATTATTTGTATTACATCCTGTCTGGTTACAAAACAACGCAATCATTTATATTACCTTTTTAACCAATTCTTGTCTTTAGGCTGCAGGGTTCTACTCTCAATGTCTTGTATAAACTTGAGAGGACAGCTAGACTTGACTTAGTAAAGGTGTGCAAGGAAACAGGTGACTGAGTGTATGGGTAAAGTTCAGGTAAGAAGGGAGGAATCGATTATCAAGTGCATACTCTATATGATGACATGGAAAAAAAATCGTTGATTAACTTTGCGTTTTGTTGTCTATGTAACCTTCGACACTATTCGCGGACATAAGAACAAAGGATCAATGAAATTTTTAGGAAACTACCAATCTGTAGAAAGTTTCGGATAATCCTCCCTCCTTCTAAAGCCCAATAGGGTTAAATTGGGCTCTGGGAATACAGGAAAAGGGTGAAAAGGGAATCGAAATCTTCCCTGAACTGTAACCGAATGGTACGAATCAGTTCTATGGATGCTGGATAAAGCAAATCTCCTTTCCCAACGTCCACATATCTGTTTCCCTACCCATCCCATTCTTCTTCGCTGATCGTAGTTTTCATCTACATTTTCACTCACATACATATGTACGAGTCCAGAGCCATATTTTTAGAAAAACTGTAAAAGTCGTCTGCATTTCCTGACATCCATTTTATAATTTCTCTGCGTGTCCAAGTATATTAAAGCTTTCTCCAGATCAGTCTATTTAATTTTGCTGAACAGTTCGTTGTCAAAGGAACAGGAATCTCCAAAAGAGCCTACCATTGATTTCTCACTTAAATTATTTAGAATTTAAAAAACTGTGGGTCCAAGGCTCATAACACAATGAACTATTCGATTTTAAAATTAGAGTACAATGAACATAACATTTAGACAATATGCTCAGAAACCTCATCATCAATGGCATTTTTGTGAAGAACGCCACTCAAATCATCATCGTGAAATGCTATCAGCGCAATATAGAGCATGTAGAATAGACTAGATTTGTGGAGGGGTGTGATGGCGTTGGCCTAGCATTCACTGTGATCTGAAAGATCTCTTGTGAGTCCCTGTTCAATTTATGTTAACAAAGTCTAGAGCCATTCTAGTACTTAGGTTCCACACGTAGTTTGGTGGAGGAAAAGCATGTTCGAGGTGGAGTAATCTCCGCCTGGTCAATGCTTTGCAGTTGCAGAGCAGCTGCCTCGAGGTTTCATTGGTATCCTGACAGAAGCGGCAGGATGAAGTTTCAGCCACGCCCATCTTGTATAGGTGATACCTCAGGCACTGGCCTGAGAAGAGCTTTGTAATCTTTTTGAGCTCTGTTTTCCTAAGAAGTAGAAGTTCTTTTCAGTTTCCGCTAGAGGTGTGGATAAACTTTTTTGCGTGACAAAGTCTGTGTAGCCTTTCCTAATAAAGGGATTTTGTTTGTTCTCACAGATATTTAGGGTAGCTCTGAGGTAACTTTTGAAGTGCCACAATATGTCTCCGGTCCGACAAAGGGAGTTTTCGCTCCTCTTTTGGCTAGACCGTCAGCTATTTGATTGCCTTTATCGCCCTCATGCTCGGGTTCTTCGTGAAGATAACTTTGTTTCTGTTTAATAGAGTAGAGCCTTTGATATACTATGGGATCGGGGATCGGGGATCATATACATCCAGTCCGACTCCACTGTTCGTTTTGAAACCATTTGTAAACCACACCATCGATCCTTTGTGATGTATCGCTCTCTTTTTCACCTGCAAATGCAGGGGTGGAAGGATTAATAAAACTTCCATGGCTGCTGTAGGACAGGTCTTAAGGTACCAGTTATTCCTAGGCAAGCAAGCGGCTAGGTTTTACGAAGCAGAGGGCCGCATAGGTGACCATAGGTCTAACAACCGTGGTGTACATCCAGTACATCATTTTTGGCTTCAGACCCCCCATGTTCTGCCAATGAAACGACAACGCATAGATCCTACCGCTATTTCCGTCACTCTGGACAGATGTGAATTCCGAGTAAGTTTCTTATCTAGAGTGACCCCCAGAAATTCGACTTACATGTTATCAAGGAGGAGCCGTTAGTGAAAGCTTTGTTCTTTTCGTGAACGGAACGATTACCACGCCTTGAGAGAACAGAATTAAAAAGGCATACTGGGAAAATATCCCGGGGATGAGACAAGCGAAAAAGTTTGCAAAGTATTCGCAACAGAGGACAAAAGCATTTCTCACACTCATCAGAAAGGAGCTAAGGCTCATAATGGACGTATTTACTGGGCACATTCCACTTCCGCTTCTGTATGGAAGACGATGTAACCGCCGAACCTGTCCTGTATTACTGTGAAGCTGTGTGTCGCATAAGTCTAAGACATCTAGAAAAAGCATTTCCACTGTCAGAACATTTCGAAAAAATGGCCTCAAGAGATCATAGGCTTTATAAGACCTTAAGTTCGAATTGGAGCCCTAGGGCATTTAGGGGTAATGTCACAAAAGATCTTATAGGTCGCGGAGACTAGATGAGAGGTGGGCGTCCTGTATGCATCCCTCCACAAATAGTAATAATAATAATAAAACACCACATGTGGACTTTGAAAAGGATGTTTTGCATGAGCTCGGATATGACTTGTACATTAAATCCCGAACTAGTCAGCTTTACTACGAGATTATCAATAAAAATCTCCCACATGTGTGGAGAGAAGACTCCTTCTTGTCGGCAGACTTTACCTGCAGTAAACAGTTCCCTAGACTTATGGTTATCCTCCTGCGTCTAAGCATGGAGTCTATCCAGTAAACTGTGGATGGTTCGAAGCTTTTATCTTCAGCGGATAATTTAAAAGGAGATGTTATCGAAGCGTAATGATGTGCAGATGAAAGAGATGCTGGTCTACTTTCGTCACGACTAAAAAGCTTATAACCATCAGTGCGGGCCGATTAAATTCGCCAAAAGTCAAATCAATTTCAGATGGTACCGTCACATTGGAAATGTTATCTATGCATGAAGTTAACTGCTAGTAAATTAATTGTAGGCAGGAAAACCACTTCGTTCCAATGCTTTGATAGTACTGTCACAATAATACACAAAAGCCCAAGATCATTAACATTCACTAGGCATAACATAAATATCTCCACCTTCAACTGGCGCATGTGAGAGTCTTTCATGTAACCAGACAAATTATCAAAATAAAAATTAATGGAACTATTGAAGAGCTGTACATTCTTATATGGACTTTAAGGTCAAATATAAGAGAAACGGCCGCTTGGAAATAGATTTCAGGAACAAGAATCGGCTCATCCAAAAGCGAAAATTCGTTAAAAAATTTATGTATATGTTGTAGAAGAGATTCAAAAAACTGATGGATGTAAGTGAACAAATAAAACTTTATCTCTTTCCCCACCATCGACAAATAAGGACATACATACGAACGAGCAGCCATCATGAGAAGGTAGCTTATTTAAAAAAAAAAAAAATCTTCTAGAGGTAGATGAACTCAATAGTGTTTATGTAAGAATTTCATAAATCTTTGGCACTTCGCCTCGATTAATTATTTTTGTGAAATGCATATAACAAAAAAATTGACAGAAATTCATATAGTTTCATAATTTAAATGAGGATGAGAAAAATGCTTCTGGCATCAAGCATATTATCCATCTACATATTTTAATTTTCCTCGTTCTATCTAATTAGCAGATCCAAAAATATCACTTTTATTAAAACAAATTTTTGGGATGCTAAATAAAAAAAAAAAAAACTAAACCTTGCGGCGAGGTCATTCAAAGTCATCAATATATTATGTCTCCTCTTACACAAGACATTGTCGCTGCCCCCTTATTTTCTGTGACATTTTAGCTAAAAAAATTACTGGCACATTAATTATTTTAAAATAAGATACCCTGAAGACATAATATAGGAGCATATTATGTACTTGTAGTATAAAAATAGAATCTGTTGAAAAGAAAAAAATTGATGTAACACAACATGGCAATTTGTTGGAGTTAAATGGGAAGATCCTCACATACCATAAAATTAGCATATTTGTGATTTTATTTCACTGAAAATAATTTTTTCTTTGATCTTATCAGAATCAAACAATATTTTGAAGTTGTTGAAATAGAGTTTTTCTTTGAGGAACTACTATTATAATTGTGAATTAATAAGATACTATATAATGACATGTATATTCTATCAGACAAAGACTTATTTTGATATGTTTTTTGTATGCTAATCGATGTAAACACAAAAATATAGCTCTACATGTGGAGATACGTTGATGCATTAATTTTCTTTCCATCTACAAAGTCGACCAGCTTTTTATTATCACTATCATATATAATTTTTTTTAGTAAAAATCACAGCATAAAATCTATGTTTAAACCAAATTAAATTGTTTTTTGTTTTTGTTTTTTTTTTTTCAAAATATCTTCGTTGTGAATGTTTTTATTAATGCTTTAAGCTAGTTCGTTACAAAATTGATAGACTTGTCTTCATTTTACGTAATATTAAAATAAAAATGCGCTAAGAATCGCGCCGTGAAGGCCCTCTCGTTCGTTATACATAGCTATGATATGCTGAACAAAAAGTTATATAATATATAGAAAATAAATGTAATGTAACAAAATAATAAATTTGAAAACTTGTTATACAAAAATTGGAAATAAATAAAAATTAAATCATATCTACAAACAAATAACAGAATTTATAATTGTAAGCACTATATAATCTGTGAAAGATTATTAGAAATCGATGAAAAAGGTTCGCGCGTTAACTATGTAATTTATAAAAAAAAAATTGTGGTTGTTTATTAGTCGAAGTTTTAGGTTTCGTTAAAATTCATTTAAAAGTTTTCCCTTTTTTTGTTTTATTATAGTTTATAATCGCAGGACGTCGAGAAAAACAAGTTTTTTAGGCCATCGTTAATGTTCCGGCTCCCATGCCAAAACCAACACCTTTAGGTCCATAGTTGCGACCATAACAACTTCTGCAGTAAATATCGCCATCGGGACCATCATTAAGGTTAGTTGAATCAAGAGATTTTCTACAATCGGCACAATGGAAGCAACGTTTGTGCCAAATCCTAGTCTTACTAATCATTTGTTCGGCAGCAAATACAGCATAACCACAACGTGGGCATCCATTGGATGATTTTGCACCATTGAAAGGTCTTCCGTCAGGGCTGTTGAATGAAAAATATTATTTTTATTAGCTAAAACTACATAAGTAAAATTTCTATAGTTATACTTACAAAGCAGCAGTTGATTCGCCATTTGTTGAGGTTAAAGTTGGGGTGTGGCCATAACCAAAACCTTTTGGTCCAAAAAGTTTTCCGTAGCATGCCCTACAATGGATTTCCTTATCGGGTCCATCACAGGCACACATTGAATCAAGAGGTCTATGACATTCAGCACAATTGAAACATTTCCTATGCCACATTTTTCCTTTAGCAAGCTGTTGTTCAGCTGCAAATACCATACCACCACATCTTGGACATCCTTGACCTTCTGGTGCTTTAATTGAAGTTGTATCAGGATTATAGAATGGTCGATTTGATGAAATTTCTTCATCCCTATATGTACATAAAATAAGGATTAATTATTTCAGTTCATATATCAATATTATTCGAAATCGTTATTTAAACGTACGTTAAACCATCAGTTTGAAGGAATCCAGAGCCACAAGCAAAGCCGTATCCATGTGGTCCCCATTTTTTGCCATAACAAGTTTTACAGTAAACATCTCTATCAGGGCCATCACAGGCAATAATCGAATCTAATGTTTTAGTGCAATCATGGCATTTAAAACATTTTCGATGCCATTCACGACCCTTAGATAAAACTTGCTCTGCAGCAAATACAACACCACCGCAACGAGGACAACCTTGTCCTGGGGCAGCTTGTATTTTTGCAGTATCTATGACTGTAGTCTTTGGCGCCATATCACTATAGATTTAAAGAATATAATTAAAAATAAAAAAAATAAAAATTCTATAAAATTCACATAATAACATATAGCAAATTTTTTGTTTGTTTTCATAACAATTATTGTTATTATTATATTATAAGCTAGATAGTCTTAACAATATGGATGGCAAAATATTATTATCAATCAACATTATATTCAAAAACGATCGAGTTTCGGGCATTTTATTAATAGTATAACAAAAAAATAAATAAAACACGTTTACACAGCGTCATTGTATAGCAGCAAGTGTGGAATGCGGAACATATTTTGAAAACATGAACGCTTTACGAAACACCGGGATATACAAATGGATGAGTATATGTTTATACATATATAAATGCGTGTGTATATACTATATATTCAGATTGAGAAATATAATTCTACCTCTGCCATTCGACATCCCGTATATCACACATTAGTCCCAGCGAGGAAACTCCTATATGCCCATAGCCTCGAGCACCAAATTTTTGTGCGTAACAACCTAGAGATATTTTTTAATATGCAAAATAATAAACACGATTTTTGTACTTATACGATAACTAAGCATTATAATTGATTGTATATATATGTATTCGAAATAATTTAAATTTTTTACTTTTTTTTATTGCTGTTAACATATATACAACCATTCTGCAAAATTCATATGAACACGTCAAACGATAACACTCTGAATACACAACTTGAATATGATTATGCGAAAACAGTAAAAGTTATTAATTAAATCATGAATACAACATACCCATTTGTATAAACGTCACTTTGCAAAGCTCCACCGCCTTGTCCATAACCATATCCTCTAGGACCGAATTTTTTGCCATAGCAGACTGTATATAAAAATGGAATCATGCGAAACATTAAAGGATAAACAAATTGAATGAAAGCGTGCTTTATTCACTAATGTTAGTCAAAAATACAGCAAAAGGCAAAAAGCTTTTTTAAAATTTAGTTTTTTTTTTGTTTTTTTCTAATTATACCTACATATCGAAAATTTATTTAAGTTGCAGTTTCATTTGTTGGCGAGATTATAAAAAGAAAGAATCGATTGTGAAAATAAGACGACTTAATGCATGCCTATAAAGTAAGTCTGCAAAATGCTCGTTTTTTTTTGTACAATTTTATAATTACTAAATGAAAATAACGGAATTTAATGCATATTATGTATATAGAGTAAGTAACTCAAGACCTTCTATAGCCATCACGTGGAAGCTCTTATTTCTATAGATGATATTTAATGAGCTCGAACAGGCTGATTTCATATAATTTTCCACGAATCTGTTAATTTTTTTCCACTATTGTCCGAAGTAATTTATTTCTCATTTCCAATCTAAAGTTCAGAGTGGTTAGAAGTAGAAGTTTTGGTTAACAAAAGTGAGAATAAAATGGAGAATGTTAGATTTTTTAATAAACCTATTTCCAACCCACGACTATGCTGATTTACCCTCACCCATGGACAATAAATAACACGTACGATATTCCATTGGAATATCTAAGAAATTCCAGTCATCCCCACCAGCTATTTTGAGCTGAGAATATGAAAGCAGCAGCCACAATACAGAACCTGGCCTCAGACAAGACCCGCCACAATAGGGAGACTAACAACAGCACCAGCATGTGAAGGCAGTAGCAACCTACAATAATATCTATAAGTTATGTAGCTAGTATACTTAAGTTTGTTAAGTATTAGAATTAAGAAATATTTTTAGTTAATTATAACTAGGTAGCGCTAGCCGTAGTTTAGAAGTAAGTCATATGTTAGTTAGTAATTCATATATTTAGAAAGTAAGATAACTCAGCTAGATTAATTGAACTCAGGGCGAAAGAAAATCCCATAGGTATTATAATCAGGGACTAGCTTTAGATAAGAAAATATTGTTAGGTTAACTGTACAATTTTCTTAGCGCAAATATAATACTTGAACTTGAACTACAGAACCTGGTTTCCATCGGTTAAAGGTTTATTTTATTAAATTGTGAAACTTTGTTAAATTATTGCTAAGTATAATTTGTTGCAAACTTCATAAAATTGAATGCCACAAATAATCAGAAACAAGCGCAAGCGCCTTACTAGCAAAGAATAAATAATTAAAAGAAGTGACACAGAAGAGTGTCTCGATTGTTTTCCATTTAAATGTACACGACGAGAAAAGGAAGGAAAGAAGAGAAAAAAAAAATCAAACCCTCTTTGAACATTTTACGAATAAGACAAAAAATGTGAAAGCGAAGACAGATTACATGCAACGAAATGGAATGGCAAATGATTTATTTTCGTAAATAAGAGAGAATGGGCGGAGTTTTCCGATTTTACGCTCATAAAATGTTCCCGCGTTTTTATGAAAACAGGTTTTTCTGAAATTGTCCCAATGTTTTTCACAGGAATTCTAATGTTTGTTGGTGTAATCCCATGATATGTGAACAACACGTTTTTCTGTTTACATTTGTTTTGCTCGAAAGAAATTAAGTGGGGAATCGCATGCTGGATTCCGGGAATTTTATTTGACAGAAATTTTACATCTCCTTTTAGTGCTTTGTTTATTGCGAAATTTATCTTTTTCTTGCCAAATGGAGGTAGGGTTACCTAATGTACATTATTATGAATAGTTTGAAATAATTTTGAAGGTATTCAAGAAGATTTTATCATTCGGGTAATCCTACGTTTTCTAAATTCTTGTTTTTAACTCGTTGTCTCAGTCGCACTACAATAATGCATAGCCAACTTCTTTTCATCCATTAATGTAAAAGAAGAAGGTATATGAGATTACCTCTTTCGGTCTAAAAAACACGGAAAATTTCCTATTTTGTTTGCCTCTGTGTATACTTATCCTTATTTATACTTTGCTTACTAGTCTTCTCAGGAAGCACTCTTATGAGCACTCTTATTCAAAAGCTCATTAAAGCTTTTTAAAGAAGACCACCTTCAAAAAACTTCTTCGTCCATCATTTAGCATGCCTCCTAGAGTGTTTTTTAAGAGTAGCAGCGAAGTGCTTGCTTCTGCGGACATCCCTATGTAAAATAGCCATGAAAATCGATAGAGAAAAGAAAAAAAAGCACTTTAGAAAGGTTCTTAGAGCGCTATTTTCCCTATGGGATCTTTCTTGAACACTTTACAAATACAATTTTACTTGACATAAAAGCTCATACATTTTACTTGACAAGTGTCACTGATCGTGTGTCGGCCCTCAATAATAAATTATTAAATAATACTTCTGTGCCAACAAAAACAAACAACGAAAAGCAAATAAATAACAGTTTTTTGCTTATAAGAAATACAAATATAATTGAAGCCAAATTATGAAAGCTACTTAGGATTTCAATATTTTGGCATGTCAAATTATTTTTGCAATTAAAACAAAAAGTTCTAGATGGGTTTTAGTTGTGTGTCTAATTAAAATATTATTATTTTTCAACAATGTACATACACATAAATATAAAAACTGTGTGATTAAAATTATTAAAATTAGGTATACATACATACATAAGACAATAATTATGGAAGAAAACGGAAGTCTGTCTATATGACAAGAATTATTTTCGTTTGTTATTTTTATGGTAGAAATCATTGCCTCGACTTTGTGTTTTGGGTCTACAATAGATATATTGCCATGCAAATAAGTCATCCGAATGCTGATAGTAGGTTTGATTTTGATCAAGAAATTACTAGAAATGGAAAGACAAAAAATCCATTATATTGGCTCTATCGAAAGGATGATAGGTGAGTAGCATGGTATAAATACAAAGAAAATACGCAATGGTTGATGGGATACTTCTCTGTGGCGGTTTTATCAGTGAAGGCAGAGCTTAAAAAGATCTAAACGGAGGATTAAGCACAAAATTATTCATAATCGAATTTTTCGATAGCGCCATTGTGAATATTATATAATCTTGGGTCTCTCCGCTCGTCTGTTGAAATATCATGTCAAGCGATCGAGGAATCGACACTAATGACAAGTTTTCTCCTGATTGTTTGAATGAAAAGCTAAACTATTATTAAACAATAAGCTCATCTTAATAGCTCAAAAATTAATGTGACGTGGGCCATATTATAGTTATGACGCCCTCCGGCTTAAACATAGTGTCAACTTGGCTTTAAACCTTTTTCCCTTAAAAAAATCATTTCAGCAATTGAAATTTAATGAATATCACATCTTGGGGACTTTTAAGCCTGGGGAGCTTATCTGTGCCTTTAGTCAGTGGACTTGGACATAGTAAATTTGTATGTATAACTAAACAAATCTACCTTTTTCTGATTCCAACTATTCTAATATAATTTAATTTTAAGACATTCCCTACTTCACATTTTGTAGAGCAAAAATAAGTGTACTTATTAAGTTCCATTCTTTCTTTTCTATTTATCTATAAGTAAAGTATGCTACTTTTGTTGTTGTTAACTAATTTGCTTAATTTGCATCAAAGCCAATAATTAATTAAATTAAAAAAAAGGAGAATTATTCAAGAATGCGCACCTCTACAGTAAATGTTTTTATCAGGACCCTCACAGCAACTGATTGAATCAAGTCCTTTTTTGCAATTTCCGCATTTATAGCATTCTCTATGCCACATCTAAAGGTATTAAATAAATTTTTTAATTATCATTTAAACAACAACAACAACAAATATATATATATGTATATGTATATCAACATAAAGCTCGAGCCTTTTGTCAGTATGAGGTGAAAAAGGGATGGTTGCACTTGCACTTTAGATTATTTTTATTATTTTTATTTTTTTTTTCTTATGAATAAAATAATGTAAGGATGAATACGTTTTCGTTTTTTCCCTTGTGAATCATTACATTTAGATATACATAAAATTATTATTATTATTATCACAATATTAATCATTTTTGATAAAAAACAAAAAATATATATATATGTATATATATATAGAGAGAGACAGACAGAGGTAATGAACACAATAATTAAGGGTTTTTATCATCACGAATAAAAAGAACGCGAATACCTCTACAATAAATTTCTTTGTCAGGACCGTCACAATGCATTGTTGAATCCAGTGTTCTGTTGCATAATAAACATTTGAAACATCTCCTGTGATAGCCCTGATATTAAAAATTTCATAACCGAAGACACAAGAGTATAATAACATTTTGTCTATTTTGTTCATAATTTTGTAGTTAAATAAATGAAAAAAAAAGTTTAAATAAAAAAAAAAAAAACTTACACGTCCACGGGCAAGCATTTGTTCAGCTGCATATACATAGCCACCACATCTTGGGCAACCTAATCCTTCTGGAGCTTTTGCAATAGATCTTGGTTCTAATCTAGCACCATTTCTTACGCCATCAATATCATCTCTGTTTATAGAAAAAAAAACAAAAAAAAAATATTATATTTAGAAATGTAAAATAAAATTTATTATAAATTGTAAATAAAAAGTTATAAGAAGATAGTGTGTTAATAGCACAATATTATAAACCGTTCAACGAACAAATGAACGATTTATTTAATAATTTGTAATAATAATAAATAAAAAAATTAAAAAAAAAGGAGAAACTTATGCCAGTTATTTTAACCATAATTAGATTGTCTAGAAGCTCATATTATACTTAAAAAGGTGTTCAACTGTTTTTTTTATATGTTTAGCTTTAGAATAGCGTTTTGCGGCAAAAAGATATTTTATCTTTTGGGACAAGGCGAAGTCCCCCTTATTTTGTTTTTTGGCGGATTTTTAGAATATAAAATTGAATCCTTGCCGGCTAGAAACCCTCTATAGAATTTCAAAGCTGAAATATTTTTTTTTTTTTTTGGAGTAATGCGAGGGCACTTTCCTTATCCCATAGTATAGGTATTAGATTTTGTTTTTGTTTTTTATATACATATATGTACACATATACATATATATTATTAACATTATTCAAAAAATGTGAAAATTTTGTTAGTCACATAATTTTTATTATTATTAGATATTATTGAGAAAATTTTGTTAATACATTTATCGGAAAAAAAAATAAATAAATAATATGATAAAGAAAGCACAGAAGCCATGCAATCGCGAGACCTAACATTTAAATGTTCTCACCCGTCCTTCTTCTTCCTGTGAATATACTTTTTGTGTCTTCTATAATTGTTTCTCTCTCTTTCTCCATCAAGAAATTCCCAGCCCATGAATTTTTACTACCACGTATATAGTATAGAATTCTCTCTCTCCTCTCTCTCTCCTCTCTCTCTCTCCTCTCTCTCTCTCTTTCACTCTCTCTCTCTCTCTCCCTCACTTCCTCTCTCTGCCTTTATCTCTTTAAATACGAAAACTGTTTTACGCCAATATGTGAGTATAATTATGAACAAATAAAAAATTTTGTATTGGAACTAATTTATTACGTTTATTCTGCGATACAATAATTTTCAATGACCGTTTACAGAAAAAAAATCCTAATAAACACAGTGTGTGAATGTTGACTTTTAACTATAGCACCAATTATAAAAAGCTTAGAAATAATTGAAAAATCACTAATACATACATACAACTAGAGTATTTTGCTTCAAGAGTATTCAAAATATATGTATACAGGTAAATTAAAAAAACAAGAAAAAAACAAAATCATTTTACTGTGCAAATTGTGGAAAAAAAATTTTTTTTTTTACGAAATTAACAAAAAGACAACAAAGAAAGTGGAAAAAAATTTATATTAGAGACAAAAAACAAAATTAGAACGTAAAATTTAGAAACATTTTTCAACAACAACGTAAAGTATGTTTTAAGAAGGAAATAGAAACTTAGAGAAGGGATTTTCTTTCTTATGTAATATAAGTTGTACACGGTTTCCAGGCTTAACAACAAGCGGGATCCAGCGCTGCAACGAGGTGCACTCATACACAGTGTGTTGATTTAGTTGCTGTGATGGAACAAAAAAAGGGACTTACTGATCATGCAATATAACTTAAGCACGTTGTTTTTTTTTATATTTTTATGTACTCTTAATTTTATTTTTATTTTTTTTTTAGACACGATAATATTCTAGTTTAATCAGTAAGTGTTATAAATTATGTTTGTTGGTTATTAATAAACATATGGTGGTGTGGATAAGGCGATACAATGAAATAATTTTCTTTTTAAGAACAACAACAAAAAAAAACAACAAAAAATATAAAATAAATAAATAAATATAAAACTTGAAAAGATAAGGAAAGGCCCCAAGAATTTTGAATAATAATTAAATACTTTCGTCGGGATTTTATATTATTTAAAAAGACGACCGTCTTAAGATATTTATTTAGTTATTCAGATAATACTATAGGTATACTATTATATATTTGTGTTTAATAATTACGTTTATACTTCGTTAAATCAATATACTATATATACATACTACTATATATACTATATATATATGTAGGGTTAAAGATTTAAAAAAAACAAACAAACTTACTCTCTTTGTAGATGGGCTCCTTGGTCCATTGACAAACATCCAGCACCACCTCCGAAACCATAACCCTTAGGTCCATATTTGCGGGCGTGGCAGTTCTTACAGAATAATTCCTTTTCGTGTTCTGTGCAATTTGTTGAGTCTAGGGCTTTGTTGCACATTCCTGGAAATTGAAATTTTTTATATATTATGTTAGATAGTTGAAGAACAGTTTTTTTCGGATTTTATAAAATATTAAAAGGTGTGTTTTTTTTAACTAAACAGTTCAGGAGCACGAAGACCAACTGTTCCTGACTATGTATATTAAGACCTACAAAGATCAGATACGTGTAATGTAATGATGTAAACTTGTTTTGATTTAATTCTAGGATAGTATAAATTTTTAACCTTAGATCATATAACGAACAGGATAGGCTATGAGGAAGAAAAACTTAAGCATTATTCTTCAAGTAGTAGAATCGCATCGATGTGTTTGTTTAGTCATGGAAGTCGTAAACTACGATATTTTCTGAGCGGGCACATAATTTAGTGGTTGAAAGTTAATCAAATATTGAACAAGTTTTATAATTTCCTGTCACCGCGATTCGTATCATTTTTCAGTTTATAATTTTATAATTCTTTTATAACTTATTACATTTTTAAGGGTTTTCCTAGTGCCCCATTTATTTGCTGATAATATTTCTTGTCGTTGCCTTTGCTTGACTGACATCAAACAAGATCCCCGATGACAATTAAATTGTAAGATCTAAGAAATGACAGATGAGAAATGTCAGAAACATCGAACTGACAAAAACTAAAACCCCAGCCCTCTTGTCATTTCCCTCCCGAGTCCACAAAAAAATTACACGAATTTTATACAAGTTAGCCTATCCTTTCGTTTTATGATCTAAGTTTTTAACACACATTGGCAAATAAACATATGTCAAACATTTGCACAACAACTTATAGCCAGTTGACAAATTTTTGATAAATGTTTCTCATATGTTTGTCAAACATGTGTGAAACATCTGATAGGATATTTGTGTGAAAAATGTATGCCAAATGTTCAGCTTTAATTATGTGACATGAATTACAGCATCTTTCATCATACTTGCAGCATGTTTTTAGGAAAATTTTCAAAAAAGAGATGATGGAACAGAAAATTTTATAGACAGAAGATTACAGTAGGTACAGCGTGGTCATGATTTATTGAATGATAAATTGCCGATCTTTCCGGTTTTCGAAATTTCACAAGAATCTAATAATTCTATTAATTGTATTATATTCATCTTGTCCTATTTTTCATTTATGATTAATACTTTATTATTAAAAAATTCCTTAAAATGAATTTTCACTATCTACAACAACTGTTGAAAACTTACTAAAAGTACTGTAGAAACTTTGACCAAACATCTAATGTTTTCCATTTCATGTGGATTAAATAGGAACCTTTTTTAAATTCCGCAAATGCTTGAAAAATATTTGACAAATATTTGAGAAACGTTTGACAAATGTTTGTCAAACATTTGGGAAATGTTTGTTATGTGCAGACGCGCGTTTATTTATCACAATTGTTTTCATCTATTTTTAAAGACAGCTATGTCTATTTTAATGACTATTGTCGTTCCAAAAGAAATTTGAATATATGGTAGATATCTCTGATCGCCTACCATAGAAGTTCAATGTTGGAGGTCACACCAATTGCCCAATCATCGGTAGACCTCTCTGATCGCTGGGTCGAAAAGTTCAATAATTTTTTTTTTGCACTTAAAATGCATTTTGTAAATTTATTGAAATTATTTTCAAATAAATTTCAGTCTGTTAGACGAGAAATCTCCTTCATATGGTACATATTCATAGTTAACTCTAACATAATTTCGACTGTAGTCATAGATGGTCTAAGTGTGGCTGATCGTATATGCTTTCACGATGGCGCCACTCCAACCTAACCTATAACCTTGACTGTAATAATAGTTGACTATAGCTAAATTTGTCTGATTTTCACTCTATTACCTAAAATTAGGAAACTCTGCTTTTTGCTTGCCGCTGTATCTACGTGACCTTCAGAAGGTAAGTTAGATGTGCAACAAGGGTTATATAAGACCTCCATACTTCACTTTCACCCACCTACGCTGTATTGTCGTTCCTTAACCTCTTACATATTTCAATTGAGACTATACCAATATAGAACACCAATTCATGGGGTATCCCATAGCTTTGGCTGAATTGCAAAAAAAAAAAAAGACAACTAATGATTAAACCTAATATTGTAACGTAAAATGATTAATGTCGTATCTATTTTAAAAACATACAACATATACATATTTCTATTTTTAAATGCAATAGACGTGGGATCTTTGAACTGAATTGATAAATATAAATATACATCTGCAGCGGTCACAGGCGAGCGATTAGAGAATCATATATTTTACACCACCAACACAAATATCTTGCAAGTTATATGAACTAAATCTATAAACTCAATAGTTGTGGGGGTAAATGACTGCTCCACACTTTCTTCGAAATTTCGGCGCTTAAATCTTAAAGATAAAAGAACGAAATGTGGAAACTAAATATATCTGCTCACATAGAAAATTAGCTGGATATATGTATGTATTAATACATTATACGTGATCTATCCAGAGGAGAAAAGATTGTATTACAAAAAAATGTTTGACGCTCTTATCACATAAGGAAATCGAGATTTTTTAAAGGACTTTTTTATTGCTTCAATATCTGTCTTGCTCTTCGGGATTTTTGATTGGTATTATAAGTTAGAGACAGGAGGTAATTGGTATCGATCACCGATCCTTTTTAACCTAATTTCCGCACTGTTGCAACATAAAGTGCAAGAGAAGTTTTGTATGTTTTGAATACTGACTTTTAATTACTGTTGAGAAATTGAAAGAAAAAAAACCCTCGGTTAATGTTTTTCTTTCAATTTCCTTACCATGTTAATTGTATAGTTTTAGATCACTTTTAAAGTCTATCTATAAACTAAAACAACCTTATTGAAAGTGTTTTCCTTCTGTATACATATCTGTTTTATTATCTGCAATTATACTAACACTATAAATTTGATAATTGCAAAATTTCCATGATACAGCTGATTTTGTCTATTGCATCAAACAAATTTTGGAATTCTAATCCCTGCATATAAAATTGATTTGCGTTCTAAATTTAATCTCTGAATGGCTTAGCATTTGTTCTGTGTAGTTAGTTAAAAAGGGAACTTTGCCAAAAATATTCCGGATTAAGAAATTTCACCAAAAACTTATCTGAATTTTTATATATCATTGATAAATTTTATTGCGCTCTATAGTTACATTTTGGTAATTGAAACTATTAAATCAAGTCTGAATAGGTTACGGAATAGGATTACTTTAAAAAGTTATAGATAAATCCGGTAGTCAACTAAAAAATGTTTTTCTTCATTGTTTTGTAATTAATCACTTTAAAAATATAATATGCTATGATAATTGATTAATTGTTATAAAAAGAATTAATTAACAAGTGATCGGGTCCCTCCATTCCTCACACCTTTCAGAAGTTATATGACTACTTAAAGTGAAAGTTTGTGATTTTTTGTTGTTTAAAAGAAATATTCAATTCGTTTACATGAAGTATAATTCAAGTAGAGATTAAGTAATCAAAATATCTTGTAAACGCGTATTGACTTCAAGTATACTTGAGTCTAGTAAATCATAAAATTTTTGTTAAATTTACTTTAAAAAAAATTCATGTAAACGCAACTGCAGTAATTGAACATTTTTCAGATCTGCTAGTAGTTGACAATTCTGTCTGTAATTTTTGGTAAATTTCAAGAAAATTTTAAGTAAAGTAATTGAAATTAATGCAACCAAAAACCCTACTTGAGTTTCAAGTAGAATTCAAGTCTAGTACTCAAGTATTAATGTATACGTACTGATTAATTTCTCGAAAAAAAAGAAAAATATGTTCGTAAAATTTTGAACTTTATAGGAACCATACTTTTAAAATGAAAAAGAGTATTGGTGATTATAAGCTGAAAAAGCTATATCTAATAAATTATTATCAATTATCATCATATCTTGAATTATTGTTCAATTGTTTTAGGCTGAATTTTAAGCAATGATAAAAAGACTTAATTACAATCAATTTCCAAGCTTATATATTGGGATAGACCGACCCTTTTTCTACCATTATGATATTTTTGTTTATTTCAAACGAAACTATCTTTAGCTTGGCCAATTTGTTAACTTAATTGGAGAGCACCCGGTATATAATAACATATAGAAGAAATATAAAAAATTTGTTCATTTTTATTAAAATTTTCAAAAACCCTACTAATATTATCTTCTTTATTCTTATATAGGTTTAGATAGGTACTAAAAGTAGTGATAGAAGAATAGGTAAATATTCATATCAACTTACCACATTTGAAGCAAGTCTTGTGGAACTTGTAACCTCCAGCAACACGCTCCTCAGCTGCGTATACTGATTTGCCGCATTTTGGGCATTTTGGGACTTCAGCTGGAGTGAAAGGCATTTCGACTTAATTTTTTCTGGAAAATAATAAAAATAAAATGTCAAATATTAAAATCATTTTAAATAAGTTAAAATTTGTTAACCTATGTATATTATATTATCTATCTATCTATAACTATAGAGTATGATATCAATTTATAAATTTATTTTTTTCGATTATGAAATATAAATTGAATATGTTTCCTTTCCCCCCTTTAATATGATTACGGAAATCGATCCAGTTTCATATTAAAATCTATTTTTAAAACAAAAATATTCCACACAAATGAAAATTTAAGAGAAGAAAAAAAGGCGTCACTATGCCCACCGCAACACCGTTTCTTCTTCCGCTTTTAAAACTCTCGTCGATCATAAAAATAGTTCACACCGCACTCACATCACAAATTTTGCGTCAGGAAATTGTATCTTAACTATACCGCCTTCAACTTTACTGTAAAGTGCAAAAGTTACATGCATTTACTTCACATAATATATGTATGTATGTACATTATAATACGTAATGTATGCATGTATGTATGTATATGTATAAAGTGAACGCATATTTAAATTAACTACCAATATATGTAAGTATATTGCATTTGTATATTCACTTTTAAATTGCAAAATTATAGTGACTTCAGCAGGCGCAAAACTATTTCTAGCAAAGACTATAAGATCTCAAAATGATCTAAATTTCCACACTCTTATTCCTTTATTTTTTTTTTATTTTTTTATTTTTTCTTTGCTTCATCTTCTTTTTATTCACACTTGCAAACAAACACACAGTTCTATTTTAACTTTATATACATTTCGTTCGAGTAGTCAGCTCGGCTGATAGACTTGGCAACTAGCCATAGTTTTGAGGTAATATTTCTGTATTTTATAGATATACTGTTTACATTTTGAGGAGCCCATATTTGGATAGTAGATTATTTTACAGTATCTTTCTAAAAAAAAAAAAAACAAAAAAAATAATAATAATAATGTATATGAGTATCCTTTTGAACATGGAACCGCTTCCTTAATCCTTTTATTTCTCTTTTGTCCTTATATATTTCCTTATAATTTATAATATTTAACCTCACGAATAACACTTCACTTTTGTTGTTTTTTTGACACTTAATTTTTATTATTTATACTTTTTATACTTTTCTCTTAACTATAAATTAAAAAAACAAAAAACAAAATAATAATCCAAGAAAATTTTTTTTGTTTATTATAATTCGTACCTCGCAGATATGGAAATGTAGATAATAAAAAATTAAAAATTAGTTCGGAATTATACTATATGAAACTAAGCTCGTCGCTCTGACTACCACTGCGTTCGAATGAATCCGAGGGTGGCCGTGCGCAGGTAGTCTATGTACTGGGGTGCACACGGCACACAAATCAATGTAAGAAATGATATTCTATTGAGGAATAGAAGAGATCAACTGAATATACACAGTAGACAGTCTATATGATTTTGTATATCTATCTTTATTCGATTATACCAACAATATATAGCTTTCACTTGTTTAACAGATTAAAAAAAAAATTTCAACACGTTTAATATTTCGTTGTGGGTATAAAATTTCTTATAAAATGCACACAGAAATATTCAATATTAAGTTTTCACCTTTCTCGCAACCGTTATAATGATAGCAGCGCATATGAGCACGTGTAATATTTCCTTTTTTATAACACACTCTCTCTCTACTATATGAAAGAAATGATTAGGCCTCTAAAAATAATTTTTCGAATAAGAATTCTAATTTTAGCGTTTCGCCGCCTGTAGATCATCCACAGAGAAATTCACCTGTTATTGAGTGATTCAGTTTGCTTTCAGTGCCATATGCTTATTAAAAATAGTAATATGATGAAAAAAAAAAAAAAAGGAGTGAGCAAACACACCTTATGATCGCCTTCATTCAGGTGGATCAATGTAAATCACTTTTGTATATTTTAATTGCATACCTAGTTTTAGACGAAGCGATCAAAGTAAAAGAAAACTCATATGTTTATACCTATACTTATCTTCATACATACATACATATATGTATGTGTGCTATAAACTTATCTGTTTTATACAAAATTGCCACATTAAATTTTCTTTTCGAGAAAGTGAAAAAAAAAAAGTTAATTACCCACAGAGGGAAATACATATTTTCACCTGACACAGTATTCTGACTATTTTCAAGTATTAAATAATCACACAATTTTTTATATAACCCCTACCTAATAGTAGTACTATATAATTTTCTTTACGAAATTCTTTTTAATTTTTTTATTAAAAAAAAATTTATAGTATAAAATTTATGTCATAATGTTTTTAATGCATTCTATAGGAATTTTTCAACCGTGTATAATATTGTCTAAAAATAGAATTTTTACTTTTCCATGTGAGTCATTAGACCTTACTGCCTACGTAGATTGTATACCGGCAGAACATCTTAAGATGACGTTTCATTTTCAAGAATTTGTCTGCTAAAAATATAATTTTTGTTCTCACTGAAAATACAATTTTTCTATAAATTTTTGAAAATATAATTGTCATTTTCTTTTTAATATTTTTGTTCATCTCATTTTTTATTTTAATATTTTTATTTTTTATATACTTTTAAAGTTACAGATAATAAAAGTCAAATTGATTGCTGTTAATAAAATCAGGGTCCTTGCCCTTTCAGTTAATAAAGTCGAGTATTATTGTTTAAAGTCAGACAAAAACAGATGAGTAGTAGAATGCATAATTTATTTATTTATATAATGAAGAATTTATATTAAGGTTAAAGTAGTTGATGATAGATTTTTGATTCATTTTTAAATAAAAGAGATAGGAATCATTGCCAGAATTAATCATGCCCAAATTAAGAAGAGTGGTTCAATATATTATTACATCAGGGTTTACGAATATCTATAAATGGCTATAATGTCTATAAGAGGATTCCTAAGGGGGGGGGGAGGAGGTTACGTGGAAGAATTTATTAATCATTTCATCTCAAGAAATCGCATTCGTACACCTGAAACACACTCCATATATTAGAAATGAGGCTCGACTTACAGATATTGTCTCTCGATATATATAGATATCTGCATGAGAAACAAAAGTGGTCGAATAATTTAACATTGGGGTACTCCATAGATGAGAAACGAGATTTATAGATATTGTCTCTCGAGTCTTGAGAAAATCTAATTTTTGTAAGTATATATAGGGTAGATTTTTCAAACAGCATTGAATTTTTGTGTTTGGAGGTTGACACAGGGGCGAACAAATGTCTGCTGGCTGTTGCGTACTGCCCCCCAGGTAATTTTGCCACTAGCAGTTCTGACGAATTTGCCACCTGTATCTCTCGTCTTACCCATCGTTATGAAAATTTTATAGTTGCTGGTGACTTCAATGTAAATATTTTAAAACAATCCAATAATGCGGACAACTTTTTATTTTGAATGCAATCGTTACACCTAAATACTGTTAATTCCTTCCCCACCTACTTTAATTGCAATAACCCATCACTTTTAGATCTTCTTCTAACTACTAACCTTTTTCATAACCGGATTAGTCCTCCCAGTATACTTGACCATGACCTTATCTTCTTGTGTTACGATATTCCCCTTGAAAGTCCGTCTAGCACCAGCTTCCCTTCCGTGACCTCAAAGACATTAACTTTGATAACTATTCCGTGACTGCTTATCCTTACCTTGTCGTCTCAGATTTCTGAATTTGTCCAAGCCAACAACTTCTTAGCACAATTTCAATCTGGCTTCCGACCAGGACACAGTTGTGAAACTGCTATTTTAAAAGTTTCCAATGATCTTCGCCTGATTCTCGACTCCATGACCTTTGGCATACTTGTCTTACTGGATTTCTCAAAAGTTTTTGATAGCGTCAGCCACTCTAAGCTATTAGATAAGCTTCACAGTAATCTTAAGTTCTCTTCCTCTGCGATCTCCTTAATCGAAAGTTTCCTCACTGATAGGTTTCAAAATGTACAAATTGGAGACTCCTCATCCTCCCTACTCCCCCTTTTCTGTGGTGTACCCACCCCAAGGATCCGTGGTGAGCCCTCTGTTGTTTTCTTTGTTTATTAATGACTTGAAAAAGGTGGTTCAATATGTTCAGCTTCATCTCTATGCTGATGATGTACAAATATACCTGAGTAGGCCTATTGGTCTTATAGAAGATTGTGCTGCTCTTGGTCGATCTACAACGGGCTTTCACTAAACCCCAGCAAATCGCACTGGCTTCCTATCTACAACTCTTTGTATGACATGCGTGATATCCCACATATTTTTCTTGACAACTCCCCGCTGCGTTTTGTGAGTTCGGTCACCAATCTTGGGGTCAAGCTAAATGGACAGTTAAGTTGCTGTGATCACATTAAACTGATGCTCTCTAAGATCTATGGGGGATTACGCAGACTGTGGCTATCTGCAGGATTACTGTCAACAAATATCCGCTTGCAACTCGTGAAAGCTCTTCTATTACCCCATTTTATCTATGGAAGTTTGATATATCCCAAACTTGATAGCGTATGCGCGCGGAAAGTTGAAGTTGCTTTTAACGATTGTATTAGACTTGTGTTTGGCAGCATATAGCTCCGTACAGACTCTCATTGGTTAAACCGCAAAGCCTTAATATTCCTCTATATCCTAATTCACTCTGGTAAACCTGGATATCTGTATGACCAGATACATTTCCTGCAATCTTCACGACATTCCAATCTACTAGTTCCTCGGTTCCATTCTTCGACTGATGAGGCCTCTTATTTTGTCCAGGTCGCTCGAAGGTGGAACTCCCTTCCAGTTCGTGCCCAGAGGGCCGGCTCTACCTCTATCTTCAGGCGTCTAATTTGTGACTTAAATCTTTGATAGTTTATTAATATACTCTTCTTCTTCTCCTGAAATCAAATGAATTTAATCAAGTAATTGATGTGAATGAAGTCAGGGAAATTCAACAAAGTTTAATTAAATAATTAATTATTACTGTTCTCTTTTACCCTAGACACACAGCACGAACTAATGAATCATTTGTACTAACCATTCATTAAAATGCCGTGTGTTACATAGTATACGTCATTATAGCCCGAAAATCAGATGATAATGAAGTACACTAATGAAGTGTTTTCCTCCTTCATTATAGCTATAATGAGGAAAAATGTGCTAGATTTGGCATATAATGTAAATCTGGAGCTCCGCTGTGCATCTGTCGATTTGAAAAATAAGAAGAAGAAATGCAAATCACAAATTATATTATTTAATATTTTTTTAAATAAAATGTGTTTCTCATTTGGAAATTGTTAAATTGAAAATAAAATAAATGAAAACAAAGTTTATCGCGTTAATTCGATCCATATTGCTTCTTTAAGGTGATAAGTTCATCAAAACCAGTTTAACAGCACAACTTAATTAAAGAAATGGCTGTGTGTCCGCAGTTTATAATGAATCATTATAGACTAATGAGTCGTTAGTTATTTCTTCATTAAGAGTGCTGTGTGTCTAAGGCATTTCTCTAATGTTTGCTTTTCTGTTGTTTCTTCATCTCTTATTGTTCTTTTTTCTTGTTTTCAAATTGTTAACTTACTCTTTTTAGTATCTTTTGCTTAAATAAGTTAGTTTTAGTTCATGTAGTTTTTCTCCCTCTCTTATAATGTACTAGGTTAAGATCTCAGATCTTTTGTACTTTACCGTAATAAATAAATTGAATTGAATTATACAAAGCTTATGCTCAGTAGCTTAAGATAACTAATATTATTTGGAAATTGATTTGTTGTAAGACATATATTTAAAATGTATAACACAAGGAAGCTCGCAAGCATATGGCATAAGAGTCTATAGTCCAAAAAAAGGGATGAAATACCATCTGATCCGGTTGTCTCAAATTTAATGTCTCTAATGGCATCAATATCAATAATCTTAAGTACACTGTAAAAAATGCACATATTGTTGCCACAAAGCTAAGGTACTTTTCCCTAAAATCTAGGGAATATTATCTAAAATTTAGGGGGGAAAAACCTACATTTCAGGAAATATTCCCTACATTTTAGGCAATATTCCCTAATCTTATCGAAAAATACCTAAGCTTTGTGGCAGAAATTTGGGTAAATATTTTTACTGTGTACTTTCACATATCTAAAGGCAAACATATTTTCAGACAGCTAGGAAAATTCTGAGCCAATTAGAGAAACCGAGGATTCAAAAATCTCCATAGAATTAACCAAGTTTACTATATGTTCTGGCTAAGCCTTTGCGCAAACTATTCTACTTGTCTTATTCAACAGGTAAATTTCCAACATCTTGGAAACTAGCTCACGTTCAGTCTATTCCCAAAAAAGGAGAGGGTAGCGATCCCTCAAATTATCGACCAATTGCAATCAGTTCGATTCTGTCAAAGGCTTTTAAATCTATGATTAAATCCAAATTAATGAAGTATCTGGAAACCAATTAACTCATCATCAACGATCGCCAATACAGCTTCCGGAATGGATGCTCATCTGGAGACTTGTTGACTTTTCTTACGGAATGTTGGAACCGTAGTGTTCACAATTTTGGTGGGTCCAAAATGGTTGCCCTATGGATTGAAAGTTTTTTATCCAGTCGTAAAATACAGATTGTATTAGATGGCGTTACATCTGAACCTCTTCCTATATTGTATGCCTTTCGCACTTTTATCGCTATATTCATGGTCAATGTTCTGATGAGTTATCTATTTTGATTCCTGCACGCAATACTCCTTTTACCCTTCAACATACTTTCGGCCATAGAGTGAAATTCTGTGATGTTTTTTTTATCCCGAATTGTGCGATTGTGGAACGGTTTACCATCTTCTCTCTTTCCTCCGGCATACAATCTGCGAAAGTTTAAGAGTGATATACATCAGCACATCCGCCACTTACCTCACGTTCCTTAATTCCTTTCCTTGTCTCCTTCCTGCCATAGGGTATCCCTTGAGATTGGATTGATAAAAAATATTTATAATTAATATTACATCCCGCATTCAACATCTTCCAAATACGCTTGCATCCCTTAGATTAAATTTCCCCAATATTTCTTAGATGGTAATTTTGGCATATATGCAGTATTGGCGTTCCGCTGCATGTTTGTTAAATTTGTATGTAAATAAATCAAGTAATGAAAAATTGCTTGTAAGTATTAAAATAGATAAGTAGTTCATTTGAGGTGCATATAAATTTAATTTGATGAGATTAATTTCAATTGTCAAGCAAATTGAGAATAAAGTCGCCGCCAATTATAATACAAATATTTCTTTATATCTGTATACTTGCAATAGTGAAATAGGTTTGGATCACAAGCGAATTGGATCTATTATGGGCGCGCAATTTCATTTTTGAGTAGTTTTTAAGCTGCAAAGCGACCTGCCTTCAAAATAGAAACTGAGCTTTATGTAGTAGTTATTTAATAGCATAAGAAATACTTTGTACAAATATTTTTACATTTAATATATTACAACTTACAATTTTTCGCACAGCCACCAAAAATCCCATTTAGGTCATATAACAGAAGAAAAATCTGTGGTTAAAATCATAAATCTTCTTTTTTGGACTGCGACTCATATCGCAATACCGCATTATATTTTTCTAATGAACTTCAAATTTAATAAAATCTATAAAACATCACCAACCCTCAGTATATGTTAAGTTGTAAGTTGATGACAAAACAATTTTTTTCCAAAAGATATGACAAGAAAAATTTGCTAAATTTTTGAATTGATTTTAACGGGATATGGCTCAAAAGAAGCGGAAGGATTCAAGGATCATAAATATAAAATATTTTCCAAAAGAACTCTCCCACTGTTTCCGAAAGAAACGCAAAACGGCGATAGTATAATTAACTAAAAATTCAAGGATCGTCTGCTGCCATTTTGTCGGGATAACGTGGATCCTTTTCGAAAATTTCTTCAGATATATTTTAGTTTGAAGGTCCTGCTTCAAAAGAATCCTGCTCCGTTTAGCTCAGTGACAAAAAAATTTCCCAAAAGATATGACAAGATACCTACATAAAGATTAAAAAAAATTTGCTAAATTTTTGAATTGATTTTGACGGGAGATGGCTCAAAATAAGCGGAAGGATTCAAGGATTTTAAATATAAAATATTTTCCAAAAGGACTCTCTCACTGTTTCCGAAAGAAACGCAAAACGGCGATAGTATAATTAACTAAAAATTCAAGGATCGTCTGCTGCCATTTTGTCGGGAAAACGTGGATCCTTTTCGAAAATTTCTTCAGATATATTTTAGATTGAAGGTCCTGCGTCAAAAAAATCCTGCTCCGTTTAGTTCAGTGACAAAAACAAATTTTCCAAAAGATATGAAAAGATAAAGATTAAAAAAAAATTTGGTAAATTTTTGAATTGATTTTGACAGGAGATGGCTCAAAATAAGCGGAAGGATTCAAGGATCATAAATATAAAATATTTTCCGAAAGGACTCCCTCACTGTTTCCGAAAGAAACGCAAAACGGCGATAAATAAAATAATATTAAAAGTTATTTTGATTTTTGCATGTCCGTCCGTCCGTCTCACGATAACTCGAATGCGCGTGTACCTAGAGACCTGAATCTTTGCATATGGCCTTTAAAAAAAAAACTAAAATTAAGTTCGAAAGTGGGGCAAATCGGGTAACTTTTTCATAGGGTTGCCATAGAAAAATGCAGTTTTTCACTACATATTCGGACACTACCTGAGAACACATTTTGTACATGGTGTTTTCATAAAAATGGTAGTATAGTAGTTCTTGATGTTGCCATATAAAAATAATTTAGGATTTTTACGTATACTGTGAAAACGATAAGTCCCATACGGTTTTAATGTACTGAAATGTTCTTCAGAATATGAAATCCTATAAAATTGGTTATAATCATTTCTTCTGTCCGACGAACAGTTCTAGAAATATATGCGAAAAACCACTTGCCTGAGAACACGTCGACTTGAAGAACTCAAATTTTTTACATGACGTTTTTATAAATATTGCAAATACAAGTTCAAAAATGGACTAAATTAGGCAACCTTTTCTTATTGTTTTTTTTCCCCTATATAACTTGCAAATTGTACGACAATCCAAGTCCTCAAATTTGGAGCTTGAGTTGAGTCTGAAGTTGGACATTAATGAAATCGTCAGAGACCATTGCGGACGTTAGAAGCAAATCTGATGATCTTTGCTATCGAATTGAAATTGTTGCATGTGGAATCAAAAGTTAACATCCGATATTTTATACAGCTTGGCAATGCATAGACGTTTGTAGCGCTCTTAATTAAGGGTAACAAATTACAATCAAACCAAACTCCAGCAGACACCCTAAATATAATCCTCCTTCCTCCTGATTTACATAAGTACATATTTTTTCCTAGGAATAATGTATTGCAATAATGCTTAAAGAGTCTGGGTCCTGCAGTGCTAAACCCCATGGACACAGCAATATCCTCGGTTCGTTTTGTCAAGTGGAAGCTTCTAGTATGCCTGAATTAGAGGGATGAGCGCAATAATGAGTCTGGTGTTGTCCATCAATCAATGAGGGCTGTTTTTTTGGTAGAATGGAGGGCGTTACATTTAAAAATTATAAAAATTCAAAATCGCAATGTCCTTGGCAGAAATAGTTACATTAGACCTGAAAAATATTTGGAAACTAATTATCTACCAATTTGTCAATCATATTACAGTTTTGACAGAAATTCAGAAAATAAAAATAAGTAAAATTTTAAGTTCAACCGCTCAACACATTCGTCTCGATGTGGAGAATGCGAAAATATCAGTTTGTCCTCAAATCGATGTGCTGGAAGGGACGAAATTTACCTGCACAGTGCGCTCGTAAGCCACTGTATGCGCGGCATAATATGGCTATTAATGGGGAGTTGTGCTCTCCATATCTATCCTATATGAATATGATATGATAAATATTGTTACGTGCAATAGACAGAGACAACTGGTGACATCTACTGACAAAAGAGAGTAAACAACTTCAGGTTCGGAGAATAGATGATTGAATCTTCGGGAAGGTTTAGGAATAGAATGAATAGAATAGTCAAGAAGCTTCTGGAATAACACACTCCAGAATAATCTGGAGAGTTTCTAGGGTATAAATACAACAGTTGTCAGCGCCAGAAATAGAGTCTTATCTTAGACGTTGCAGTTGTAACAAGGGAAAGTAATAAACAGGCGAAAGTGTTATAAATGGATTACGATAATTAAATTTGAGTTGATTAAATGAATGTTTGTGAAATTTATATGATTAGAGTGAAATAAAGAACTTGTATATTGAATATTTAATATTGTGTTTTAAATAACGAACCAAAGGCCACGCTCGCAACATTATGTATATCCAGTACAGAGGTCTTTTCTCACATTAAAATAGAATTTAAATGTTATCTTGATGAAACGGACACATTAGTTTGACATATCTTGCGCTATACGATTGGCCAATTTGGTAGAAACTTGGTTTTTAAGGAGTTAGAAACTCCACGAAGACCCTGCTACAATTTTCTGCCATGTATATCACATTTACCAAATTTTGCTTTTTTTTTACATTTTCAGAAAATCACAACAAAATGGCTGATTTTGGAGACACAAGAGTATTTTTCTATTAATCTTGGGTATGTAATTTACCATCCTACCAAGTTTCGCCTTAAAATTCCAATTTTTTAATTTTTTATTTTTTTTTTTAATTTACTGCTTTTTCGAAATTCTTTCAAAACTACCATGATGACCGAATATTACAAAAAATAAAATTTACAATAATTTTTCGGTCATCTTTTGATATGGACACTTCATTTACAAGAATAATTTTTAGAGCTGAGTATAATCTACAAAAAAAAACAAAAACCTCGATTCATCCATGGACAACACCAGACCCATTATTGCATTCATCTCTCTAGCTATACCTAGCATAAGTACCTATGCGGAGAACACAAAAGGTAATGATTGATTCTGATGAAATTGAGTTATATATCTGAGAAATACAATCAGAGCATTAAAGTGCTCCTGACAGTTATGTAGGCTTCTCGAAAATAAGGAAAGATCTGACACCAATTCAAAATATCGCCATCTGCTGATGAAACAATTTCGCAGCAAGCTCTCAATATTATGAACTCGACGTCTTCTGCAAAAAAATTCGTATATAATATTGAAATTATAAAAATTATACTTATAAACCATTTTAATTGCTTTATTTGCCACACAAGATTACGTAACCTAATTATGACTTCTCTAACTGCACCACATAAGTATTTTTATCTTTAAACAATTGCAACTGATACGTTTTAAATAGTTTGATAAAAACATTCATCATTTCCTTATTTTGTTTATAAAAACACATTTTACAAATTTTTCTTCCTATTACCCGCTTTAATAAGAAAAGGTGAAGTCGTAATCTAGGAATATTATTATTGTTTGTACCCACAAAACCAAATTGTTTATTTACAAAATGCTGCCAAGTATTTATCACAAAGAATAAAACACACCGATTAAATCGTTTAATATCACAAAATGATTTTTTTTTATCGGCATATCAACCTTTTGTATACCTGTCAATCGATTGTATGCAGTCTCAATTAATAGAATTCTTTGCTGTATATTCAAATGGCAAATTTTCTTATGAGTTATAATCAAATCGGAAAAAAAAATGCAATATTCAATATTAACTATAGCTACTTCCTAAATACAATATATTTCAAATTCAAAATAAAAACATTGTTGCAGTTTTCTTAACAACGTCCTGGAGGAGACTACTGTTTAACTGGGTTAGAAACTAACAAATATAGAAAAAAAAAACAAAATGACAAAAAATTCTTATTTGTAGGCTAATTTTATATTAGCGTAGATTTTTATTTCTGTATAAAATTATTCTAAATTTAATTAAACGCCCACATTTTCTGTCTATACAATTATTGCACAATAAAAGTTGCCAAGAGTCATAAAAACTTGCAATATTAAAATGACGTGCGCAAATGTTTTAAAAGCTTTTCATGTTTCTATCGGCGCGGCGACGGGATAAAAGCTTTCATAAAATTTATAAATTATATGATCAACCAATATATATAGTCAATAATAAAATAGCTTCGACCGAAGAAAAAAATATCATTTCTATTTCGTTTACGTGTTTATTGGCGCATAAAGGCTTCCTAATTTTAAAAGAAATCTAATATTCTCCAATAACAATAAATCATAAGACCAATAAACGTTTGACAGCTTCTTCTCGTATAGGAGGAAATTTATTTTTGTATTTAAATGACCGATTTTTTGGGTCGATAATTAAATTTATAAATATCTCGTTTAAAGTTTAAAATTGGTTAAATTAAGGCCTCTCCTCTACAAACGTCGTTTTATGACATACACAGTACATACAGTGCTTGATAGTTAGATGATTATCATTATAAATATGTATTTTAAATATCTCACCTTTTCACCTTGCGAAGTTGCGAGTAGTAAAATTCTGACGTTTTTGTCTCAACAACAATACTCGCATTTTTTCCATGTAGCATTGATTTTCAATACACAGTTACTTGACATTCTTGGCATCAAGTTAATCTAAACTGATCATATCTTCCCTGTTGTTGTCAAGAAAGATCGAAATGTCTTGGATTTTATGAAAATTTGAAAAATATTTTGGTCTGGAATGAGAAATATTTCAGTCCGCCGAAACTATCGCTTCTCTAACAGTCCTATATCAGATCTAGAGTATACAAATACAATTCCCCGGGTCAAGTGGCACCCCCTTATCTACATAAAATAATATCGAAAAGACAGCCTTTAAGCTTATTGGTCATGTGGCAAGCACTATAGAGCAAATTCGTAATATCGGATACCATTCGCTCCTTTATTGCCACATATACATACTAGTCATTGTTTTGATGAAATATCTCTAGTTCGATTCCTTTGTAGATTAGTCCCTGTACGCAATACTCACACTACAAATGAAATTCCAAGATGTTTTCCTTTAACCTGAAATTTGCGAATGTGGAACAGCTTACCATTTATTTTTTGTTTTTTTTTCTCGGGTTCCTATCTGCGAATTTTCAAGATTAACCTCTACAACTCTCCTTATGTCCCTCAATCCCTTGCCCTGTTTCCTCCTACCATACTGTAGAAGGTTATTCTTTGAACTTGGCTTAATAATATATAACAATAAACTAACTAAATTATTTAGGATGAACAGCTGCAATACTCTCAGATTAGTGGAGAAAATTCTGAAGATTCAAGGTAATATAGAAGATATCACGAAAGTTCTGTTTGATAGTGGGATATTGTTGACAGGCACTCTGGATGTTCATGTTGCTGTTTTAGGGAATGTTTATAAAATCTTCAGCAATGGAGAGACAATGCTAATGATGATGACTAGGATCTTTCTAGGATTTGTCCATTGAATAAATAATTAACAGGAAGTGATATATCGAGTGAATACAGTGTTCATGAATAAGCCACTCACTGACGTTCGAATTGCACTTAATAAAACTAATTTTGACGTTTCTGAAAGTAAATATTTCAGAATTCCGGAGAATTCCGGGGGTTCAGCGACTTTTCAAGCTTATTATTAATCAGCCATTCCACACCGATCACCTTGGCATCCGACCAGCTCCGATTTGGATGAAACTTTCACAGTTTGTAGGGAATACCAAAATAGCTCACCCATATTATTTTGTTTTCCCCTACCACCCCCCCTCCGTGCTAGGGGAGTTAGATGATTTTTGATTTTACGAAGAAGCGTCATTTTCAAAAAATCATATTTCGAGAACGGAAAAACCGATATTTCTGATTCAAATGCCAAAATGAAGCTTAAGGGGGAAAACGCACCGAAAAATTTCGAAATTTTCGATATTTTTGTTTCGCTTTTCTTCAAGCTTAACCTCTTAAGAAAAATGGATAAAAAAAAAGGTTCTCGAAAATCTCAGAACCATTATAAGTATCGTCCGAAGTGAAGTGGAAGAATTTTGCGATTTATTCATTGCTCAACTTTCAAACGCGTTTTTCTCGAAATCATGTTTTTGAAGTCGGTACGCAAGATATCTCGAAAACTAATGAACCGATTGCAATTATCTTTTTTTGTGCTTATTCTACATATAATTATCTAGTCTTTGTCATATTGATTTTTTTTAGTGGCTTAGTTTTTTTTTTAATCGGCGAAATAAGGTCGTATTTTTCTCTAAAAATCGCTATGTAAATTCAAATGTCCGCCATTTTGTCAAAAATCGATATTTTCCAAATCGCATATGACAAAGACTAGATTATACCGTCAAGTTTAATAATCTTTTTGTTTTTTATTTTTTTTATTTGGATAATTACAGATGAAGCAGGGGTGCGTACCGCGGAGGACCTGTTTTTTGCGGTACTTTACGGACCAGAGGATTACTCGGCGAATATTTGATATTTTTCAATAAAAAAATGTTGATGTATTCTTAAAAATGTGTTCTATCATGGCTTGTTCACGAGCGCGATTTATCGCATGCGACAGAGTTCTGATTTGCTGCAGCAATGTAGTTGTCGCTGAACATGCTTACTCTTTCTACGTTTCGTGCGATACACAAATTTATCGCAGCAATACTCTTAGTTTGGTGCGATTTTCACCTTAACCTCAACATTTACGTCTGTTTACATTTGTAATCGGATGCTAAAGCTCCGTAGTGATGTCAAAATTTATTATAATATGTAAATATATAAATATAAAAACATAAATGTATGTAAATTTCACACTAATATTTCCTTACTACTACAAAACTAAACAAATTAAGTTGTAGCCTCTGTAAACCTTGTGAACGTATCGCGCGATAAAAACCAGTCGCAAATAGAGATAGATTTATAGAAAGAGCAGGACGTCACCAAAATATCGCACGTATCGTATCGCGCTCGTGAACAGGGGTTAAAGAAGAATTGGTATGATTACTACTATAGATTGCCTTCAAAAAAATCCAGAAAAATGGCTTTTTTTCGCGCTTCTCGGTGCGTTTTCCTTAATGCTTTATATTTTTTATAAAAAAATATAGCAACACTGAAACGAGAAAGTTGTTTTTTGTTAATAATAAGTTTTTTATATTTCTAAAAAAAATTGTATTATTCACTAGAAAGGACTTCTAGCAATTTTTTTTCTATTTTTATTTGGAAGCTAGAAAACATATCTATAAAAAAAAAAGGTAATAGAGGTCCCCAGTAAAAAAAACAAAAACAATACATTCCTCTCAGTGCAGTGCTTCCATAGTGCGTTGTTTTGGGTATGCGCTGACTTTAAAAAATCATATCTCAAAAACGAAACTGAATGCCATGGCAAATGTTTGTACATAGATAGATATGATTTCTAGACTCCAAAAAAAAAATAAAAAAAAATGCTAGAAGTCCTGTATAGTGACAACAAAAAAATAAATTTTTTGGTTCAATGCTGCTATATTTTTGTATGAATAATATAAAACATTGAGCTTCATTTGGCATTTGAATCAGAAATATTGGTTTCTCCGAGAAAAGATGTTTTAAAAATCACGCTTCATACTGTAAAATCTCGAAATTTCAAACCCTCCTAGTAAGTCGGGGGAGGGGGTGGTAGAGGAAAAAAAAATGTGTGAACTATTTTAGTATTTATTATTATTATTATTATTAATTACGGGGGATGCAGACAGGGTTTCTGCTTCTCATCTTGTCACTGCGACCTATAAGATCTATTGTGACATTACCCCTGAATGCCCTAGGGCGCCCATTCGAACTTAAGGTCTTTGATGAAGCTTATAATATTCTTTAGGGCCATTTTTTCGACATCCTCTGGCAGTGGAAATGCCTTTCCTAGATGTCTTAGCCTTATCCGGCACAGAGCTTCGCAGTCACATAGGACATGTTCAGCGGATTCGTCGTCTTCCATACAGAATCGACAGGTCTCATCATTGACCTTACCCATCTTCTTAAGATGGTATCTAAGTGGGCAGTGCCCAGTAAGTAGGCCCGTTATGAGTCTTAGTTCTTTCCTGCTGAGTGTGAGGAATCCTTTTGTCCTCTATTGCGAGTACTTTATAAACTTCTTCGCTTGTCTCAGCCGCGGGGTATTTTCCCAGTATTCCTTCTTAGTTCTGTCCTTCCAACGCCTGATCTGAGCTGAGAGGTGACTTTTTGGGTGTCCAAAGACAGGCTCAGGGCCAATAAACGGAGATTTAGCTCCTTCCTTTGCAAGGCGGTCCGCAATCTCGTTTCCCATAATGCCATAATTCCAAGACATGAAGCGTGGTACCCAGATCAGTGTCACCCTATTTGTCTCGGCCAGTTGCTGCAAGACAGTAAGACAGTCCTAAACCAGCTTTGACTCAAAGATAAACAAGTTTAACGCTTTAAGTACTGCTTGGCTGTCTGATATTATATATATTTTTGCTCCACGCATATGGCGTGTATTTCTACTTGAAAAATGGTTGGTGAGGCCCCTAGTGCCTTTGCGAGATGGCACCTTGGCCCATATATGCCCACGCCTGCTTTACCTTCCATTTTGGATCCATCCGTGTACCATTTAAGAGATCCTTTTGCAAAGGGTAGGTCCCCAGTGTGCCACTGTTGACGGTTCCCCACGATCACCTTAAATGCTGTTTCAAAGTTATGGCGTTTCGGCATAACTTCTGAAATTGGGTTAGCCATCGGGTCCTCTATGAAATCCTGGAGGACTTTCAGGTGGCCAACTAGATTATTTGTACTTAGGAGATTTGCCCTTTGTAGCCTAATTGCACTAAGTATGACCTGCTCCCTAACATGCAAATGTAAGGGTAGCAGGTCCAACATTGCCTCTAGGTCCACAGTTGGGCAAGTGCGTATGGCACCGGTCACTCCGGTTGTAGTTTTTGCAAACTAGCTTGAGCTGTCTTTTGTTTTGTTTTTGGCCACCAAACGAGTGAGGCGTATGTGACCATGAGTCTTATAATAGATGTGTATGACCACAGAGTAATTTTTGGTTTAAGACCCCAAGTTTTGCCAAAAAGCCTGCGGCATGTCCATGTTGCCACTGTAGGTTTACCCAGTATTCTTTTTAAGTGAGAGTTTCTGGTTAGTCTGTTATCCAGGGTAATACCTAGATATTTGAATTCCTTTGAGAATTCCACTACTGTTCCCTCAAGGGATGGTGCTTGTAGGTAAAGCTTCCCTTTTCTCGTGAAGGGAACAACTGTTGTCTTACCAGGATTGGCTCGAAGTCCCATTTTTTGGCACCAGTTGCAAACTATGTTTAGGGCATTTTGCAATAGATCAGAGATTATCTAATCATGTTTGCCCCTAATTGTATAATGACCAGGTCATCTGCATATCCCTGATTGTCATAGCCGGAGTTTGTTAGTTTCTGTAGGAGATCATCTACAACCAGGGACCATAGTAGAGGGGACAGTACCCCACCTTGGGGACATCCCTTGGCAGCCACTACTGTAATAGAGTCTTCCCCACAGGTTAGCTGTAATTCTCCAGCTTTCAAGCATAGCTTTTATCCATTTTATCAAGGAAGGTTCAATTCCTTTTTTGGTAGCTGCATTCTCAATGGCTTCAAGGGAGGTATTGTCAAAATCTCGTTCGATGTCCTGGAATGCGCATAGGGCAGTCTCTTTATCCTCTACTGCCTTTTCTAGTCCTAGGACAAGACTATGTAGGGCAGTTGTGGTAGACTTTCCTGCTTGGTAAGCATGTTGATTTGGGTGCAGCGGTGATCGCTTGAGTGCACCGCTCCTAATATAGTTGTCTAACATTTGCTCCATTGTTTTGAGGTGAAATGTAGTTAGACTGATAGGACGGTAGGATTTGGGTAATGCAGGTGAACGCCCTCCCCCTTTAGGTATCAATGTTACCTTAACTTCCCTCCACGTCCTTGGTATATATCCTATAGTATAACTTGCTCTAAAGATCTTAATGAGATTTATCAGTATCTCTTCTAGCCCTTGCCATCAGCTCCAGGCGATTTGAATGGCTTAAAGGAGCTGACGGCCCATTTGACTTTCCTTGGGGTGAAGATTCTGCCAGAGATAATTTTAATCTTATTGGAGGGCCTGCATTCAGGTCTTAGCTCTTCAAAGATTTCGTCGTCATCTTGCATAATTCTCGAATCGGGAAAATGAGTTTGTAATAACAAACTTACTGTTTCTTCCCGGCTACTCGTGTAGCTACCATTGTAGTCCCTTCGCTACTTGGGTTCATTTGTTAAATTACTGCTAACAATTTAATTTCGTCACGCGCCATAGGTAAAGTTCCATGGTAATTCCCACTTTGGTCTTCCCGTTTTTGCATAATTCTGAAACGCGCTTCTTGAGCACGACTCTTGGTTTCTCTTGTGGTACTGTACCCGCGATTTTTAATGCATGCCCTTATAGGGTCAGATTTTGTAGAAAAATTTAGGAAAGTTTCCATGACGTATGGTTGCTTACCGATGATTGGTCAAGCAAGAGAAGTGGGACTGGTACTTTGGGGAACAAAAGTAGGATGAACTGGTTGTGGTGGAGGAAAGTGGGTGCATGGTTAGTTTAGTTGAGTTTGGTTGGTGATTTTGGAACAGCGACGTGAAAAGTGGTCTTGAAAAAAAAAGAAACGAGAAGATTTAAAAGTTTGATTATTTTATTTTGTTCCTGAAGGTAATGAAATCAGGATAGTTATTTCATTTAAAAAAAATTTGATATTTGTTCCTGAAGGGAAAGGAATCAGGATTGTGTTTTGATTTTAAAAAAAATTGATATTTGTTCCTGAAAGAAAAGAAAAAATCAGGTTTGTGATTTCATTTTAAGGTTGATATTTGTTCCTGAAAAGAAAAGAAATCAGGATTGTAAATTCATTTTTAAGGTTAATTATTGTTCCTGAAAGGAAAAGAAAGCAGGATTGTGTTTTGATTTGATTTTGATTTTTTTTTTTTAATTGATATTTGTTCCTGTACAGAAAAGAAATCAGGATTGTGTTATAGGTGAATTTTAGTATTGTACCCTGAAGGGAATAATCAGATTGTGGTTTGTTAAATATAAATAAATAATAAAAGAAATAATAATTAAAATTTTCGGGCTTCCTTGTTGAAGGCTCCGAATGTGATTAGTAGATGTTATTTTTTTTATGCTTATTCTTCCAGTATTTTTTTTTAGGCTTTTTAGACTATTCCTTTTTGGAGGGAGGGTTGGCATGATGGGGTGAGGGGTAGAGTTTGCTTGCCGGTGCGCACACACCAGGGGGAATATGGGATCAAACCATAAATACTAACTTTGTCATCAGCGGTTTGATCATGGGGAGGAAGGGTGCCTGGGGCTTTATTGCGGTGATAAGGAAACTCCATGAACATCCGGAGTCTATTTCTCTCGATCTTGTCTAGAGCCTCGCTGGGTGTAGGGTCATGGACATCGAAAGTAATAAATATTCTACAAAATGTCTGTTATGTACCTTTGTTATATAGTCCGTCCGTCTGTCCATATCATATTATTCGTCCGTCCGTCCGTTTGTTTTCCTTTATTCATGCACAGCTGACATGAGCATCAACAAGGGCACAAGCTGTGCGTTCTTTACATTAATCCTGTAGATGAAATTTTGTAACCTAAGTTGTACTTCGCGGCCGGCCTGCGGTGTCGGGGGTTCACGTACGGATGAGCGTGGGTAGTGTTAGGTTTGTATGTGGATGCTCTGGCCCATGGGTTGGTTGAAAAGAGGTTTCGCCCGGTTACACCATTGACTTTCTGTTGAAGGCCGATACTATTGGTGTGATCCTTAGGGAGAACTTTTTGAAGTCTTGCACTCATGGGTAGATCATCAATACCCTCGCAGAGATTTCTCCAAGTTCTTCTCTTGTATTCATTCCAAGCACCTGTTGTTTTTGCCTTGTTGAAGAGCCTTCTAGAATTGGCTCTTAATCTATCTAGTTCACTGTTCCACCAGGGCACAGCTCGCGTTGTTTCCCTTTGTTTAACAGGACAACTTTGTTCATAGGAGTAGATGATCAGTCTATGCATTTGGGAGGAGATACGGTCTAGATTCATGCGGATTTTAATATTCCAGACAATCTGTAAAAAAGTTTCATCCAAATCGGAGATGGTCGGGTCCAAAACAAGCTCTTTTTGATCGTTTCGTATGGAATGGCTGATTAATAAACATTAGAAAGTTGAAATAGCGTTTTTTCTAAGGCGTGAAGTTTAAATTTTCCTTCAATATTAGTGTTTTGTAAAATTATTTCGAACTAATATATTTAAAATTTTTGTCAGCGAGTGGCTTAAGTTTTCACTCGATATGCCACTTCTATATTAGTTCTTAATTTAATAGGTTTGTTTAGTAATTCGGGATTATATTTGGCAAGTCTTAAAATCTTAAAAGTTCATAGAAAAATTACTTCTAATTATAAGTACATACATATATACTTATAACTTATCACCTCGCACCATAGAATTTAGAACTACGCTGAATTTCAATAAAAATACGAATCTTAACTAGGCCTGGAGTCAAATTACAAATTTTTGTGAATAGACAGACAGAGGAAAGATGTAGAAAAATATTTTTTCTTGAAACGAATTTCTAATCTATTTAGGTCTCATCATCCAAATCTTATATTTTCTATTTTCTATTTCTATAAGCCCTGTAGCAAAAAGTAAGAGGAGATATTTTCTTGCACTTTTCTACACTATTGTATACGGAAGTAAAAACTACATATACACATAATTACAAGAAATTGAGGTCAATTTGAGCTTACTGCTAAGAATATTAATATCATTCATATCGTATGTGTTTACATATATTTTGTATATATAATGTTATGCTTAAGCATGTACATGTGTATCTCCTAAATATTTTAGATTTTTTTGTCGATAAACAAACATCACGAAATTCCTACGTTATTAAATTTGGCTAAATTTTCCTATTTTCAAAAATCAAGAAATAAAAACAACAAAAATATTTTATCATTTCAGAAAACATGTCCACGGGCCACATCTTTTTCAGTGTCATGTATATAATTATTCGATTGTCTATTTTAATCTTTTACTTGTCATATCGGTTCTTATTCCCCATTTACTATATCTGCTCTTCTTCTTTTTTTTATATATATAATTTTCACTATTAATTTTACGAATATTGAATAAAAAATGCATTTTTTCCTTCCTGCATGTAGATAGGTACATGTTTTAAAAATAAATGTCACAAGAATAACTGAGGCAGATGAGCAGTTTTAATGATCATTCGCCTGAAACTGCATTCTTTGAAAATCACTCATTATATTTTCTTGAATTAAAAAGAATAAATTGCTGTCAATCAATAAATACACAAAATGGTGTTGACAGCATATTTCTATAGTATTGAAAAATGACATTCCGGACGAATCTCATATCAATGAAATGGTCCGTTTGTATTGGGCAAAAGATTTATGATGATGAAAAAAATGATGACGGGGATATTTTTATATTTCTATATTTTATTATGTTGGACAAAAAGTTAATTTTATTTAAGATATCGAAAAAAAGGCAAACTGAATAAGCTCTAAAAATGTTATAGGTTTTTCTTAATTTTATGTGTTAAAACGATGCCGATTTGTTCGCAGTAAACTAAAAATATTGGATTTTGCGTGGTTTTTTCTATCATTAATAAATTATTGTAATCGTAATGCGTAGATGGAACAAGCTGTATTAGTCTAAGAGCTAGCAACATTTTCGAGATTATTACTTTAGTTCGGTTAGTTTCTTGATATGCCTATCCTTATATGTAGTATCTCAATAGTCATGCACCCAATCTGGCTCGTGGGCGGGGTGCGTCTACCAGTGCGCATTCCGTTCCACAGGTAAAAAAAGCAGTTTTCAAAATGATTTTAGTTCGAATTTTTTTTATTCCTATTTGTTTTCATAAACATGGAATAATATAAATTCACTATTCCCAGACAATTTTTTCGTTGCTAGCCTTTTTTTTTCGTATGTATCTTAACGATGTTGATGTATTAAGACAGGCCCTCTGTCACATATTCTGTCTTACATTAGGTTCTCGGTGTTCTCAGATCCTCGATCGTCAGATCCAGATCGTCCTGTAATAGAAAGATGTGAGGGAATCCAAGGAAAGGAACGGGTGTTGTGTTATATTAAAGTAAATTTAAAAAAAAAAAAAAAACTCATGTTACTATATACATATACAGGTACATAATTGCACCCGAGTCGGGTTTACGCTGTTCGAATTGAATTCAGACTGAGGAGAGATTGTTATTTAAAGAACAGAAATTACTAGGATAAGTAGGAAATAAAGGATACGGTATCACGAATTTTTATATATAAGGAAGAGATTTATTTGCTGTATAAGGAGGTAGTAGAACGTCAAGATAAAGGGATAACTTTGAACTTTGGGGAGGTTCTGAGTCCACCCTTTCGCCCATTTCAGGGTGTTCTTTATGGGACATTGAAACAAATTCTGCCCTCAGTGTCATTGGGTGGTTGGGGCGAGCAGCAGAGGGCCGAACATCAGCGCCTTCGAAGTAAAAGGGTAAGTGGTGTAATAGCCCCTTCAGGGTTGGATAGTGATCGTCGTTTTTTTTTTTTGAATAGGCACGACATTTTTTTGATTATGGCAGGTGGCAGCGACATGTTATTGGTTAACCCCCCCCCCCCCCCCCCCCCCCTATAACTCTCCCGCAATAGCCGAGGTGCTGGCGTGCCGCCCAGCACTACAACGCTGTCCACCGAGTGATCTTTCAGCTCATGCTGGCAGTTGGGACTTAACGTCCAGTCTTAATCACTCAGCATACATCCATAACAATAAAACAAATTGTCTTAACAATTTACAGAAATGGTATTGATAACAGTGAGGCACACAATCCAGCAGACTTGTATTTGAGAACTAAGCATGCAGTAAATCGAAAAATTTTCCTTTTGGTTTCCAAAAATTATTTAGTTTTTTTCAGTTTTAAGACACATGGTAGGAAATCTGTGGTAGAAATTTTGTATGAATGACCTCGAACAGGATGATATGGCCTACAATTATACCGATAACTAGGCAACTCATATTCATCTTTGAAACGCATTTCCTCCAGAAAGAGATGTTTACATAAAAATTTCAAAGAACCTTGCAAAAATAGAAAGTGCTTAGATGTTTAATTTATCTCAATTCAGAGTTTTGATAAAAACAAATGAAAAACTACTGAATTTGTAAATCAAACACAAATCTAGCAGTGTGTTCTGACCCCTATTACAAAACTGTTAATAACTTAAATCATCAGGTCCGTTGAAAACTATGAATACTAGAACATGATACATTTTTTTTGTCGGTCCGTCTTTTTAGTTGGTCTGTCTATAGTCGATCGTATGCAGTAATATGGAAACTTGGTGCTATTCAGGAAGAACATATACAATTTTTGTGGCCCGGACATTAAGACCCAGGCCCCTAGACATTAGAAAATAAGCAAGCAGACCTAGCAAAATCACAAATAAATACGAAATTATATGCAAGAAAAGTTGGATGCGCGTAAGCGTACGCTTAGATTGCAATGCGACGAACTTTCTTTTCTGCAAAGGAACGGATTACTTGACTATATAGTCCACAGACTGCATAATTTCTGACTCTATGTATAGCACATAGAAAGTAAATTGACCCTGATATTTTCTGTGATGGATCTTAAATCTTCTTAGGCCTTCTTCACTCGTTTTAGCGCAGAATACTACAGTTTTGTCGAGCAATTTGACCCTGGTGTACACAAAAATATCCGAAGCCATTTTTCCATATTTGAATAAATGTCTAAAACGCCTTTTTCCAGGATGTCCTTGTATAAATCCAGGACCGATAATTATTTTCCTCGTGTAGACTCAGCTGTTGACAAATGAGCTCGCAAGTGTAGACACTCTCGTTTCTCAAAGTCCCGTCTAAATCTCTTAGATAGAAGGCTTTCAAGTTCTGTACGCCCTCACGGATATTTTGAGATTCTAAGCTATGTATGTAGATTCATGAGAAAATCAAACTTTTTACACGTAAGCAGAATCACGTCTTTGTAGTTCTGCAATCAACCTGTCGATAATGACGTTGAAAACGGTAACTCCGAATTCGTTCCTGCGGGATAGTACGACTTCGATCTGGTTTCCTTTTTGAGGCCAGCCATTCCCTTTAACTCGTACACGAATTTGTCTATTTCTTTACTATTTTCGACACTCTCGTAGACCCACTTTTCGTCATCACAGCGAGCTGAAATTTGGCACACAGGTTCATGTCGCGTGACAATTGAATCTATCAAAATTTGAACCGGAAATTTCCATGGAAAACCCGGAAAATCGGGAAAAATAATTTGAAAATTTGGTACAAATTTGATTAGTGATAAATCCGTTTAAGGAAAAATGCAGAGTTTTCCGATTTTTCCGAAAAATTTTCCGGATTTTTCCGACTTTTCCGGAAAATTTTACGACTATTCTGGAAAATTTTCCGGTAAAAAAGTTTTCTAAATTATGCAGGATCAAGTTCCATATCAACTGGCATCATAACTTTCTCTCCGACAATGGTGAAAACTTGCAGAAGAAATCGAGGAAAATTCATGTAAAAAGCTCTTCCGGAGTTTCTCCGAGCAAGGAAGCGTTTGAGCGTTTTGCAACCTAAGACAAAGTTGTAGAGTTTGTTTCAGGAATTTTTAGTTAACGTGAAAAAGGCAGAAAATAAAATAAGTAAAAAATGAATTTTCAAACAAAACTGAGGCCAAGCCGCATGAAAAAGTATAAAATAAAAATAAAAAATATTTTCTACTTTTTCATGCGGCTTGGCCTCAGTTTTGTTTGAAAACTCGTTTTTTACTTATTTTATATTTCATCAATTGAGAATTTGTCACCCTGGTTCTGTCTATTGATAAATCCAGCCCTGTATGCAGGAACAATAAAGTCAATTTAAAGTTTTCATTTACAGTAATCCCCGGATAAGAACAACCCGCTTATTACCAAAACCCTCTTATTATCATACATTGTCGAAGCCCGCAATATTTTCCTTGTAATTTCGAATACTTTTACTTGTAACAGTCAGGTTCAATTTTTCTGTTCAGCTCATTCGTATATTACGGCGGCTCAAAAATGTATGGATTTGGAAGTGTTAAAATATCTGAATGCTTCAGAATATGTTGGCTAATGTAATGCTAAATTTCTATGCAAAATTTCAGTGCAATTCATTAGTGTTTAGAGGTGGTTCAAATCGAAAATACTTTTTTTTTTAGCTGGTTTGGACTTTCAGGAAAACTCTTTCAACGTTTTCTGCTATAACTTTTTAATTTGACAATATTTATTCTTGATTAATTTTTACAATTTATGGAAACTTAGTTATATAAACTTATTGCAATGAAAGACGTTTTAGAAAATTAAATTTTTATATTTTTTATAAATTTTTTAAAATGAAAATTCGGCCCGGAACTCGAATTGTTTGACTTCGCGAAAATTTGTTCGAAGTCGATGCTGAGGTGAAATTTGTAATTAAATTACGACATCGCCTTTGCCCATCTCCTTCCACACTTTTTCCTTAACGTGGATATTTCTGAACTGAAGTTGGCCGCAGCCGACACCAACTTTGCACTTTGAGCAAAGTTCAGTTTCAGTCGAAGTCCCAGGTGAAGTCGAAGTTGCAATTTAAACTTGCCACATGCATTTACCATTTGTGCTAAGTGGAATTAGACTGACAAGCCGTGTAATTCGGGCCTAAAGTAAGTTATGTATTGTATGAACTGTTCTCAAATTGCGATTTTCAAAGGTTATAGAAATGCGTATAGAAACTGAGGAGTTTAACGAGTAGCTAAAATGTGATGACAACTTGGAATGTTTTGGAAAATTAACAAACAGACAAAGACATACTTAGTAGATGATCCTTGAAGCAGATCGTCCAGGCAGTGATGAAGAAATATTGGACATTCATTAAAGTGATGCTTCTACCAATAAGGTATCAAGCCGAAAGGATGCAATTCTTGCGCTGGACGTTGTGCACAATTACTTACTTTCAAATGCTCTTGAATTAAAAAACCTAAATTTACTCAAAGAATAATTTATAGAAATGTCCATAAAGTTCAAGGCACAAAAAAATATTTCTGATTTTTGTCATATACATTATATACAGGGTGTCCAAGGAAATGGTGTTAAGCTGAAGACCAGAGGTAGAGCACCCCTACAGGTACCCGAATCCTCTGCGATTTTTGTAGTTTACGAGTTATGATTTTTTTCGTGATTTTTTACCAAACTACTAATTCGAAGACATTTTTGAATAATTCAGACAAATTGCTGATTTTTTTCCCATTTTAGCGGAGTGTTGGGTCCAATCAATGCAAAAAGACTTTTGATTCCATAGCTCGTACCATTGTGTCAAAAGAAATTTTTAAATTATAAATAAAATTCAAAATAATAAAATTTGCCAAAACCTTTAGGCCGATTGAAAAAAAACGTCAAGTAATACTTTTCCCACTAGACTTATTTTAAAAATTTCATTTCATATGGCATCATTCAGGTATGAAGTATCCAGAGAAAAAAAAATCTTCTGCGAATTGCAGTTGATAATGAGCTGAGGTGAACAATGAAACCCGTTTTCCGATCGGACATAACCCTACCGAGTTAGAGTCAATCTAAGCTGCGAAAAATCTAGCACCCCAGTTCGAATAGATTAAAGACTTAGTACGTTTTGAATAGATATTTAGCTATGATGCCAAAGAGATATCTCAATAAAATTTACACGGGAAGTTTGTAAAATCACTTTTGAGTGAAAAACTTATGGTGACTATTTTTTTAAATTGCCCTCAAAGATTTTGGTACATTTTATTATTTTGAACTTTATGGAATTTAAAAATTTTTTTTTGGCGCAATGATATGAGCTACGGAATCAAATTTTTTGCATTGGGTGGGCCTAACACTCAACTAAATTGAAAAAAAAAATCAGTAATTTGTCTCAATTATTCAAGTCACTAGAACAAAAATGTCTTCGAATTAGTAGTTTGGTAAAAAATCACGAAAAAATCGTAACTCGTAAAGTAAAAAAAATCGCAGAACATACATGGGGTTATTCGGGTACCCCTAAACGTGCTCTTTTATGCGTTTATTTTTTTTAGGCTAACAGCATCTGTTGGCGTTGCGTTGCTGTCGCGAGAAACGAACGGGGAAGCCCCTCTGATAAATTTTGTTTTTATTTAGTCTAGCAATATTTGTTGGCAATTCGTTGCTATCACGGGGAACCCCTTGTAGCCAGACTTGGGGATTTCCCTTTCTGTTTGGAGTTTGTCTATGTAAGGTACATACTTTCAAACTCCAGTCGCTCCTCAAGGGCTAGAAACAGTGTTGCCGTTTTTCTCGAAAAACATTTATATTTCAATTACAATCTTCGACATGTCAGGCAAGCGAGATAGAGATATCGGGAGAAAATCGGAATCAGGATCAGCAAAAAGAAAAAGAAAAGCTGAAAGAGCCGTATCAAACCAGGCTTTAAGTTCAGATTTGATGAAGTTTCTTAACCAAACTGAATCCGATCGTATAAAATCATCTCAATCGGTTGCTTAGACTTCAAAGATGCTGGGAAGTACTTCACTGAATGCTGATGTCGATAAAGAACGACAGTCGGCAAAAGAGCAGGGATCAAACTCTACAATCGGAATCAAACTCTGATATTCCTGATCATGAAGAACAAATTTGAGTTAGGTTCTCGCTCAGTTAGCAACGACGTCAGTGATGAAGTTAAGCAAGCATTGGTAGTTTCGGATCCGGGAATGTAGGCGTTTCCCATAACGGACTCTCAGCGGCATGACATAGTGCAAATCGGCCCGTCACTGCAGCTCAATAACAGTGATGAAGATTATCCGAAAGAAGCCGATCAAAGGCAATTTTCCAATTTTCATTTTGCAAGAAAATAAATAATGGCGAGACTCAACATCTTCGCAGGCTGATATACTCCAAAAGTAAAAATAAAGTTTTCTGCTTTCCATGCCAACTATTTCACCATATAGAAAATAACTTGAAAGAAATTTACTCAAATATTCACATTGTGTATCGCATTTTGCTAACGATACCGGTAAGCGCCTCCGCTGAGAATAGCTTTTCAAAATTAAAGCTTATAAAAAATTATTTGAGATGTACAATGGGTCAGGAAAGACTTTCAGCTTTGGCAGTTTTATTTATTGAAGCAGACATAGCATCTAAGCTTAATTACGGTACAATCATTAAGGATTTTAGTAAGTCCAAAAGCAGGATATCTGTTTCTTTCTTCTAAAAAAATAGTTTGGATTGCACTGTCTTTATTATAATAAAAAAGTAAAAAGCTATTTTTCAGCTTTCTTTTAATTTATAAAATTCCTTCTTGCGCCACCAACGGGCCTTGCTAAATGTACCTCGCCCACATCAAATTTTGTTCTTGCCCCGCCACTGGACACTATTCCTTGGATACTCTGTATATACATTGATCTCGAATAAAAGTATTTCTTGGCAAATTTATGTTACTTTTTCAAATTTAGGTATAAGCAGCTACTCCATAGGAAATAGTTCGTTTGTTGTATCTTTAATCTCGAACTTTTTATAATAGCATATATTGTGCTTGTAGTCGGCTATCGCTTACTAGTGTTTCTTTATAATAGGGCTTATTGGTTATAAGCAACACCCGATTAAAATCACAAAAAATTGGGCCCTTGTTCATGTGCTTTTATGCGGGGATTACTGTAACGTACGGTGTCGTATGTCCTCCATGTATACCATTTCAAATTGGACAAGAGGCCAACATTGTGAGCATTTTTAAAATTTGTTCAATATATGCTAGAAAGTGGGATGGAATCTTTAAAGTTTCAAGCCTATATCTTTTGATTATGTTGACACATTCAGGAGTTTTATTATTTTTTTCTTTGCTTTCCTCTATGAAATCCAGAGAGTAAAAACATATAAATATTATACAAAAAATATTTAAAAAAGAAATATTTTTATCAAAAAACCTAAGGCAAGAAAAACAAAATTCTTAAAAACAATATTTTGTACATAGATCAGCAGCTACTTCAATTTGAGGAAACATTTTTTAATTCAAAATTCAGAGGTTGAGAAAACTAAAGAAAAAATAAACCTAAGAATTTACTGTAATTTATTAAAAACAAAAATTGTTTCTTATATTTTATCTATAGAATTCCCAAATCTACCACCTCTCTTGTATTCATATATATATATTTTTATTTTAAAAATAATTGTTGCTACTTGTTAACGTTTGCCAATAAAAAGGACTAATTTTAACTGAAATGTTATACTTTAATTTAATTCGCCCCCTAGGATAGAGATTTACTAGTTAGGTATATGTACATATTGCAAATTTGTATAAAATAAATAATTATGAATTGTACATAGGCCTACATTAAATTATACACTACATCTCTATACCCACTAACTAAATATATAATTGATCCATTTATGAAATGATTTTTAAAATTAAAAATATAAATGATTCGAAAGTGGGAGCTGGGTATTAACTCAAGGGCAAAGAGCAGCCAGGCAGGCAGCTCACAAATTTCCAAGAACAAACAAATTCCATCGTTAGTGAATCCTAATTTTATTTTTGATTTCGATCCATACATACCATACATGCATACATATACATACATATACAAAAAAGAAAAAAAAATTATGAGAATTTCTCTCTCGGTGGGCCAATGAAAAATCATCGGAGATCAGAGAAGAAATCGCACTGTATCCACCCACGATTCATGAAAAAATAAGCAAAAATAATATTTTGTATGTGATACATTCGGGAAAGTTCTGATGTGTTTATTACGTGCTGTTTAAAAGCGTAGTCTTGTCGAGTGTTGGACATCAGTTTAGAGGAATATTCCGCCTGGTATTGATCAGTAGAACAAAATCCAAAAACCAAAAACAAAAAAACAAATATGTCTTTGGAACGTGCAGTTAAACTTAAGGTAATTTAAAATTGATTAAATTAAATTAAATTTATTAATTTATTAATTTTTTATTTTTTTTTTTTTTGCAATAATAATCATGAATTTTTAATTACCTATATATCTTTTATTTAAATACAGCTCGCCGGCAAGCGCGATCCACAAATGGACAAAGAAGCACAAGAATGGATTGAATCTGTTATTGGTGCAAAATTCCCTGGTGGCGTATCATATGAGGATCACATTAAGGATGGACAAGTACTCTGCAAATTGATCAATAAACTAAAACCAGGTTCAGTTGGCAAAATTAACGAATCTGGTGGCCAATTCAAAATGATGGAAAACATTAACAACTTCCAACACGCTATTAAAGATTATGGAGTACCTGACATTGATGTGTTCCAAACAGTAGATTTGTGGGAAAAGAAAGATATTGCTGGAGTAACAAATACTATTTTCGCTATTGGCCGTGCTGTAAGTTAATTTAATCAATTAATAATCATGGATTAAAAAAATAACAAAATTATTTCAGACACACAAAAATCCTAACTGGACAGGACCAAATCTAGGACCTAAACCATCCGATGAAAATAAACGTGATTTTACAGATGAACAATTAAAGGCTGGACAAACTGTTATTGGTCTTCAAGCTGGCCAAAATAAGGGTGCCACCCAAGCTGGACAAAATATTGGTGCTGGCCGTAAGATTTTACTTGGAAAGTAATTAAATAGATTACATAATATCTAAGTCTTATGAAAAATTGCAAACTCTCAATTTATACACACGTTATTTAAGTATTTTAACACTCTTGTTTTTGTAAACATGATTTTGTATTAAAAGATTCGGAATTAAATATTCTCTAAGCCTTTGAAGTATTCTGAAGATTTATTAAGAGAGCGATAAAAATAGATTGCCTATGGCAACAATTTTTTATGATGATGATTATATACATTTCCAACATGATTTCACTTTCTTATAAGCGTTGGCTCCCGATTTAACTTAAAAATCTTTCGATTTTAGCAATTTTGGCAATGAATAGTTTTGATGTTTATAGCGGAGAACTCTTTCTGTCTCTTTCTCTCTTTCTATCATCTATGTGCGTGTGTCTCTTTCTCTCTCTCTAGCCTCTATTGGTTCTCTTTAGCGAAATGAGTGTTGTGACCTCAAAATACTTTCAAATATAAGAGGGCGGTAAGGAGATTTTAAGAGGTGTAAATTGACATATTTATGATGTTAGATCTATACTTAGCGTCGACATTATTTCGCAGATTTTTTTTTTTTTAATGTGAAGATATTTGCAATAAGTATATATGTATAGGTGTAAGTGAAGACACTTTTTGCTTTACAACCTTTTAAGGATTTTTTCTAATTTTTCTAATATTTTTGAAATTATTTATATATTTTAATTATATGTACGTATGGTATGGTCGTAAAACAAACGTGGTTATTATAATATCTACACATTCTCTCATGATCTCCGCATCTTGTAGTTATGATAATTGAATATTCTCGCCATTTCATTAGTACCTACATACTCGCATCTTGAATACATATTTTAGAAATGAGAGGAAAACAAAAAGTGTTTGTTTGTTTAAATGAGCATTGCGAACGAAATTGATTTTTTTTAACAGTATGTTAAAAAAAGTCCTTAGAGAGAATATAGGGTTCATTGTTGTCTGAGGGATAACCTCAGAGGAAAGGAATTCTTAATTAAATTCAGTATACATTTAAGCTAATCTGAATATAAAAAAATATACCTACTATTCTATGTTAATTTTTTCTGCTGGTGTATACTGGATTAAAGTAGATTTTATAATCAATTGCGTTGCATATGGAGAGAGACATCCATGTATTAATGAATACTTAGCATAAATGCTATTGTTGTGCAATTAATAGTTTAGCGATTTCCTTCAAAGATACGAGTAAATATAAAAATATCATATACATAATGTAAATGTGATCAAGAATAAAATCAAACAACATAATCAGGTTCGGCACCAATTAGACGGGTTTGAAAATATTGTACCTCTGTAACTGTTATACACAAGACCTCCAAGATTGAGATTGGTTAAGTGCATTTTAGTATATATCGAAGAATTTATAGAAGAATGTATTTTATCTCAATACAACACGTTTCTGTAATCTGTTCTTAGTGTAAAATCTGAAAATGCTATTTCCAGAAATTTTTATAGTTTATATAGTTTATGGCGTCGTTCACATAAAATTCAAAATTCGGTAGAGTTCAATGAAAGTCTGTTTATAGTTTTTCTTTGGATGGTGAGTTATCTCCCTGTCTTTTTTTGTATATTCCTTTTTATGCGATTATGGCGTTTAATTTAAAACGACACTACTACTAAATATAAGATATGAAAAGTGCTACCTTCCCTAGGGTATTTAATGTTAAATTGAACTGTTAGTCATGCTAAGTGAATCTTGTACCAACGTCTTTGGGAAAATCCATTGCTGGGATTGTCGATTAGACAATTTCCATGTAAGCCCTGCTAAGTGAATCTTGGGCGTGTATCTTTATTTTGCTCAGAGCACTCCGAGCGCTCTGAACACCGATTTCTTGTATCTTTATTTACTTTCAGAGTACTCTGAGTGCTCTGAATGTGTATCTTATTTATTGCTTAGAGTGCTCTAACTGATCGTAGATAAACCTCGGAGCATTTGGAGCAATCCGTCAATAATACCAATAGAGCGCAAAAAAATCCTATTGAAAATATGAATACTTTTTTAAATTCCATATTTCCTTCCTTTCCTTCACCCCTTACTTATTTTTATAACTTTATTATTTATTTTATTTTTATAAAGAGTTTTGTATTATCCATAGATATTTCACAAATCTTAAGTGTTACCAATATAAAAAAAAACTACCAGAACACTCAGAGCACTCCGGATTTGTATCTTTTTTCCAGAGTGCTCTGCGCGTTCTAAAAAATCTGTTCGATCTACGGAGCGGAAAAAAGATACACGCCCCTTATAGCAACTTGTTCTTGGAAGATTCATTGCTGGGACTGTCGGTGAGGCAATTTCCATGTAAGTTCTTCTAAGCAACGTCGTTTGGGAAGATCCATTGCTGGGGGATTGTCGGTTAGGCAATTTCCATGTGGATTGTGATTGATGAGAAATTTTAATGAATTGATTTACTTTTACGTATCGAAATTATAAACTGGCATGACTATATATTAAGATTTGCGCTCATTTTTTCGAAGTTAAATATGTAGGTATAGATTGCTAAGAATTTGAACCCACTTAGCGAGACATATGTAGGTGCGTATGTCCCTTTTTTTATATATTAAACGCGAGTAACTAAAGTTTGCATACTAATGAAATAATAAAAGATGTCCTACGAACACCGACCTATTACAGAGAATGGTGCTCTCCATGCAATATGGGCTATGGCTGCTGCTGCTACTGTAAACTTCTATTTGAAGGAATATGGTGTTCTCCTTTTATCATAGTCTAAGAATCCATATTTATGTTACGGTGTTCCGATAATGTTGTTAATATACGTCATTACGACAGAAGTTTTCAAGTATGGCTTGTATTATAAATACATATATGAAAAATCAGATTTCCACAAGTTTCAGAACACTTTTGACGTTACTATAAAGTTTTAGACACCCGTAAATGTGTTTGTGTACAAAATCAGTGGTCATCATACCGATCACTACCCCAATAAACATGGTTGACTTATGTGAATTTTCTTTCTTTTCTTTGTTTCACCAGTAATAAGACGTAGACTTTGGCTCGCGCCCAACTTATAAAACACTTTCACTTGTGTTCGTTTAAGAGATGAAAAAGCAACCGATTCTTAAAAAAAAAAAAAAATGAAAAGAAAACTGTCATAAATATTTTTCTTGGACCTTGTGCGTATTGCTTTTTCTCTCTTAAATATTTTTAATAAAATAAAATTTCTATTTTCACTCTATATTATCTCTCGAACACTTCTAGACAGATGGGCAGTTTCAATTATCATTCGTTTTAAATTTCATCACCTTACTTGCAAATTTTATAGAAAATCTTCTATCAACTACATACATTATGTGTATTGACAGAGGATTGTGTTTTCAATAATAAGCTCCAGAGGAATCATTATGGAAGCTGCCCATCTGTCTACGGTGATATTAAGTACACCTAACCCTCGATTTGCACGGTTTCGGCTTAACACGACTAAATCAATGAGGAAAAATTCCATATATATTATACTAATTTTCAGTTTAACACGGTCACAAAATTTTTAAAAAAAAAAATTCAAAACAATCGCGCAAACTTAGAATTCAAAATTTAAAAAAAACTACTATGTAGCAAGTACACAGTTATCTCGCCTGCTCAGGTTGAATAGGATGCATTACAATGAAATATTGTGGGGTTGCTTGTGCGTCCATGCTTTCATTTCAATGAACTTGAAAATATGCGTGCTTGAGATCTGAGCTTTCAAAAGAGGAGAACAAGGCGCATAATGCAACAGAATGAAGCAAAAAATAGGATAGGAATTAAGGGCTAAATACAGTTTCGATGACGGTAGACTTTTGAAACAATAGGAACAATTTTCTCCAGGAACGTTTTATGGAGCGTGTATTAGTGTATTACATTGGGATGGATTGGGATCGGAAACGAGGTTGGTATCCGAAAAGGGTCCCTGGAACGTAGGCTACAACAAAGCCCATTGTTCATCCTCCAGACTTATGAGCAATTGCTCATAAGTCCCAACCGGACGCTCTAACAAAATTCAAAATTCGCCTTCCAGCCCCTCTCTCCGGCTTCAAGCAGATCTTTCAGGAGGTGTGAGCCAACCAATCTATAACGTTTTCCTGAACGGGTCGAACAGTGACAAAGAAAATGTGTCACCGTTTTAGTTTCCTCTTCGCATCCTCTGCATACCGGATCTTCAATAAGCTCCATCCTATGCTGGTGACCCATGAGAACAGAGTGTCCAGTGAGAATTGACACTACAGTTCTCAGGGTTGGCTTGCTTAGTCCCAGTAACTCTTTCGTTTCATTTGGGTTGGGTAAGCCCCACAACTCCTTTGTGGTTCTACCTGAGGGGTCATCCAAGCAAAGGTGACTGTGTTAGCAGTCGGCCCAAGTCGAGGTAGTAGAGGCAAAGGTGAAGAGATTTCCTCCGAGGTTGCACCAAGACGAGCAAGTTCGTCCGCTTTTAATTCCCGCTAATGCCGCTGTGACCTGGCGCCCAAAATATCTGTACTCCATTGTGCCGAGGAAGGGAAATTCAGGATAGTTTTACATTCAAATACAAGTTTGGCGGTTGTAAAAGGTCTTGACAAGACCTTGACAGCTGCTTTGCTGTCCGAGCAGATTGCAATCTCCTTGCTCTTAGTAGGTATCTGAGTCTAGAAGATACCTTCCCGCTTCAAAGATGGCCTTGACTTCCGCCTGGAAAACCGTTACATGGCTTTCAAGGTGAATGGAAATTTCCATGTGAGTCTCCGCGCAGAAAACACCTGCTCCGGTGTTCTCTTCCAATTTGGAGCCATCTGTATATACATATGATAGGGTTTATCAATGGTTGAAGCACAGAATATGATTCTCATTCTGCCCTATTTGGAATTTTCGAATTAAAGTTGCTCCTCAGCATAGTCTCGAGGAGGTACGATGGACTACACCAATTCAAAGACGGATTCTTGTGGAACATTTGTACCAGTGTGAATCCAGCTCCTCCGATTGAGATGCAGCCTCATCGCAGCGATTGACGCCCCCTTCTTGACGTGTATATAAACGGGGTGTGTTGAGGATGACCTCAAGAGCCCTCGTACTGGTTTACTTGAGAGCACCACTTACATTAAGGAGACATAATCTTTTAATGTTCTCCAAAGGATCGTCCGTGGTTTAAGTCGCCACTTTTTCTCTATAGATCTGCAGCAGATCGTGAAGCCTTGAAGAGCGTGATTCGCTCTGTTGGGCTTCCAGCTTAATTTCTATCTAATATGATAGCAGATTCCAAACGATAGAGGGCAGATTCAATCTGATAGTGTTGTAAAGAGGCATAAATCTATTTTCAATCTTTAATGCAAAGTCCGAAATCCGTAGCTCAGTCCCTTTGTATAACTTTTTACACCAATCCTCTTCAGTTCAGATTCGTAGCTACCGGTGACCAAGATCAATAGGTCGTCGGCGTAACTTACTGCTTCGTACCCATCCGGGTAAGTGTTAGAGTGATAGAGATCATCCATAATTAGCACCCACAACAAAGGTGATAAAATATCGGCTTGAGGGTGCCTCTCTGGACTATTTTGACTCTACTTACCCCTCCCAGTTCGGAAAAGAGAGTTCTATTGCTCAACATGTGTGCAACCCAGTGTTTTAGACACCGGTTCACTCGTTCTCGATTTAATATGTATGTTCGTCTGAATTTATGAAAAACTACATACTTATAATATCAAAATATGTTAATATATAATATATATATATTGTTTTACCTTAGATCTATACTTTTTCAATATATAACATGAATTTAATTGCACGATTTCAATTTACGTGATTTCAATTTAGACGGTTTCGGTTTACACGGTACTTCTGGAGAACGAATCCACCTTGTAAATCGAGGGTCAGGTGTACTACTAAATTCTTTGCTCATCCAATTCGCTACCAATAGAACATTATTTAATCAGTGAGATCAGTGGCGTAGCATGCATTTCTTCCACCCGATGTGAACCGTAAATTTGCCGCCCCCTCCTCCCGCTATTAAACGAAAAAATCTGTGATACTCTATTTAAAAGCGATTCAAAATAAAACGATTTTAATTAATTCGTCAATGTTAATTTTTATCTCTTGTTCGATTACTAAAGTAGTTAGATTCGTTAATATCAACGTGGACATCGTAGACCTTCAATAATTTGCAATCAGTTTCAATTTAGAAAAACTTCTCTTACAACTTGAATTACTTATTACAATTGTGAGGAATATTCTCATCACTATAACTCATATGTATATTAGGTAACATTCCATCATTTTTGAGAAATAAAACCCAGTGGGCAGGACTCAATGAGTTTTTTTTAAAAGCCGCAGACGTACGCACTCTAGCTCAACTCTTCTCTGTCCTATATATTCGACGAATCGTATAAAACATTTAACTTCGCATAAATGTAAATTGGTATATTTGTTTAGATCTATTTTGAACCACTTTCAAGTGTCCTATTGCCTTGAAATTCTGCATAAGCACCTTTGTAGTCTCGATAACAATACAGATATCTGATGTAATGACCATGGATTGATAATGCAGACACAATAAGCCAGCTAGCTACCGCCCCCACATCTGTGCCGCCCGGGGCCTTGGCCCCCTCTGCCCCTTAACGCTACCCATAGTGAATCCTTCGTGAGTGGTTCAGGATATCTTTGTAATTCTTTACCCATTGAAGACCATAATGTACCTACTCTTTTCAGACCCTTCTTGACAACATATACCGTTTGAAAACCATATGACAAAGGGTGTGACTTGCTGAAGTAGCATATCAACAAAAATGAAAAGGAATTAAACACAAGCATGTAAAAAATAGAGTTTATTGCTCGTAGCAATACTGATCCAAAATCACTGTTCTTAAAATTAAATCCACTCACTTATGTTTTTAAAAATTGTTCACTATTTTTCTTTTTTCTTATACCAGGTATGTGTTTTATATATAAGCTGCTAAGTACAGTCATGTAAATATTTTTTAACATAATACACAAATTTAACGAATATTTAATAGGCAAAAAAATTAAATTGTTTTGTAGTTATTTTTCTTTTTCTTTCTTCTTTAGCAACATCTTTTATATAAATACAAACAATTATTATGTTTTATAAATTAACTCAAATCGCATTTTCATTATATATATTTAATGTATGTTATGTTTTATATATAATGCACAATAATTACACCTTTCTAAAAATAGGACGAAAACATTTTTTTTTTTATGATACTTACTACCAGTGGTCAGAATTATAATTTAAGCTAACTTATAACAATTATTGTAAATCTAATTAACATCACGATTAGTAAAGCTGGCCAGCAGGCTACCAATGCCGTACCTTTATCTGTTATATAAAATAGAAAGAAAGAAAGTTGAGCAATTATTATGAAATACGTTTTATTATATTTATTATGTTATATTTTATGTATTTTCTGTTCACAAATATTAAGGTAATTGTACAATTGACAATATTAATCTACACTTTAAATGAGAGCAAAAGAGAAAGAAAATATTTGCTAATAAGTGTACATGAGCGGTATGAGCCAATTTTAGATTCATTTCGTTTTGTCGTTATAAGAAACAATGAGCGAAGTTCAAGTAAGTAGTGCTAGGATTAGAATATTACTTACATAGAACATGGGACTTTGGGAGCTGCCGTTTAACGTAACTAATAATTTTATCATTTATTTGGGTCAGACAAATTTCCTAAGTCAATAGTCTGTCTGTGAAATTTCTCTTCTAAATGTCATCACCGACTTAAGGAATATGCTTGTTCCTTTCACCAAATCCTTTGATAGCTGGGAATTGGTACTTTAAACCTCTTGCCTTTGCTATTAAGCTGATAATCGGGGATTAACAATGATATCATGCTCAGGTCGGGATCAGGTGTGCCTCATGGCTCTATTTTCGCACTCTTTCTTTTATTTCGCCTATTTATAAGCAATATATTCTCTATAGTCTTCAATTGTTCATTTAATTCGAGTTATATCTATCAGTGATCCATTGACAATAGCCTATCAGTTAATAAAAAAACGTGCCATTAATGTTATAGGCTCTGATGTAAACCATAATTTTAATTTCTTCCTTTATGTAAAATTTGAGAAAATTTTAATTTCTAAGGAAATTCTATTGTTTCTCGATCTGGTAATAGTTTGAAAGGTGTAATAGAGTAAATTTGAAAATCAAGGACCAAACAAATATCCGGGACCATATTTTTATAAAGCCTAAAATTGGATTGAAGAGATGTTGATACAACGAGCTGGATCCCTAGAACGTAGGCCACAACAAGGCGCATTGTTCACCCTCCAGACTTATGAGCAATTGCTCTGCTCGTAGGTCCCAACCGGACGCTCTTGTGAAGCTCAATATTCGCCCCCAACCCTCCTTGCCGATTTCATGCAGTTCGTACAGGAGGTGAGAGCTAAGAAATCTGTATCTCTTTCCTGAGAGAGCCGGACAGTGACAAAGAAAGTGGGTCACTGTTTCGGGTTCTTCTCCGCATCATCAACAAACGTCATCCTATCTAAGTGACCCCTGAGAAAAGAGTACCCAGTGAGAATTGACACCAGAGCTCTCAGGGTTGGCTTGTTTAGTCCCAATAGCTTGTTGCTTAGGTTTGGGTTAGATCTAGAATGACAGATTCGGTGGCAGTGTTATCACCGAACCGTAGAAAAAAATTCACTATAAGATCGTGCTTATTATTAGTTTGTGAGCATTTTATTCTTTTCAGGGATTACACGAAATATTCTTGTACGGCAACAGCATTATAAATTGCGGTAATAGAAATACGATACAGTCAGTGTGGCAACGTGAGGCTATCTGTAAGTTTTATTTTGAGTTTGATATCTTCAGGCCAGAAATATCAAAGTGAATTTTTATGGTTTGTCTTTGTAAGTTAAAACATATTTCAAATATTTTAAACATAATGTGACTAAGAAAATTACATAAATAAGACGAAATGGCACCAACTGATAACACTATCATTGAAGGTGAAAAAATAGAAGTGATAAGAGAAAAAGAGAAAAAAGAGCGTCGTGCAAAATTTTGCAAAATAAATTTAAATGCGGAAAAACCCAAATCTACAACATATTGAAGAACAGAAAAGAAATTACAGAGCAATGGCTGTCAACGCAAAATGGTTTGATTAAGAGGAAACCAAAGGCAACCGTGCCAAAAACATTCCAATATCGGGCCCTATTTTGGAGGAGAAGGCAAGGGAAATTTCCAAATCATTAAATATTGCCTCTTTAAGGCTTCAAACGTTTGGCTTGAGAGCTTTCGAACTCGCCATAACATCAAATTCTCTATACAATTTGCGGAGAATCTTAGGACGTTCCACAATCTACAGTAGATGAAAGGAATAGAAAATTGCCAGATATTGTCAAAGATTTTGACGTAAAAGATATAGCCAACTGTGACGAAACGGCGTTGTTCTTTCGAGCCCTTCCTAATAATAAGTCTTCTTATTAAAAAATGAAAAGTGCAAAGGTGGAAAGCAATCAAAAGACAGGCTTACATTGCTCCTTTGCACTTAGCCATCCCAAGTAACAATTTTTTCCGATTTTTGGTGACTGAAGGTGATGGGTAGTTTTATAAGGGGTATATAATGGTTACTCGGTTATATAAGAATTTCAGTGGTTATATAAGAGTTTTATAATATTACCAATTGGTGACGTAGTTATATTAGAGTCTTTTAAGGTTACTAATGGTTATCGTGGAAGTAAGTTACTTAAGGTTTTATAAGTTGGTCATAAAAATGTTTCCATCACCGGTCTATATAACTTATAGTAACCATTACTAGAAGGTATATAAGAAAGTTTTATAATTGTTTTCATCACCACGTAATATAACTAATTGGTAATAAGTGTTTATTGCGGTACCGTGGTTAACCTTATATAACTCGACAGCATTCAATAATTTAGGTGACTTTAATAAAAATTGGGAACTTTCGGTAATACATATACCCGCTATAAAATATCGTAAAATTTTTGGTGGCTCATATAAAAACAAATTTCTTTTAGTGTCGAATGGAGCCATTATAAAACTGTTCTTATTTATATAACATAATATAACCAAAGGGTATATAAGAACACTAACGTCTGTTTCTTGTGACTATAAGATATATAACATTACAAAAGGTTACATGACTAAAGAATATATATAAGGACCATTTTTGAAGCATGGTAGTTCCTTTAGTTTATATAATATTTCTAGAAGTTTTATAAGCGTCATTCAGTTTATATAAAACTACTTGAAGTTTTATAATGGTAATTTGTTCATTTAAGTAAAAGCCTCCATTTTTTCATCTGTCCAAAGCAGATAAAAAAGAAAATGTCGGTTAAGCCAATTTTTTAAATTGCAGATATATGGCTTCCGTTTTATTTTTGTATGAAGAATATTTTTATTTTTAGGTATAAAACATTTCTAAATTATGTAATGTTATTTTTATGAATTAATATCATCTAAGTGAAATTTTTAAATTTTGTCATATTTAATTAAAATTATTAAAAATTGCTTATTTTTGGAGGGGTCTGTATTTTTTTGAAATATCCATGATGATATTCACAGTAAATTTTAATTGCAGCTGAATTTCACCACGTACATGCCAAAAAATTGTAATTCTAAAATGTAAAAAATATTAAATCCTTACATTATAAAAATGCAATCCAAAAATATATCGGAATTCTATGTCGTAAATATTTGCATTATATTGTTTTATAAAGGTAACGAAAAGTAATTTCCCTAACATTTCAATCAATAAAAGTAATCAGTCTGAGAAAATTTTAGGCGTTATGGAAATATTACCATCACCATTATAAACAAACCGAAACATTACAACGGCTATGACCAAATTAATTAATCGAGAGCACCATGGGTTATATAAGGGTTATATAATAAGTTATATTGTGGTTACCAGAATATTTTTATTACTCATTTTATAAAACTTTTAGTTATATAACGTTACCTAAATCAAGTCACGGTAACCTTTATATAATCCTCCATTTAAGCTCTATAAGAGGTTTATAGTGGTTACAAAGAGGTTTCCAGTACTAGTCTATATAACTCAAGTTACATAATTTGGTAATGAAAACCTCACCGTTACTACCATATATGGGATTGTTTATTGATAAAACATTGAAACTGCGCTGTTTCCAGAATGAAGATTTAATGCAACTTCCAGTAATATGGCGCGCTAATAGGGCCTGGATGACCTCAGCTATAATGGAAGAATGGCTTCTTTAACTCAATAAGCGAATGAAAAACCAGAATCGGAAGATGCTCGTATGCTTGTTTTTAGGCAACGCGACATCCCATCCAAATTTAGGTTTATCAAATGTAAAACTAGCATTTTTTCCACCGAATACAAACGTGTGCCAACCTCTTGGTCATGGCATTATTAAATATTTTAAAAGTCATTACCACAAAATGATACTTCAGCGTTTAGTCGCATCTCTTGAAAATGCGGGTAATGTTTCCGAAGTAGCCAAAACGCTCAGTTATTTCGATGTTACGTGTGTACCTAACTGTTTCAAGAAATGTGGGTTTCCTATCAATGTATCCGACGCTATGGAAGAAGTAAGTACGGAACATCTACTCCCTTTGTTTTTAAGGACAAATGACGAGGATGTGTCTTCTAAAGAATGCGTAGGCATAGATGAAAATGTTTATACAGAAACAGATACAATTTCAATGGAAGAATTGGACGAGCAGGAAATTGAAATTTCAACTGATGACGACGAACAACAATCTGATGACCAGGTAGTTTCTGGAAAGGATGCATTAAAAGCTAAGGCGATATGTCCTTGGCAATAAAGAAATGAAAATATTAGAAGGAGCTTTCAAGATTTCCAAAAAAAAATAGAAAAAAGTTTGTGTAAGAAAAACCTAAGGCAGCCATTAATTTTGGAATATATCTGTTGATAACTTTTATTATTTTGTGCTTCTCCAATTCATAAATTGAAAGTGATAAAACGTGTTGATCTAATGTTGTTTTTCGAAATTATGTACATACATATTTAGTGGCATATTTTAATTTTTTGATTATAATCATTACTTAATAAATGAGAACTGTTTATTTAAGTTAATACGTATATGTCAGATTCTTATTTTCCTATCCACCTTAACCCGGATAAGGCGGAAACCTGTTTACAGCGGAATATTTTTCTGGTCCCATGGGATTCCGTCTTATAGAGGTTTTACGTATAATGAAAGCAAAGATTCAAGATGTCTGCTTTGTGGAATATCCGAAGCTTTATTGAAATTATTAGATAGATTTTCACGACAGAGTATTTATTGATTTGGCTCAACAAATAAGCCTAAAGCCATTATACATAAATTGAGGGAAATATAAGAGCGATAAATTTGTGAATAAATCTTCAGTGATAAATTTTATCGAAATCCTGACAGAAGTCAGTCCAGTTTCAATGGGCGAGATACAATAGTTCGGGAACTCAACTAAATTAGTTGTAGTTAGATTGCAAATACCATCCCCTTTTGCCCATTTTAAAGAACAGATAAACATGTATGTAGATATCCAATCTTACCATTTACTTTTTCTGCTTCAAGTCTTGAAATAGCACTAGAAATTTCTTCCTCCCTGGGATCAATAGTAGTGGTTAGTCCTTGATCTATAATAAGTAAAAATATTTAGTAAATAAAATAAAAGATGTATCTATATATGGATCTAAGTGCTTAATATCTTAACACTTTAAAAATCTTACCATAGAATAGAGTCTCTCTCCTTTTTGTGTAATTGGTTCCTGGAAGCGTTAGAATGCATGTTATTGGAGTTGGAGATTCAATTCTGTCTCTTGATATCTTTGATTTTACTACCGCAAAAAATAAACCACTCACACTTCGATTTACATCTGATGATATTTGAGAATATCGATTACTATTAAGCCTGAAAACGTATAAATGGAAATTGATAAATTCGTGTTATTTCGCAACGGACATCAAAAATATTAATTTGTAAATCTCAAAATGAATTGTCAGTTTTAATATGTGATTCCAGTCACATTTTAGTAGTAAATAGTCGATTCAAAACTAATGGCGATAACTCCATTATCCAATTATAGTTTTGGGCACAAACTGCGGAAACGACCTACCTAAAGAGCAAACAATCGTGAACATCTATGGTTTTACCAGAAATGTTATTAGTTTACTACACTTACCTCGTCAGGGTTGGAGACCCTTTTAACTTTTGCCCAAAACACATCCTTGGAAGGGCTGGGAAAAAGGAACACTTTTTCTGAACATTACAGATTGATTGGGTGAAAAGTGACAAAAATATAGGCATTAAAAAATAAAGTGAAATGCTATCAAGGTTGGCCAGTGCTGTTTAGGTTCGTCAGTCGACGAAAAATGTGCTGAGATGATTGAAAACGACCTGGAAAAATTAATTGCATGAAATAAAATAAGTAAAAAACGAGTTTTCAAACAAAACTGAGGCCAAGCCGCATGAAAAAGTAGAAAATAAACTTTTCTTCACACACAGAGGTGGACTCAGATTTTTTGATTGGGACATTTCTCTTGAATATTCTTTCTCTTCATGAATCAAATCACTTTTTACCTCTGATTGATCATACTGAAATATATCGGTGATGTCAGCGAATAAAATCTGAGTCCACCTCTGTGTGTGAAGAAAAGTTTATTTTCTACTTTTTCATGCGGCTTGCCCTCAGTTTAGTTTGAAAACTCGTTTTTTACTTATTTTATTTTCTACCTTTTTCACGTTAACTAAATTGGAAAATTCTGCATTTTTCCTGAAACAGATTTATCACTAATCATATCGATGAAAAATTTTCCGATGATTTTCCCACTTTTCCGGGTTTTCCATAGAGTTTTCAACAAAAGCAATTTTATGCAACTCATTTCGCTCTACAACTTTGTCGGAAAAACTCCGGAAAAGCGTTTTACATGAATTTTCCTCGAATATTTCTGCAAGTTTTCACCATTGTCGGAGAGAAAGTAATGATGCCCGTTGATAGGGAACTTGATCCTGCATAATTTAGAAAACTTTTGTACGGAAAACTTTCCGGAAAAGTCGGAAATTTCCGGAAATTTTTTTCGGAAAAATCGGAAAACTCTGCATCTTTCCTGAAACGGATTTATCACTAATCAAATTTGTACCAAATTTTCAAATGATTTTCCGGGTTTTCCATGGAAATTTCCGTTTGAAATTTTTATAGATTCAATTGTCACGCGACATGAACCTGTGTGCCAAATTTCAGCTCGCTGTGATGACGAAAAGTGGGTCTACGAGAGTGTCGAAAATACTAAAACAGAAATATACAGACAAATTCGTGTACGAGTTAAAGGGAAGGGCTGGCCTCAATAAAAAGCCGAATTTGTTGCATTTTTCCGCTTTTTACCAAAATTTGAATGGCACATTACTCGAAATAGCACTACTGGCACTTCTCAAATGCACTTCTCTCTTGCATTGCCCTAAAAGGGCTTTTTCTGCGCTTTTTTTGGCGGGCATCTTCCTTTAGCTGGTGTTTTCTTACCAGACTTCATTGGGATTGGTGCTGGACGTTTTTAGGGCGTATTCAAAGCACACAATCAAAGTGGGCCAACCCTGACTACACAAAGTGGCCAACCCAAACTACCTTGACGACAAGCGCCGCGCCATTGTCGCAACACGTGACACCACAACCAAACATGTTACAGGATTGAATTTTCCTCTTGGTTTATTTTCAAGCATGAGTCACGCAACACATTCACAATGCTTACCTTGATGATTGCATGTTTTCTCCTCACTTTCTGCCTGTATTCACTGCTGCTAAAAAAACACTATTTTTTTTTTTTGGAATTTCAATCCACGGAGTGCACAGCACATACTTTGCGTTTGCGCTCCAAGTCTGCAATGTCACGAAAAGTTCGCTGTTACTCAGAGAAGTTTTCCGCGCTCGCACATTGGAGTGTCGATACTGGTCAAAACTAAAAAAATCGCAGATGACCGACCTAGCTGACAGCCCAACCCTGACGACATTCCTATACTACTGGCCCTACGTTACTATGTATAGTAGAGACTGAGACAACTTACATCTAGATGTGCAAAACCTCACAAAAACGCGGTCCAACCAAAACGAGCTAATGGCCCTCTAATAGAAAGCTCTACACATTGTCTCTCTCTTTTGCTGTATTATATTATATATATATTATACATAAATTCTTCGCAATGATAGTTTTCTGTGGTTGAATAGAAAATTTAAAGAGCTTTCAAAAAGGTTCCGGGTTTATATGGAGTTTTGCACATCTAGTTGTAAGTTGTCTCAGGTAGAGATATGCATTGATGGGTGCAGATCTTGACTCGATAGAACTTCATGAACCAAACAAATTCAAAAATAAAGGCTTTTCGATTGGAATTAGTCCTTCGATATTTTCGATACCTACTCTAATGAAAACACAAAATGGCCAACATATTAGTAACATTTCAAAGAAAATTATATCGAAAATTTTCCAAAACGTTTTTAATCAGTTTAATAAAAGAAACATTAATTATAAAAATATTTTTTCTGTCATAATAATGCCAGATTCTGCTATTGGAATTTATTTGCTTGTGTTTGTACAAATTCTAAAAAAATTTCTTGTTGATAACTTTTTTCTGTGTAGGTGTATGTAGGTGAATCCTAATTGAAACCGAGATGCTTTTTGAATCGTATCCATAATTTATTCAAGATTTCTGGTATAGCAGTTTTAATGATATTTTAGAGCTACACTATTAAAATTGTCAAATTCAGTCATAACAAGAGAAAAAGTTATAATTGGTCTAATGGCCAGTTTCACAATCGAGTTTAAACCAAGGTTTTGTATAAACCACCCTCCAAGTTTAAACGTAGTTTAAACCAAATCGGTTTTCACAGTGCATTCGTTTAGTAACGTTGGTAGTACTGATTAAATTGTGAACTAATTTAGTTATCGCCACCATTGTGAAGCAATTTTCCTATCAATCAATCTGTCAATCGGAAAAAGTAAACAGATCAGAAATAAAAGATAAAAAATATGTAATTATATTTGCTAATTTTATTTTTCACTAATGCATAAAAAAAAGATATATAATAGAGCGCAAGAAAACGGACAAGAATAGATTCGAAGACAAAGTGACAAAGTTCTTTACATAAACGGAACCTAGCAAAAAAATCAACGTCGTCCTACTAATTAAAATGATTTGGCCGATTTCTAATTACTCTCAGAGTTGTAAATTTAACTCAAAAAAATCTTCTTCATCGCTAGAAATGTCTAAATATAAATCCAGGATGAAATTATTTTCTTGATACAAAAAAAGCAATGCTACTGTCAAAATAAAATTATCTTGAGTTTAAACCCAGAGAGGGCACGGTTTAAACTCTAGTTTAAACCGCGGTTTAAGCCAAACTGTGAAACTCATTCGTCGAGTTTAATCTAAATATTTGGTTTAAACTCAGACTGTGAAACTGGCCATAAGAACAATAATATTATGCCCTAGATGAAAATAAAAGTTAAATAAAGGGAAAACTAAAAGATTTGTATAGCCAGACCAAGAACGATTTAGTCCATTTTTATTTACTATTGCTATGGTGCTTTATGTACCAAATTTCAGCTCTGTACGTCGACGCGTTCTCATGCAGTGGCCAAATATATAGTGAAAAACGAAATTTTTTTATGGCAAGCCTACGAAAGAGTTGCCTGATTGGTTACATTTTCAAACCTAAATTTTCGTTTTTTTTAAAACCCAAGTGCAAAATTGCAGTACTCTAAGGGCCGGTTTCACAGTTCAAGTTTAAACTTAAGATGTGGTTTAAACTCAGTTTATCTCTTCAACACAGTTTCACAGTGGTAAGTTAAACCTCGTTTAAACTTAATTTAAACCACCAAAATTGAGCGTTTAAACTCAGTTTATCTTTAAATGTGAATGAAGTGACATTTCGATTTGACACTTGCTCAATTAGATTGGTTTTTAGACAACATTTGTGTAATTATACAATCAGTCCTTTTACATTCGATGATTTTTTTTTATGCCTTTCAACAAATTTCATTAATAATGTTGTTTCTCTTGATGAAAAGTTCGTCGTGCGTTTCAAAGAGTCTTTACTCATTTTCGTAGGTTTAATTAATTTATTTTATTGTCACAAAGATTTGGCCGGCAATATTTTGACAGTAAATGACTCACAATAGTTTGCTAGTTCACAATTGTACAGAAAATAGCTAGTTAGTTCACAATTCCATAGTGCTGCCATATTAAAAAAGGTCGAACACTGTGAAACTCATTTTGGTTTAAACGCAGTTTAAACTACAAACATAGTTTAACTAATCCTGAGTTTAAACTCGAACTGTGAAACCGGCCCTAAGTGAAGGCATTCTCTAGTCAACGTGAGGACGGACATAAATTCAATTGCAAATTCAAATTTATTTTATAAATTCTATACAATTAAGACATGAAAATAGTTTTATAAGTATGCATTGGATGAGAAACAAACTAACTTCTAAATTTACGTAAAGTAAGATTAAATATAGTGATATGAAGTTTTATTGAGAAAGAAGGAAAAAGGACAACTAATAGCATATTAGTATATGTACAAGAAAAAGCAAATATTCCACATATAAGTTTGTTACTATAGAGAGCAAATCAATAAATCTACAACCAATATACAATCAGTTAGCTGCCTACAGAATGTTAGTGCCAAGAAATAAAACTAAACTAAAATCCTGTAGTCATGTATCTAGCTAATTCCATACTAAATTTATCTCGGCTGCGTGCTCCCTTGATTGCAGGCGGAAGACTATTCCATAAGCTGGTAGCCTGAAGAACGAACTGACCCTCTGATATCAAACAAGGTATATCGTGGACTAATTAAAGTCAAAGTTCGGTTAGAATGAGAAAAATTCAAAACATTATACAGATACCTAGTTCCGTTTTTTATATTTAAGGATATTGTATAAAAAGATCAATATTCTTTGATGAAGATAGAACACTAAAGAGCATCCAATAACTGAAACAACAGCAGAATTGAAGGCAGTATTAAGCTTGCGCATTGATATAAAGTCCATTGTACCAGCAAAAATTTCGCAGCTGTACATAATGATAGAAATATTGAGCGTACAAACAAGGATACAGCATACGTCTAGGGGTAGACGAGTACAGGCCTACGATAGAGAAAGCATACGGAGATTTCTGTAAATCTTAGCAGTGTGATGCTGTTAACGTGATTACTCCAAGTTAAGGTTTTTATAAATATAACACTGAGATTTCTAAAATTATCGCAGTATGTGATAGGGAATTCATTTAGATGGAAAACAAGAGCTGTTTACGACATGTTTGTATATAATAATCGAGTTACTTTTATTGGGATTAAGATCTAAGTTATTTTGAATTAGAGTTTAGTTTGTCCATACCATCATCAATCAACCCCAAAGACATGGAGATATAAAGTTGCAAATCGTCAGCATAAAGGTGAAATTTAGAGTATCTTATCACACATTCGGCAAGTGATTTTTAAAAACCGACAAAAGCAGGAGTCCCAAAATAGAACCTTGAGGAACACCACATTTTGTTATCTCAGAGGATGAATTCGACCATTTGCATTCTATTACCGAGTAAGATGCCACAAGTTTGCACGCAGAGAAGGAAAAATTTCCCTTGTTGCCCAACATATTGATTAAAATACTGTAATTGGCCTTATCGAAAGCCTTAGACAAGTCCAGCAACACAATCATCAATTTCAAGCCGAATGTCTTCAGTAACTTTTAAGATAGGTGTCGTGCAACTAACTATATCGAAATCTAAAGCCAGATTGATACGGATTCAAGAAATTGTTGCTTTCCAGGTTTGTACAACATTTTTTCAAACACTTTGGACAGGAAAGATAAAATAGTAGGACTATATTCTAGAACAGCCGACTTCGTTCGTTTTTTAACAGGAATTATTGTTGCCTGGAAGAGGAAAAAAAAATTTCTGCGGGTATATGAAGAAGTTAATAAGATAGTATTGATGACATGGGTAAAAGGATGAATAATAAAAGAGAGAAGTAGTTTAATAAACATCCGGACAGACAGATGGACATGCAAAAATCAAAGTAACTTTTAATATCATGCGTGTGTATCCAACCCATTTTGATTTACTAGCATTATTATATAAATTATTATAAATGTCGAACTTAATAGCGTATACTACTAATTTCATCTAGAGTATAACAAGAAATCGTTTCTACGAGACATGAGCATTTGAAAGTTACTTTTATACTTTGAAATGCAGATATGTATGAATTTTCGATATAGCAATAAATAATTTTTTTTTTCGTTTCTGTACCTGTTGCAAATGCTTATCACTTTAAAAGTACACTTAAACTTTTTTTTAATTGATATTACATATTAATTTCCATTGGTATAAGTGGTTTCATAAAACTGGTAACCTTTTTATACATAATTTTGGCACTAGTATTGTTGAGTTTACAACATATCGTATAACTACGCTATACAAACTGAAATCATAGACGTAGAGATTTATATCAGTTTCGGTATATACTTACAATAGACTTAAAACTGGCTGTGGGTATATGTTTTGGACTTTACAGGTGATTTCAACTTCATTTTCATCCTGATCAACTTTGGTTGTGAGAGCGAAATCCGTTTCTGGAACTGAAATTTATTATGAGTTAAAAAAAATCTTTATCGTTATAATATTAGCTGTGTTCCATTGGGCTGTGTAAAGTACTCCCAAGTACTTCTATCTACTCGCAACCACTCATGCCCTTGTCCGCGAGTAGATGAGCTGACTAGTTTCGCAAAAATTTTCCGCTAGGTGGATTTGGATGCTAAGTATGGTTATTGAAATGTCAGAAAGATGAAATTTGAGATAAATTATTTATAAAAAAACAAATAAAATTATTTAAGTCATCGAGAACAGGAGAATTATTCAAATTTATATATTATCGCTAATAAAAAAATACGGTAAGAACTTTTAATATAACAAATATCGAACAGACACGAGTTTTTATCCTTAAATTTGCTAAGTAGTAGATACATACTGCTTGAGGAAAGTAGCTCGGATATAGTTCCAGTTTTTCATAATTTTATTTTTTAGTAGTTTTTAATGAAATTAATTTGAGTATTATAGTTAATAATGATAACTATTTTCATAAGAAATTTGATATAACAGAAACATAACAGAAATGTCTGAAATTGGAGGTTATGTTTTACTGTTGGCAACACAAACTTGCGTTCAATTCGGATAGTGCTCGCCAGTACTTTTCACAACCCAATGGAACACAGCTATTATATAAAAGTCAACAACATCATACCAATAATTTGCAAGTGGGAAGATTTTTTGTCTGTTGATTCGAACGTTTGAACCGAGCATGTATACTCTCCTGTCATATTCCATTCTGGCTGTATAATTGATATTGCTCTATGATTATTTTCAGTTGAAGAATATGAAGTATCTATCCGTGATTTCATAGATCCCTGAAAAGATAATGCAATGTTTAATGTTTTAATTTATGGTTTGCTGAAATCTATTAAAAAAACCAATCAAAATAAATTGGTCAATTCTGATAAAAACATTTTATTATACATATAATACAGTGTAAACCGACAACGAGTAAAATTACACAACAGAAATTGTAAACATATACCAACCATCATAGTAAAATTAATATTTTTGAATGGAAAATTTCTTTTTTCTAATATTGATATAATGTGGGAAAAAAATGCACTTATACTGATAAGGAAGTTACTCCCAAGTAACACTAAACTGAAGGAAAACCATTCATAACATATTTTCATAAGTTTCGTTTGTTAAACAAAGGATAATTCATACTCTATTAATTAATTTACGTAAGAGTGAAATTCTTTCAAGGCTAGAGATTGATGCAAAACCGTTACTACTACATATGTACATATGTAAAAATCTTTAAAATCTTCAATAAGATAAAATATGATCTTTCTGTGTGTATTCTGAAATGGGAGCTTTTCAGCCAACTTAAGATTTGTTAACAATGTAAATAAATGTATGTAGAAGAACACAATTGGAGCTGTAACTTTTTTCCCAGCTTCAAGCTGGCTTGAGATTTGATCAAATTGCAAATTTCAAGCCCAATGACTGCCAACTTGAGGGAATTTTTAATGTTGCCAACTGTGCGAATGTTGAATATTAGATGAGAATAGCTTCTGTTGACACATTTGTATGGTCGTAGAGTGCGGCAAGCAGCAGTATGCTACATGCTGACATCCAGCAGCCGAACCCATCTAGTGCCACATAGGGAATGTGCTGCCATGAGGGTATAACGCCACGAGTGAGCTCTAGCTTGGACCAAACAAACAAAAAATTCTGACAGAGAAGAAGAAGCATTGGAACAGATAAAGTATGTGCAGGTGGCTTGCTGCCATTCTTTCATTCCGTAAAGTGTTGAAGTAACAACGAAGAGTCAGCTACGAGGATAACAGAAATAAACAGGAATTTAGGGTCCGACTAAGTAATTAGAGCGAAAGAAAAAGAAAAACAAATTCGTTCAAAGAAAGGGAAGTTTTTCTCAAACGCGAGTGTTTTTCCCGCTAATTAAGCGAAGACCCCCACACCACATATGTACATCTAGGGACGTAATAGGCTGCACATGATCGTTGGAAAAGGAAGCGGCAGATATCTCAATATACCAGAGATTCCAGTTGAATTTTCCCAGAATTACGGTGACAGACAAGTAACGGTGGAAACGGTACCATTATCCCGTAATACAAGTCCTGGTGCTCCGTGGGCAACCACGCGGAAAGACAGAAGCACCTAGGTGAAGCATTAAGGATAGAGGATTCGCATACCAAGTTTGCTAGTCATTAAGTTAACAATTTTCTTTAAATTTTAAACAAAAAGTAGACATAGAATATATATAGCCACACACGGCATAAAGCGTGATTAGACGCACCATCCACCTTTGGGGCACAGATTCCCAAAATGTACCAATACATGTGGTGAGTTGACGTTATGACCGGCTGAGACCAACATTAGTGCGCCGTCAGTTTAAAAGTACCCTGCTTTCGTGACGAAGTGCTCAGCCTCCGAGAATTATTACTAAAACTGGATAAATATTTTACTATTGCGCACCGACGTACACCTGTAAGCTGGTGGAATTAAATATTCAGGATTCCACTGGGAATTTTGAGGACGAATTTTCTCCACCACGAACTCTAAGCGGATATAATAGACTTAAGAAATTATGTCAAAATAGTCAGCTTCTGTAACTATATGTAACAGTCAGTCGCAAATCATCACTCCAAGGTATCAAGATAGAAGGGAAGCGTAGAAAGATAGGTTTTGTATACTTTTTGTTAGGAGATGCCCACTTTGGGAGATCTTCAGTAGAACTTAGAACTGTAATCAGTCCGAAGTTATTAGTCATTCCTGCCAACTATACACAAGTTGTGTCATTAAGCACCTATCAATCACTGGAAGTTAAGTACTTAATCTAGTCAGCGTATGAAATGAAGGAAAAGAGTAAAGATATATATATAAATTGCTTTCTCCAAAACAATCAGTGAGGGTCGCACACCTGTCTGTGATACGATCTCGAAAGCTAACAGTGCAACTAATAAGATTTTATTGCCAAAGCGAAATATTTTTTCTTTTCTTCCTGAATTAGGTATATACTACATTGAAGTTCGTGGAGTATCCTAGAAGGGGCCTCTACGGGGAATCCGCAACAAATGATGTAAGTGATTTATTTTGATTCTTTAAACGATATTATGAATTTTTTTCTTTAAAAAAACAAAAAGAAACAAAAAGCACATAAGGTGATACAAATTATTAGATAAAATGTCGGAATTTAAATGAATTTAGGGCAAGAACGTGGCAGTCTTCCCTACGGTACAATAAAGTTTTCTAGTCGGCCACTTAAAATTAATCAAGTTATTTTTTGAATTTTTATTTGAATAAGGAGAAGGGAAGGTATATACACATATATATATATGATAAGCTGACTGTTAAAAGTAAACCATTCGTTTATTATTAAACATAATATGATTTAACTTTAACATCATTGAAGATTATCTTTTAAAGCTTGCATTTTTTTGTCTATATTATACTTATTGATAGAATATCCTTCATGTAAGAGAAAGTTAAGATACGGTTGCCATGTCCGTTTGTAACCTTATATTTTCATCTTTTTATTTAAAAAATTAATGGTTTAATGACACAATGTAAAGTTTTTGCTTTTTTGATTTTATTTTTTTTATCCAACGTTATGACACGTTAAGTTTCAATATTTCGTTCATTTCTATTTATGTCAACTGAATATGTATATTAGTTCATATGACCTTTCAAGGTGTCTGAATACAACTTTGCAAAGGGAAAAGCAAAGTAACATTGAAAATTTATGCATACAGTGATATGACTTATGACGAACAAGGATTTAGTAGTGCTAGTGTTATGAATTTTGTAAGGTTCGTTTTCATTTATAGTTAGAACAGTATGTAGTGATTTATTAGAAGGAATAAGGATCGTGGTAGTAAAGCCACCTATGTACCGATGTGTAAATCTAGCATTAAAATGACATATTATAACGTGACGGCGCTGTAAGTTTCTTATTTCACCTCACTCTACCGGAGTCCTCGATGATGGTGGTTGTATAGGTCCGCTCCTCCTCTAATTTTTCCAGGTCAACGTAGGGATACTGTGTCTTCTCGCCAACAGTATCGCAGGGAGGTTGGGGCAACGGCGATGGAAGCAGAATATCTGCGCTTCCAACTGAGTAAGTGGTAAGTAGTGTAAAGGTCCCTTCCGGACTGAGTGTGTGCAACGGCCTTTGGATCGTAGGCACGAACATTTTTTTGATTATGGCAGGTGGCAGCGGCAGGTTTTCGTGGAACCTCCCCACACTCTCCGCCAATAGCCGAGGCGAGCTAGCGTGCCGCCCTGCAATCAACGCTGTCCACCGAGTGATTTGTCGGCTGATGCTGGCAGTCTAGACTTCACGTCCAATTCAATCACTCCTTCATAGTTCCATAACACATTTAAGAAGAAAACAGCTACCAAAAATGTTAAAATGGAAGAAAACTTATAGAGTTATATATAGACTTAGTAAAACATAAGCAGTTCCTGTGGGACATAAAAAAAAACTCAGTATTATTTTTACATATAACTGGTACATCTCGAAACTATCCAAAAAAGCATGAATTTATCGTAATTTTGGAAAATATGAAGCATTAACTATCGTTCCTTAATAAAAGTTCTCAACATAAACAAGTTAAAGTTGCAAATGTCAAAAACGCCAGTTGTGTTCAATTCGGCTTTTTCAGTCAGCTTTAGAAGAAAGCTGGCGATAAAGCTGTTTCAGGCCTCAAGTTTCTTTTGTCATGTTTCCTTCGCTCTTGTATTTTTAAACAATATTTGTATAATATATGTAATATTTCAAGAATAATCAAACAAAAGTTAATAATCAATTGTAAATTTGCATTTTTTATAAAATTAATAATTTTTTCAAATATAATTTGTATTTTCACTCACAAATTATAGTTTTTCTATAATTAGGTAAATTGTAAAAATGTTGCCTAATGTTACACATTGTAAATGCTTTATAGTAAATATTTCTGTACATGTGTATGTTTTTTTTTTTTAAGAAACGCCGCTACATGCGGACTACTTTCTAGTTTGACTGACATTTATAAATAAAATATGTAGTTCTCTATATTTGAATAATACACAAAAAATATACTTCCATAATTACAAAATTTAATACTTACTAGAGGAAATCCTTTAGTTGCAGGTATCCACTGATATATGGAGTTGTTATCGAAGAGCCACTTTAAAACAAACCCTTTTTCATTTGGCTCAATTTCATATTCACAATCCAAAATTAATGGCTCAGGCTTGTGTCTGTCCTCTAATGTATATGTTGTTGGTACTTTAAGATTAATAATTCTTACAGAATTAACATCTGAAATAATAATTGTATGAATATTTACGTTTAATTAAATATTGCATTATAATTTGGGCTTTCTTTCGCCGATTTCGATTAAACTTATTTATTTATTTTTTATTTATTTATTAAGAACTTCATCAAAGTTCTGATTACTGATTTTACAAAAGTATACATAACAAGTGAAAAAGCTAGAATTGGTCTAAGACCAATTCTTATGATACCCTAGATGAATGCACGTATGAAATTTCGTATTGTCACCCATTTGAGCAATTTTGATTTTTTGCATTGGTTTCTCGCATATATTTCTAGAACGGCTCGGCGGGTAGAAAAATTGATTATTACCAATTTTATAAGATTTCTTATTCTGATGAAGTTTTTAGTACAATAAAAATGTCTAGGACTGATCGTTTTCAAAGTATATGTAAAAAACCAAAATTTTTATATGGCAACACCAAGAAGGGGTTGCCCGATTTAGTTCATTTTTGAAATTTTATTTGCTATTAGTATGAAAACACAATGTACCAAATTTCAGCTTTCTATGTCGACGTGTTCTCAGGTAGTGTCCAAATATATAATGGAACACGAAATTTTCGTATGGCAACCCCACGAAGGAGTTGCCCGATTTGTCTCATTTTCGAACTTAATTTTACTTTTTTTTTTAATGTCCGTGTACAAAATTTCAGCTTTCTAAGTAAACGCATTCTCAAGTTATCGTGCGCACGGACGGACAGACGGACAGACGGACATGCAAAAATCAAAATAACTTTTAATTTTATGCGGGGCTGTCCAATCCATTTTGCTCTACCATCATTATTTCTGTGCGTTACAAACGGAATGGCAAACTTAGTATACCCTATAGATTTCATCTAGGGTATAAAAATGTAATGACAAAAGGTAGGTATACATAACAAAATAATAGAAAGAAAAGTAACTCTAACTAAGCTGATCTTTTATTTGACTATTTGAAAGATGAAAGTCAATGCAAATTGGCGGTTAAAGAAACGAGACATTGATGAAATCGGCTCGTGCATGCCATAGTTTTTACTATGCTGGGAAACATCGAAGAAGTCGTAGTTCCTCAAGGAGCGTACAGCCGCTGCACAGCCTCGATGCGATTTATGTATACAGCATAGAAGAAGACCGGACTGGCATACTCCAAAATAGGTCTAACGAATGGGCAGTAAAAGACCTTCGTTATGAATGGATCACTAAACTCCTTTGACCATCTCTTTACAAACCCCAGGGTAGCATTAGCCCTGGCAATGATTGTGTTAATATGATCCTCGAAAGAAAGACAAGTATTAAGGGAAGACACCCAAATCTTTGGTTTTGTCCAGTCTAGTTAATAAGTATCCATCTAAAGTATAACTAAAGTCGAATGGCCTTCTTTTACGAGAATAGGACATAGCATTGCATTTGCTAATATTGAGAGGAAGACATTTAATAGCACACCATTTATGAAAGGTGTCTAAGTCCAAGCTTAAAACTCCACACTCGCTTTAATTAGAAACAATGCGGAAGATTTTGGCATCATCAGCATAGCAAAGTATTCTTGAATTAACCAAAATCAGAGATACATCATTAATGTAAATTATAAAAAGAAGTGGTCCAAGATGGCTACCTTGAGAAATGCCAGAAGTATTATCTATTTCGTCAGAAGAAAGAGCTGCGCGAAATATAACTCACTGCGTGCGATCAGATAAATAAGAACGAAGTCAATTGACAAAGACAGTAGGAACACCAAAAACAGTCAACTTATGAATTAAGATTGTGTGAATGATTCGGTACAAAGCTTTACTAAAATGCGTGCAAAAACAGAAATTAGTAAACTCTAACAAATTAGTCGTAGTAGTCATAAAGCCATGCTGAAAGGAGTGCAGGAAAGGCTTGTTGTGGAAGTACAAAAATTGCAAACCAGGCCTTCAAATATCTTACCAATACAACTTAACTTAGCGACAGGTCTGTAGTTAGAAATGTCGCACTTGTTGCCCATCTTGTGCGAAGAAATAACAAAGAAAGCCTCCACTGTTTTGGAAAAACGCCACATGTTAAAGATAAATTATATAAACGTAGTACAATGTTTTATGATCGTGGAAGGAACACCATCTGGACCACTAGAAAAACTATCAGCTATGCTTGAAATTGAAATATATACTTGGTGATAGACGCTTCGTTAAACAACAGGTCTTAGGTTGAAGAGAAGTCAGCGGAAGCTTCGTCAAATGGGTAAAATCGTTATGACTAATATCACTGAAGGCAATTTAAAAAAAAGTCAGCAAAGTGATTGGCAGTCGCCAAGGAATCAACACTGTTTATGTTTCCGAGTCGCAACGATGAAGGGTATTCATCACAGTTCACAAGCTTCCAAAACTGTTTAGGTTCAGTACGCAACGCCGACCTCATTCAATATACATATAATCGTGTACGAAGTGTACTGAGTACGAAAATTAGAATAAGTTACGTAATCAGCATCACTCCTTGAGGAACAGAGCGCCCTCCAAGGCTTATTTTTCAAATTTTTAAGATGCTTCAAAGAGCCATTGAACCACGGTTGACAATTCGAAGTACGATTCGAACTAACAAGTTGTACACAGTGAGTAAAACAAAGAAATAGGATGTCATAAAACGAGCTCACAGCTTTATCAATGTCACGTTCACGCAGAACACTGGTCCAATACCAAGCGGATGGCCATTCATTCATTTTATTAAAATCAGCTTTTGTAAAGTTATAACAATACTCGTAGTTACTAGAAGCATTAGATGATGAAGTTACAGGATCAAAAAACAAAACTATATGTAGTGCTGGATGATGACATGTTTCAGGAACCATAGGAGTTAAAAAACGCTTGACGAGAGGTCCATTGGAATGGGAAGAAGATACCAGGTCAAGAGTACTTGATACGGCAGGTCAAGAGTACTTGAGTAGTCGCCGAAAAAGAAGGCAGCAAGCCCTCATCATCCTGAGAGTGTAGCCAGTCAAACAGTGGGCAAATTAAAATCACCAAAAAGCAGTACTTCGTCGGCAGGCAGCAAAACTTCAGTAAGTCTATCGATACAAGAAGCCAACAAGTCAAATATCTCTGCTAATGAGCATGGAGGGATATCAACTGTAGCAATATATACGTTTTTGTGTGAAAGTCTCAGAGCCATACATATAAACTCCAGATCGCCGGACTCAACAAAGTCGATTTACATGCAAGGAAGGTCGCAACGAACGGTGCAAAAAAAATCCACCTCCAACAGGAGCATCCAGAGATAGACGACAGCGGTCTGGACGAAACACCAAGAACTCGGTACCAAAAAGCTCTTCATCTGCAATCTTTCCACAAAGCCAAGTCTCGGTCAAGCAGACCACGTCGAAACAGGAATTCGTCGAACTTGTAAAAAGCCTAGTCATCTTGGACGAAGACCAGTTACATTGGCATAGTAGACGGAGATTTCGCTAACAACTTTTTTGCCATAATAGAAGATCCAAAATGTCCCTTTGAAATAAATTCACGAACGATGGAATTGCAGAGCCATATAAGTATTAGGAGAGAGGCCTAAAACAGATTTTCCGGAACTAAAATCCTGAAGGACGCAGAAAATGAGCGTTTCTCATGTCGAGCAGATATTTTCTTACAGGGCCTATTATGGTGTTGAGCACCGAAATCTAAGCTACAAAAAATATCTTTATAAGAGGGTGTTTCCACCAAAGGGGTTCATAGAGCAGGAGATGATGGTACTCACCTAGGCAAACAAAAAATTGCATGCCAGGGGTGGAATCCATATCAACTGTAAACTGTAGACTCTCCTCTTTAATTTGACCTATTACACCTAAGTGCTATCTACAGCCGTTAAGGAGTTATTAGCTCACAACTAATTTAGGTCATACCGAAATTAGCTGATTGTGAACAGAAGTCAAAACTTTTCTAAATATATAGTACAAGTCGAAAAAAGTGGCGACATACGAGTATCAATTCTAGCGCCAATACAAATCCCGATACTAGTATCTAAGTGTAAACGTACCTTTAATGTGTTGTGTGATAAAAATTCTTGAAAAAGACTTGGAGAGTTTTGTGACTTTTATTTATTTTTCCCATGCGAAAATCGAACTCCCAATTTTTGGAATCGGTCATAGATGGAGAATAGAAGAATCTTAAGAACTTTTATTTTTTACAATTTTAAATTAAATCAAACTGAAACTGGGACCTTCTGCTTTCTAGGCGACTGCTCTTACCTCTGAGCTAACGAGACAGATGCTTTTCTCTCTTATATTTCCTGATTTTTTATAAAGCCTATTAAGCCACAGTTTCTTTTAGCCTGACATTATCCAGTAACGATGAAAGCACACAAATAAATTGTAATTTTTTTCAATTTTATTTAGATAAAAAATCAAGAAATAAAAGAGGGAAAATCTTCTGTCTCACATTAGCTCAGAGGTAAGAGCATCGCCCGGATAGCGGAAGATCCCGTTATCAAACCCCGGTGTTTTTTCCTCTTGTATTTATGATTTAATTTGTGCTAATGTATTAGTTACTATGTACGTTTTAAGCCTTCTAATTACAATAGTCTCCCTATTTTTCTAAGTACTTAACTGATTAAAAATATAAGTTATATTAGTATCAGACGGCTAATAAGGTCAATGAGAGCTGATATGAGACTTTACGTACAAAATCTGATGAAGAGTGTCTTGGTCTTATTAAAATTAATGGCAGAAACAGATTTATATGCCCCAACAGTTGCGATTAGAGGCTAATAGAGACATTAAAGACTGATAGGATAGGCTGCTATCCAAAAAAATATCTTTCATTAGAATTAAGTTTCAGAAAATTACAGTTGTAGTTTAAAGGCCTCATTAAACATGCCGCAGGGAGATCTTCGGGTCTTAAACTATTACTGTATTGTTGTATAAGACCCTTGGTTTGGTGTCTAAAAACAAAACAAAAGAAAGTTAAAGCTAGTTTACAAAAAATACAACGGCTTGTATGTCTAGAAGTAACCGGTGCCTGCCCAACTGCAACCTTAGGGGCTATGCTGGACCTACTCCATTAAGATTTGCATGTTAGGGAGGAGGTCATCATCAGTGCAACCAGACTGCAGAGGGCAAATCTCTTGAGTATAAACAATTTGGTTGCCCACCTGAAAGTCCTACAATAATTCCTAGAGAACCCGATGGGCAACCCAATTTCAGACTTTATGTCGAAACGCCATAATTTTGAAACACCATTTAAGGTGATCTTATGGACCGTTAGTAGCGGCATACTGGAGACCTACCCTTTGAAAAAGGATCTCTTAAATGGTACACGGAGGGCTCCAAAATGAAAGGTAGAACAGTTGTGGGCATATATGGGCTGAAGTGCCAGTTCGCAAAAGCACTGAGAGGCCATAGAACTCTGCGCTCACCAAATAATCCACAAGAATATGCATGGAGCTAAAATATAGATGATTTGAAACTGGCCTACTGTCTTGAAGCAACTGACCGAAGTAAACGAGCTGACGCTTTTTTGGGTGCCAAGATACGAAGGCATTAAGGGTAACCAGATTGTAGACGGCCTTGCAAAGGAAGGAGCCAGATCCCATTCATTTAAGCAGAACCAGTTTTTGGACACCCATAAAGCCACCTCTCAACTCAGATCAAGCTTTGGAAGGACAGAATTACAATGGCAGACTGTTAAAATATCCCGGGGCTGAGACAAACGAAGAACTTCATCAAGTATTAACAACAGAGACATCTAAAAAAGGCATTCCCACTGTCAGAAGATGCTGCAGGTATGGCCCTAACAACGTTGTAGGCTTTGTAGCGGAGCTTAAGTTCAAACTGGCGCCCTAGGGTATTTAAGGGTAATGTCAGAAAAGGTTTTACAGGTTGCGGTGAACTTCTTGCGTTTAATAAAGCCCAAAAGTATTTGTTTTATTTTATGTTGAATTTTTATATTTACATAGTTTGGAAAGAAGCGTTAATTTTTTATGTTCCTTTTTTTTTAATAAATCACAAAATATTATTCACAGCACCTTTTATTATATTAAAATGGTCGTTTTATATAAGGTAGGCCCTATTTGCCTCAAGTACGTTATATAACTTTTGTTTTTTTTAGCTCAGAGCTCATAATGATTAGATAGCAGTAGCATAGTAATGGCAATATTGTATGTTTTGAAAAAATAATATCAATGACTGGTAAAGTGCAAAGAACTCAAGTTCACGACCGATATTCTTGAGAATCATATTACATTGCTTGAGAAAGCGACGCGTGAAAAGAACTCGATGCATTTTATGCTGATGTAATAAATTAGCAATAATTTAGTTGCACATTATATTGATTTGCATATTAATCAAAATTTTGTTATAAATTCGAGGGTTTAAGTAGAATAGCAATAAAGCAGTTATATTTGTTAACTAGGAAAGTCGTTTTGTTTTTTCTATACCATCATCTATGTACATTCAGAGCATAAGTGCTATACCTAGGCATTACTAATTTATATTTTGTGTACTTGTTTTCGTACTTGGATACATATCTTTGAACTGTGCCCTTATTTTATACTTGGACACACACTTTCTACAATTGCACTGGTTTTGTATCAAGCCAAGCAAAGCGGCCAATAAAGGAATTTGTTGCTCTACAAACAAATAAAGTTTCTTTCAAATTGTGTTTTCAAAAGTACGCGCCTGTGTAACACACTTCAAACATCGAACGCACCCATATTATATGTCATTTTGACAACTGAAGGTTTGCCATTTATAGAAATGGAGTCGTATACATTACAACAACGTATGGAGATTATTGAATTATTTTATGAAAATGGTCGTTCTGTAAGAAATGTATTTCGCAAATTACACGATGTTTATGGTCGACACAATCGTCCAACTGAGCAACAAATTGGTAATATTGTGCGGAAATTTCAAGAAACTGGTGCAATACAAGATCGAGAAAGACGTCAGTATGCTCGTTCTGGTCGTTCAGAATAAAATATTGGTGCTGTGAGTGATAATGTTGCAGCTGACCCCAACACGTCAATTTCCCAACGTTCACAACATTTGGGACTTTCTGAGTCAACTGTATGGCGTATTATGCACAAAGATTTAGCCTTGAAGGCCTATAAAGTTCAATTGACATAAGAATTGCTGCCACAAGATCATTCCATGCGTCGGGACTTTGCCAATTGGATACTGGAACAAAACGACGATTTTTAAAACAAAAATCATCTTTTCGGATGAAGCACATTTCGAGATCGGTGGCTACGTTAATAAACAAAACTGCCGTATTTGGGGGGAGGAAACTCTCGCGTGATCCAAGAGAGGTGTACGCATCCACAAAGAGTCACTGTTTGCTGTGTATTGTGGTCTGGTGACGTGCTTGGTCCGTACTGTTTCGAAAATGATGCTGGATGAACCATAGCCGTTAACGGTACCATATATCGCGACATGATCACAACTGTTTTATGGCCAAAACTGAAAAATATTGTTACTGAAGACATGTGCTTGCAACAAGGTGGGGCTACGTGTCATACATCCAGAGAAACTTTGCAATTACTGCATACAAAGTTGCAAGACCGTATTTTTTCCAGATTCGGTGATGTAAATTGGCTTCAAGATCCTGTGATTTGACACGGTTATACTTCTTTCTCTGGGGCCATGTGAAAACACAGGTACCTACAAGGATAATCCTCGAAACGTTGAAGCATTGAAAGCAGAAATTATTCGAGTTATTGGTGAGATAGAGCCGCAACTATGCCAGAATGTGATTTAAAATTTTGATGAAAGAATCAGGTACTGTAGAGACGCAAGAGGTGGTCACATAGGAGCTATCATTTTTAGATTATAAATGGCAAACGTTGTATTTCAAAAATAAATAAAAATTTGTTCAGTTTCAATTCAAATTCTATGTCTTTTAATTATTTACTTTTGAAAACTCAATTTGAAACAGTAGCAGCCCATCAGAAATTCATTGTACGTAGTTCATAGATAGCTCGAGGACCAATTTAAGGAAAACTATATTTTCACAAAAGCAATATCAATTAATATAGATTATGGAATGAATTTAAGATTTTTCTATAAAACATGGTCTGATAGATATATCCAGATAACTTTGACAAATCTCAGTAGGCAACGATTAATAAAATATTACACTATTTTGAATTAAAATTATAACTCGATATTGGATTGTATCTTCTTTGTAACAAATTTTTTCAAACAAAATATAAAAACAAAAAATAGCCGCTTTTTGTTTTAATCTCTTCTCTGATTATAAAGAGAGTAAGTAGCCTAATGGCTTTTTACAACATGAATACGACACGAATTTCTATCCAAGACCCAACCCTGAATAGAGTATTAAGAACCTTGACTTAGCTAGAAAATCATTATAGGTCCCCAGATAATAAAATGTAAGAAGAAGATAAATAAATAAAATTAAATATACATACGTAATATATGTATGCACAACATACATATCTATATAGCCTAAATAAAATTTGACTACACTTTTAGAATAATATATTATCTATCTATTCCTTATTCCTTTTGAATGAAATATACAGGCATACATACAGTATATTAAATTTTATACCAAGCATAGATACTATAATAGCAGTAAAATTTATTAAATGGGAAATCCTAAGATATTGCCTAGGGGGATATTAATTATTATGAAAAGTAGTAAAATAACTATCTCCTCTTACCACCCCGAAATAATATTTGGAAACACGAAAATTTAAATGAAAAGCTCTTTTCAAGCACATTTTATTATCACAACTGATGCTTGTATTAGTATACTTTAATATATGTATACTATATATGTATATATGTGTCATATGTACGTCAGTCAAAAAATATATATATGTGTATGTATAAGTAGGTACTGGAGAGGAGTATAAAGAAAGAAAAAAACATAAATTATTAAAAGTTATAAAAATAATCATGCTTAATTTGTTTTTTTATACTTAAAAAATAAAAATCATAAAAATTGGTTTTTCTGTTTTTTTTTCCTGCTTTTTTTTCAATATTAATTAACACTATCAACAACACTCACCTCTTATCACAGATATGATAATTAGTACAGAAAGGAACAAGCCTTCGTAAAACATTTCGATTGTATGTTCGTATCATGGACACTTATTTTGAGTATCATAGAAATTTTCAGCTAAACTTCTTCTCCAATAATAATTGTGATTAATTATTTTACATTCACTTTGCATTTTTGAACTTAATAATGTTTACATTGTGAAATAAATTATAATAATAATAATATTTATTTACAGTAGATGGGTATATATTTTGTTTTATAACAATTTCGATTGATTCATTTTTTCGTAAATAATTATGAACACACCATGTTGTTTGTAATGTCCTATCCTTAATGCACAAAGTCCTTGCACAAATTATACATATTCTCTTCTTCCTCCTTCACCAATGAAAAGAAAAAAAAACAGAAAAAAATAGAAAACTAAAAAAAAAGCTCCTTAAAACAACAAAACTTTATTATCGGCTAAGGTATCAAAAAAAAAAACACAAACAAATTAAACCCCCTATTTATTAATTTGCATCCGAGTATATTATTATATTATATCTATTTATATATATATAAATTTAGCACAATAATCGACATTTGTATTATATTTAATCCCAGAACAAAAATTACGACAATCGACAAAGTAAAACGAGCAACTATCGACTGAAAACAAGGACACTATGGCTGTCAAGGTTCAGAATATGATCAGAGAATTTCTGTATCTGTCTGCCTAGCTCTAATATACTGGTAATTCCTTATCTGGCGTTCTTTTAGAAATCTGAGCATGTGCCACTTGAAAGCTGCGAGATGCAATAGTAAACAATTTGTAGTTAGCAATCTGATGAGCTTTTAAAGCTGTATTAGTAGCAAATCGAAGCAAGGTGTTCACTCTCGAAATTTTCATCATATTATAAGAGGGCCACAAAAGCATTCATAAAAAGGACTTTCCTTCCTTCCAGTCCACCCACATATACCTACACACAGGATATTTGGAGAGAGTAGATATTTTTGAACAACTTTAATTCAACCTTTGTGTGGCTCTGTGCAAGTAACTAAGTTGGAGGTTGGTATATAATCAAAGAGTCCTGTATATTTCTCCTTATGCCATCAAAGCACTTTTTATCGGCACATAGTTAATATCAAAATTTTTGGTAGATACTACATAATATAATGAAAGTGCTGTACACAATGGGTTTACCAGTATTGATAAAATTTACGATTAAGATGCCTTTGTAAAATAAGATTTTGATAAAAATTATTATTAAAGTTTTCATTATACATAATAGAAATTTTCAGCTTACAAAAGCACAGAGAACAAAAATATAAAAAAATAAATAAATGAAAAATATATGTAGAGAGGACATGCGCTCGATTTGTGTAATTTAAGTGAACATCATTATTTACATTGGGATATGTGGTAAAGGAAACAACAACAACAACAACAACAAAAACAGCAAAAACACTTTAATTTATGCTGTACGCAAATTTGTGTACGTAAATCAAAGTACTCAGCGCGTTTATTGTTATGTGTTTCATTCACAAAAATATTCATTTATGTTTGCCTGTTTTTTTTTTTTTTTATTAATTCAAAGGTACAACATATATGGATACATACATACATATCTATTATATGTGATTATTTGTAAAGGTATACAGATATTAATAATTAAAATTTTAAAGCAACCGATGTACGTACGTACATACATATATTAATGTTGCACAATGTTTTCCCTTTTGTTTTTGGTAAAATGATTTATTAATTGCGCGTACTTTTTAATCATTTTTGTTTTTTAACCCAACGCAACAGTAGGTACCCTACATATTAAGTATTACGTCAGATATTTATTTCATTTATTAAATTCTTTTGATAGAATAAAATAAGATCAGAAGTAATCATTTAAAATTGTTAAATATGTAGGTACTATAAATAGAAATTCTCATGTAATCATTCCACATGAAACTGATCACCTTTGAACCCGACCATCTTCGATTTTGATTAAATTCGCAAACTTTGTATGTATGTAAACCTAATACGAACGTAGCTCAGCTATATTTTTTATATAACCCCTCTAAAAACGATTAAATGTCATTTTCAAAAATTTATTGAGAATAGAGCAATAGAGATTTTTGCGATTTATACAGAGTGTTCGGAAAGCCAGCCCTGGATCTAGAATTTTCTTAGAGGTGACAAAAATCTTATTTTTTTTTATGATGATACCAAAGCTTATGGGATACCCTATGATGCACCGTAGCACAGCCTTAACATGAAAGGAAGAAGGGTAGAGAGAATTGGGGATTACTGGGTTGAGTTCAAGGGAAAACAGATGATGGCAAAATGTTTCACATTCGTACATATGAAGAATTTGCGGAATTTTACAGTACGGCCAAATTAGGCATTACAGCAACCACAGTTCCTGCTCCAAGCAAACCTACTAGCCATTCAAGGTATAGTTTCATCTTATTGAAGACACGGCAATAGTGGATATATCTCCTCAACAAATGGGCTTAAAAAAAAATTAAAAAATCCGCTAGAGATCTCTATTCCACTCTAAAAATCCATACGTTCCAAACAGTGTACTATTATTAACAAAAATTTCATTGTACCTACTTGGTACTACAGTAATATTTTTCGTCGATACTTCAAGGAATTCCCTTTTATATGAGACTTCAATCACTCAAATTAGTGTAGCCAGTCCTAAGATATGATGTTTTAAAAATATAAAAATTGACAAATATAATCTTTGACCAATTTCTAAAATCGGGAGGGAAAGGATTCAAGCAACAAAACAAAAAAGGTTGCGTGGAATATTTTTACATGAAAATCTCTCCCGGGGTCATTACATATATATGGACCATTTTCTACCGAAAGACAATACGATATCATAGAAGATACAGATATCTTCAAAAGCGAAACGTTTTCTGTAAGACCCGGGACAAATAAAGCCCGGAGGGTAATAAGGCCCACATTTAAAAATTCCTACTGAAACTAATCGCAACAACCTCATACTTTATGCGTACATGCATTAAGTCGACACGAATGTCGTCTAGGGGTCGTCCGGCAGTTCGCCTCGCCATCTTGCTAGTAGCGACCGGTACGTCACTGAGAGGAGTATGGCTCTCTGGAATTATGATTTTCGCGTAGACAAAATCATAAGTCCTGTTAATTAATTACTATTTCCACATGTAGTAACTTGTTAAGTTTGAACACTAGTTAAAGTAGTTTATGATTTCGGTGTTTGTTTTCGCCCAGCGTTTTATTTATTTGATTAATGAGTAATCTTTTTAAATCCAAATCCGTGAGCCTTATTACCCTACATAACCTTAAAAAGTTCAGAAAACCTTTAACATTTTGTTCTATCCGTGAACCATCATTTGACGAAATTTTTAATAAAGTGAGTAGCGACAGTAATTTTGAAGGAATAGTCTCTACAGAGCCAAAATCTTTCATCCAAGAAGAATTAAATGCTTTGATAAGGGATCTTGAACTACCTAAAGAATCTGTAGAGGTATTGGCTTACAGATTAAATGTAATAAACTTGTTGGCGTTAGATACAAAAGTGACGTTCTATCGACCAAGAGAGTAAAACTTGCTACCATTCTTTTCATTCGGAAAATGATATTGTTTTTTGTTCGGATCTGCAAGGCCTTATTCTCGAAATGGGTCTTTCAGCATACCAGCCAAATGAATGGCGTCTCTTTATATATAGCTCTTTAATGAAACCTTAATTGTGTCCTTTTACACAATGACAACAAATATGGTTCAGTTCCCATTGATCATTTAACAAACTACAAGGGTGTTAGCGTGAGCTCGAGTTACAGCTTGTGTGGTGCACATGGAAAGTAGCGATAAAAGAGAGACAGACAACCGACATTACGTCGGTACTCTAGGGAATCAATAGTTTCTATTAATATGTTATCGGCAATAAGCCGGAAGGCCTTCTTCTTTTGGACTTTGTCTAAAGCAGACAATGCAGTACGTATATATAGCCCCTGCCCAAATATGAGAATTATATTCTAATCTAGGCCCGAGCGGGTGTTGGAGTGCGTTTAAGTGATAACAGACAAAATTGCGCTTTAGAAGCATTAAACAAGACCCGATTTACTCTGCCCCAAGCAAGTATTGTTGTAAGGTCACGATTTAGCGAACTGAACATGTTGCTATATCAACTATAGAGTCGAACAAGTACACGAGATCAAGGGTACTGTCGTTTGCAGAACTATGAATATGATTGAAAGTGAGAGATAACAGATTATTAATAAAAATGATGAAGAGAGTAGGAGAGAGTACAGAACCTTCCGGTACACCGGCATGGATTATAAAACGGTCCGAAGTGACTTCATCCAATATAACTTGAATTGAATGGCGGGAGAGAAAACTTTCAATCCATTTTAATAAAAGAGGGTCTAGATTAGACCTAATGCCTGAAGTTTAGCTAAAAGAGCAGGATGTCAGACTTTATCGAAGGTCCTCGAGATATCTAATGCGATGATTTCAAATTCACCAAAATGTAATGAATGTTAGTAAATTTCCAGTAAAGCGACCAGCACGAAAGCCGTATTGGCGATTGCTAATAAGTGTTTCGAAAATCTTCGAAAGATTCGAGGTAAGGCACAATTGGTCTATAATTTGAGGGATCGCAAGTCTCTATTTTTTTGAGTATTTGCTGAATATGTGCAAGTTTCCATGTGGAACGAAAGACTTCTACTGTCGAAAAGGGCAAGTGAAATAATTTGAGTAAAGGTTTAGCTAAGGAACAGGCGCAGCACTTGAGTACCAGTGGCGACATACCATCAGGCCCAGCAGCCTTTGACACGTGAAACTCGCGAGCACTTTGAAAACCTCCCTTATGCGAAAATTACGCATACCGTCTTGTTAAGAAAATTCTTAGCACTTTGGTTTAGTATATATGTACTATTTAGTAATACAAAACTTATACAAATGAAAACGTATATGTATCACTGGTGTAAATAAACTGAGGCTTTTTGAAAAAATAAAAAACAAAAATAATGCCAATACATAGTTATTATGTATAAGGTGTTCCATACTGAAACCCCTAAAAGATGAGGTGATTACAATCGAAAAATTCGAAATTCGAATTCATTTTATTTTCGAAATTACAGGGCATTATAGATTTTTTTACGACAATGTAGTCCTTGCTATGCTTTTTTGACTGTAAATCAACTCATTTTGTTTTCTGGATAGCGATTTTGGTTTTGTTTTATTCTTATTACTATTTCCTTTCAGTTATAATAGCTTGCTTTTAAAAAAGTTTATAGATAAGTAAAAAATTAACGATATAACTTCAAAAATTATTTTTTTTGAGGGTCAAATATCTGCTAAAGTATAGCTATATTAGCAAACAGTGCCATAGCCACAAAAAACACATAAATGCAACATTATTAACCTGGTTCTCTCTGAGTTACAGCAAAAAATGTCTTGCAACATACCTTGCCCATACTTGAACGAAATTATTTCGAAATTCAAAATATTTTAATGGTGGGAAAACTAAGGACTTAAACAAGAAAATCGATTGCGATCTACTTCATAATTTTAAGATTTACGTTTAGGACTGCTAATAATATATCTTGAACTATTAATTTTGTCGATCCTCACATGTGAGTGGTCAATAATCTCTCCTAGAAACGTGAAATGTGGAGAAGGAAAATCATAATGAGGATAAAACAAAGCGACTTTTAAGTTCAGGTATCGTGCCAAAAATATAAGATTCAACCATAGCTCAAAACATAATACCTATGCAAGATTATTTCTTTAGGCGGCAATAATTATAAGGCTTGGGGATGACACACAAAAACCAGTATATTTTGATTGCCAACATTGCCAGTCCTGACGAACGCTCTTAAGAGCTGTATTTATATTTGGAAAAGCATCTTGCAAATCGTTTTTATAGATGATTTGTGGGCCTTGTTCTTTAAAGACTTCAGTTCGGTAACGAATTTTGATGAATTTAAATCTTGATTATACTTTAGTGATAAATTAGCTCCATAGGTACCTCTTTAAATCACTGTTAGACATTACAAATTACACTCCTTCTTTCAAGAAGGCAAAATCTTAATTAAGGTTTATATGTTATGTCTTATTCTGTCTAATATAATATTAATCGACCGCGACTGAGAGACCCTTTATTTCCTTAGTGACTGAAAGCAGCTCATTATAAAAAAATATTGTCTAATTTCGGTATGACCTGAATAGGTTATGAGCTAATAACTCTTTAACGGCTACAGTTAGCACATATGGTATGTGTAATAGGTCAAATTAAAGAGTGCAGAGTTTATAGTTTTATAAAAACTACTTCTTTGTAAAAAAATAAAAGTCAAAAATAAGAAAAAAAGGTAAAAAAATCCGAAACGTTTTTTTTTATCACCATAACTCCTGAGAGGATAGGAGTACGGTGCTGATTGAGAAGTGTTGGGCATGAAGTTCTACACATTGTCCGTACACCCTGTACGTTGTAAGCAAGGTGTTTTGTGAAAAACTAGAATATTTTCTTAATTACCCTGTAACTCCGAATCGGTTGATATTTTCTTAATTACCCTGTAACTTCGAATCGGTTGATATGACCCCCTGCTTACAATTTTTTGTTTGTCTGTCTAGGTGAGTAGATACTATCACCTCTTGCTCTATGGACTATCTAGGTGGAAACACCCTGTATATATGTTATGTTATTATAATTTCTGTTTCTAGTGAAAGGTTACCATTAAGGCTTGTGGTACCCAGCCATATTAAATTTGTATACTTTGCTCTGGTATTGCAAGCGACATCTATACCTTTACAACTTCAAATTGAGACGAAACAATTTCAAAATGGGACTCAAATTGGGAATAAAAAATAAATAATTTATTACAGTTAATTTAAAGTAGATTTATTAAAAATATCTTAATTAATTAAAAATTGATAATTCCGTAATATTTTCTAGCCATAGTGAGACGCAACTCGATTAGAAAATATAATTCGCGAAAATATAACGAAGATGATTATAGTTCCGAATTACTGTATTAATAAAAAGTCATATCATTCATATTTATCGCGTCCGGTATAAATTTTTGAATATGAGCGACGTGTCGGTTACAATTACGAACAATAATCATCGTCGTTATATTTGCGCGAATTATATTTTCTAGCCGTAGTAGACGGAACTCGGTCTGCGTCAAATTCGATCTGCCTTCACCAGCTAGGATTTGCTGCATTTGAATAGTCAAATCGCTTTTGACTAAAGATTTTAGGTTTGACCAACCAATTGCATTTGACATTGGGCTATATGTTGCGAGTCTTATGGTAATTTCGAATGGGAGATCTAGATTTGATCTTGCTCCGAGGCGGGCTTTGAACTCTGCTCTAGATATGCTTCGTTTTCTGCTCTCCGATCGGGGAAAATATAAATATGTTCGATTGTGACTGCATGCACTCTTGAAGTCTAGATGTGCTTTTGACAGAAGGGAGTAAGAAGAAGATGATTGTTGGAAAAAAAATTATGACTGCAAAAACTAAGAAATTAATACACAACTACCAATTCTGGGTTCCAGAAACTGTTACTGTACTTGATACGTCTTCAACATGTGTGGTTTCAGTTTCCAGTTCAAAATTTTCTTCCCAATCATCATCATCATTGTTTACCATTAAAAAAAAAGGAGGTGAACTATATTATCAGGTTGAGTAACACCTCCATGGTTCAAACTCTGCGGACTGAATTTCGCGTAACGCTTTGCGAGAAAATCTATAGCTGTTTTTGAAACTCGAAAATGTTTTTGGAACTAAACGAATGCAAAAACATTAAGATAAATAATAATTTTAAAAAACGTATAGAAGATTGTACCTCTTCATTGGTGTACGAAGTAATTGTCGCCCCAAAATTATACACTTTTATTCTTCTGGTGGAGCTATTGTAAACCAAAGCCATCACGGAAAATTCTTCTTCATCATCACTTGATGAAGATGAGCTTAACAGACCGGCCAACCTTAAAGCATCCATAACTACAGAACCAGAAATAGAAATAGTATTTCACAAGCAATTTTAAATATTCGATTTAACAACAAGGAATATGTACGTTTTACTTGTCAAATTTTTTATAACCTAATAGAGCAGCCTCAAATCTCACTTCCCTTTACAGAGTTGAAAAAGTGCTCTTTTCTGTCTCTCTGCGAGCAATTTTTTTTCATTCGAACACGAAATCTGACAGAGAGCAAATTGAAAATGTCATTCGAACAAAAGTTCTAAGGTAGAGCAATTCTAGAGCAAAAAGAGTGGCCCATTCGAATTCGCTATTAGTAGGTGATTATTAAGAAATTCATCTTCTTGGAATACTTCTTCAATGGTAGCATGACAAGGAGCATTATCAATTATCATTACGATTGATGTTCGGTACATATTTTCAGCATTTCGAAGACAACGACACATAAATTATTTTGCTTCTGGTTTCTTAAATGCTCCTCTTCTAATTTCATGATGAATTAAGCCTATACACCCAATTACATGTATATTAGATCCTCGACTGTCTGCTGCAATGTGAGTGCAACGAGTTCCTTTTTGGAACGACCTTTGGATCTCGATATATATAAGTTAAAATTAGTTTCGTCCATGTAAAATATCGGCACATTGTTAGATTGATGTTCTAAAAGTTTTTGCTCTTTTAGGCTCTCTTCGAATGTCTTTCAACGTATATAGTAATCCATCTAAATGTTTTCTCAGACATTCCGCAGAAACAACAATTTGATAATTATTTTGAAATTTAGCTCTCAGTTGTTTTAAAGTTATTCTAGGATTTTCTTCAATACATCTTTCTATAAACAGTCGATGTTCGTTAGTAATTTTTATTTTTCGCTTCCCACCACGTTGTTGTTCAGGTGATTGTTAGTTTTTCATGCCAGTTGATTTCTTCACGCCTAAAGTTTTTGCAAGTACCCTCCAATCTTCGTTATTATTATATAAAGCACAGATTTGCTTCCTTATATTATCTGCTTGAATTTTTTTGATGTTAGTCATTTTTTAGGGATAAATTAATTAATAATGACACTATATTAATAAAAAACACTTTCTTTTATTTTTCAAAAGCCTACTCAAATTTAAAATTGTTATATTTGTTGGAATAAATTATTTACTTTTATTCCCAATTTGAAATTGTTTTGTCCCATTTTGAAATTGTTTAGTCTCAATTTGAAGTTGAAAAGGTATAGTTCTTATGCCATCTATGACCTGACTCATCTGCTCAACGTAGTAAAATACTTGGGGTGGTTTAATATCGGCAAAGATTTTTTCTCGTACTTTTTGTGGTTTTATACAGATAATTTCATTTTGTATCATTTTACAGAAGTATAAAACTTGACCTTTTTTAGAACTATTTAATTTTGCCCCCCCCCCAGTGCAAGTGTAACCGCACCCCTTCCACCCAGACCCCGGCCTGCGGAAATGCGTGCGCTATAATTACAGATTTAATACCTTTTTATCGTGAGTTAGTTGTACCACGTCCTAGTCAAAAAATTAAATTTCGACATTTTTTCTCGTTTTTTCCGCCGGCTTAGGTATAAGCAGATAGGTAAAGCAACGAAGCAAGTTTGTTCAAAAGGCCCATACAAGGTTTTATGTAGTATAGATAAATCGAATCATTGAAGCCAGACTTCGGTGTTTATAAGTATTACCCATCAAAGGATATATAATGTTTCCAAATTTCAATAGGCGGCAAGTCATTGATGTAAGTATGAAGTAAAAAGGAGTAAAAAGCAACGGATCTAATATGGATTCTTTAGATACCCCATTTAATAAGGGTAGGCAAATTGATATTATATTATTTCTCTTCGCACATAGCTCTCGATCATAGAAACTATAGATTTCTTGAAAATAAAACAGCACACGTAGGGCAGCTAAAATTCGTTATAAGCAATTACTGTGAGCAATTTTATTATTAGAAGTATTTTTTTTATAGCGTTTGATATTTTCACTCTCTCTTGATCAAACATGGAATTTGCCTTGATTTGTAATTAAGTCAAATAAAAAATTGTTATCTCGTGTATTCAAAAAAAAATAGTTTTTTTTATTGATTATTAAACACTTTATTTAACTTTTTATGACTAGGTATAAAAATAGTTGACTTTTGGTGACTATTTAATATGAAAAATTAAATGAGTATCTAATAACTAAGAATTTGTAAAAAAAATTAAAGCTAATTGTAAAGTATGTATACATAATATTGTATCAGAAGTTTGGCATTAAATATCTGCAAATATTTAAATGAAATTACTATGAATTGCTCAAAAATTATATGTATAAATTAGTAAACTTATACTTACTCATCTTTTGTGTTAAGAAAGAACTTTACTCGGGGTAAAGGGAATCCATTGAATGGACTGGCAATTGGTAATGTATAAGCGCCCATATTCTCAAAAATTATATATTCACCAATATCCATATTTGGTAGGAGCACATTGTCACAAATCTAAAATTAAAAAAAAATATTTTATATATTAATTATATTCAAGTGACAATTTATAAAAATAATGCAACAAATGACATTAAAACATAAACAAAAGTGCAGAGCTTTATTTATCGTGCAAAATAATTTGAAGTTTTCGATATAATGTTCGGAGAAGAAGATGTTGTCAGTTTGGCTTGTGATTTAATCGCATGGGCAAAAATTTACAACAATAGAGACAGCCAGATCAAGGAAAATAAGCTTCACTGATAACATCATTTCTGACTACTGATTTCTTGCAGGTCTAAGTTCATTCGAAATTCAATGAATGGGAGTTTTTAAAAACTTGAAACCGTATTTAATTTTTACTAAGCTTTACAATAAAAGTAAGTAAACGTAAGTAATTACCTGATCAAGAGCGTCACAAGTTGGACCCCAAATTGAGGTCTTAAAGAGTAAATCATTGCAATTCTAAAATAAAAAAAAATAAAAAAAACCCCCATTAAATTTATATGAAGTTTTTGTAATTGTATAACTCTGCTTACAGCTATACATTGTGGAGTCGCTAACTGATGATCATACAATATACAATTAAAGGATCCATATACTCCATCATTTATGTAATACATAACTTTTCTGATTTTATCTTCTTTGAATACTTCCCTTTTGGAATGTATTTTGCATATTAATGTGTATGCAGATGAAACAAAAAATCTTCCTGGCTCCGCAATAATTTTAACATCATCCTCTTCAGGGAAATACTTGTTTAAGGCGTCGTTTACAATTGATGCGACCTAAAAAAAAATAAAGAAAAAGATATTTAAAAAACTAATTTGGTTATGAGCTAGTCGGGCTGGCACAATCAGGGTTCCGTACCAGAACTTCATAAGCGAACTGACCGAATTTATTTATACTTAAATCTAATCAAAATTTTCTTATAGATAACTGAATAATATTCAAACAGACGCAGACGGACGCAAGAGTTATTTTATAAGGTTTGATCTTATTAGTAAGACGACTTGTTTTATAACTTAACACAAAAAACAATTTTTCCAACAACTATGAGACTGAGGAAAAAATCTATGTGTGGCCTTCCTGTTGTCTATGACTCAATGCCGACTAATCCTGATAATATTAAAAATTTCGCTTTTTCGCACATTTTGGTTTATATCTTTATAACCAATTAAAAACAAACTTTTTTTTTTTAATTTGATATTTATGGAAATATTACAACATTGATTTTATATAAGCTATAGAGCCTAAACTACTATCGATACAGGAAGATAGTCTTTCAGTAATCTAAAACTTAGTTCCAAAAGTAGCCCTTTCAAACGATACTCCATACAAAACAAAATTGATTTTTATAATCTTCGACTGTCGATATAATGTGAGCGCCATGAAGAACTAACATTCTGCCAAATTTCAAATTCCTGTGTGACATAGTTTTCTAGTCTATGGACGGACGCACAAGCGACCTTAATAGTTCCGTTTTTGCCGTCTGTTGTATGGAACCCTAATAATTACAAAAACAATGTTTAGATAAGGTTTGATAATAATCGATCAAGCGAGTAAAAAAGCTAGAATTAGTCTAAGACCAATTCTTATGATACCCTAGATGAATCCCGGTATGAAATTTCGTAGGCTCGCCCATCTATCCAATTTTGACTTTTGAAGTGGTTTTTCGCATATATTTCGTCGGACAGAAAAATTTATTATGCCCAATTTTATAAGATTTCATATTCTAAAGAAGTTTTTAGAACAACAAAACTGTTTTGGACCGATCGTTTTCATAGTATAGTATATATTAGCCCATTTTTGAAATTATATTTACTAGTTTTATGAAAACGCCGTGCTCAAAATTTCAGTTTTCAACGTTACCGCATTCTCAGGCAGTATCCCCAAATATATAGGAAAACACGAAATTTCGTTTGTACGGCAACCCCACGAGTGGGTTACCCTAATTGTCCTATTTTCAAATTTATGTCGATTTCAATGGGACCATTTCAGTGTTGCACTTTTTCTGGCAGTGGAGAACTGGGAGCACTAAATTCCGTCGAACATGTTTCTGTCATTTTATAACTCTTCAAAAATTTTTTATTTTTATAAAAAAATGACAACATAATATCAATAAATTAATTGTTCTACCAAATAATTGTGTATTCAAATAATTTTTGTCAAATATACCTGCAACTAATACTTTTTAATAATTTTTCGGGAATCAAGACTGAACTGCCTGGGATAAATATAGGCACAAGTCTACGTAGATGTTAGTTCCAGACCTATTGCTTAGCCTTTTTGTTGTCGGGCTCCTGGTTCAAATAACCAATTGTGAAATTGGTAATAAACTCTATACGAGTGTTGTGCAGCTGCTCACTGTCAGCCCTCTTATTCCACCCCCCCCCCCCCTTCCGCCCCATCAACCACTTTAGGCGGGCTTGAACCTATATTAGAAGTACCTATTCAAAGTACCTTTCTAATATGAATTTCCGAATTCACAATTTTGTAAATTTTTCTAGCACAACTTAAAAGATTTTTATTAATTTATTATTTATTTAGTTTCGGATGGTTTCCACCACCTTTATTAATTAAATTCACTAAACTTTAGTAATATTACATTAAAGTAAATTTTATCATTGAAATTTAATCCATTATTAACAGAATTAATAAAAAAATTTAAATCACAAAAAATGTTGAAAAATTCGCGATATTTTAAGCTGTTTTTTCGAAAATAAACTATTAACATTCATATACATATAGACTATTTTAAAGTAGACATTTCAACGGTTAAAATGATCCCGGATAGAATATTTAAATCAAAAAAACACAAATAAAACTTTCCGTGGAAGATTTCTGTTTTTTTTTATCGAAAAATGTAAAATCTCGGAAACTACTTACTTTCCTGATTTAAAAAAAATCATACTTATTCAATACAAAAAAAAGTATAATTTTGCAAAATTTCATGTAAATTGAATTGTTTTTACGAGAGCAAAAAATAAAAAAACAGAAATATCGCCACCCCCCCCCCCACTTCCACCACAAATTTAACAATTTCACTTTATCTTCAGGGTAGTCGTTTATTAGCCTTAGCAATAATCATTTAACAAATATTTAAAAAAAAAGTTTTTGTTAATATTTTTCTACCGTGAATATTCAAACTGATCCATGCCCTATATGTTCTATGCTGCAACAATGGGTAGCATGGATTTCTGCCACCCGGTGCGAACCCTATATTTGTCGTTCCCCTTATTTTCGCAACTAAGCAAAAACATCTGTGATACTCTGTCACTATTTCGAATGGTTTCAAAATAAAACGTCTTTCTTAAGGGGTTACACCACTTTGAGGTTTTCAAAAAATCTAAATTTTGTTTGTGCTATACAGGGTGTTTCCGGGTGGTCCATAGAGCGGGAGATGATAGTACTCACCTAGCCAAACAAAAAATGATATGGCAAGGTGGGGAAAGAGGAGGGGGGAGGGGAATAAGCTATTTTTTTCTTTATCTTATAAAGTACACAGTATACGGGCACTGCCGAGAATAATCAGCCCCGTAATCCTCTGCTCTTATGGTGGTCTAAAGGTGGTCTAAATTAAAAATTTCGAATTTTCTAACTGTTTTTTTTAATTTCACCTCATTTTTTTTTTACAAAAAGGTAGTTAACATAACTTTTTTATATAATCTGTATATACTATTGACTCTCTTCGTAAATTTGACCTATTACGCCCAATGTGTTATCTGTAGCCCTTGGGGAATTATTAGCTCATAACCTATTCAGATCATACCGAAATTAGATAAACAAATTATCTTTGAGAATAGGTTTGAGAATAGCTTTGAGAATAGCTTAAAAGCCAATAATTCTTTAACGGCTATAGATGGTACATAGTCAAAATCAAGAGGATAGTCCGCAGTTTACAGTTTTTATAAAAAAAAGTAATGTTAACCATTCTTTTGTAAAAAAAAAATGAGGTCAAATTAAAAAACAAAAGCTAGAAAATCCGAAATATTTAGTTTAGACCACCATAACTCCTGAGAGGAGAAGAGTACGGGGCTGATTGTTCTTGGCAATGTCCGTACAATCTGTACTTTGTAAGATAAAGAAAAACTAGCAGACTTTCTTATTCATCCTGTAACTCCGAAACATTTGATATGGCCCCCCTGCCATACAATTGTTTGTTTGTCTAAGTGAGTACTATCACCTCCCGCTCTATAGACCAGCATGGAGGAAATACTCTGTATAAATTGTTTATACTTTTAAGAATATTTTAAGCGTTCAACCATTTCAAAATTAAAATTATTTCCGAAGTTATAACATTTAGAAGTGAACGCGGCAGGGAGTAGTTGATTTTTCTTTTGCGCTTTTTCTCGAAACTACGTTTTTCAAATTAGTGGGAAAATTACCTCAAGATTTACTTAAGCGATTTTGATAAAATTTAAATCAAATATTCTGATTGGATGCCGAGTTAATTTTTTATAAATTTTTAAAACTGAAAATTTCGATAAAAATCGAGTTGTTTTTTCAAACAGTTGTCCTTTCTACAAAAAAAAACTTTCTTAATAAATTATCCTAAGCTATATCTTAGCCTTTCTAAGTGAGAAAAAAGAAAAATTTTATTTTCTAGACGATGTGTCTGAGAGAGAAAAAAGCTCGCCATCAGCAAGGATTTTTAAAATAGGGTATGACTTGACGGATATTTCCGATTTTTTAATTTTTTTTAATTATTCATAAAACTACTATGAGTATGTGTAAAAAAAAAATTAATTTTATACCTGCTCCGCAAGCATAATAAATTTATCCTTTTTTTCTTATAAATCACATAAAATAACTTTACAATTTCTCATATATTTACAATTTAAAAGTTTCGTATTTTCAGTATTTATATTCCTAGTAAATAGATCGAAAGAAATGTTAAAGATTGCAGTTTCGTCTGGCTCTGTCGTATAATCAACATTTTTATAAGCTAGTCAATTAATGAAATACTAAGGTATGCAACAATACATCAAGTTATGAATATTCACAGATGTCATAACCAAATTCGTACAAATAAGTCTGCAACAACAGATTTTGATCTATGTATTCCATAACTTATCTCATTCGTAAAGTTATTGCTAATTCTCGTGCTTTGCAATATGACCTTGGGTCTTTATCTATCTATTAAAAGTTGTCAACGATAGTACATCCATTTTTAGGTAGAACATATTTAAAATTTTAAATCGCGCCCTTCTGCTTTATTGCATTTGCTAAATTTGTTGAACAATTCTTATTTGCGCTTTGTTGGCTGTAATAAAACTCATGTTGGTCTTGACAGGTACCTACAGGATATCAGTTGACATCTCAAACATTCTCAATCTCCGTATATTTTGTTTTTAATTGGGTATTAATATGCTCGGTTTATCTAAGGTTTGAATTTATTATAATTCCAATATTCTTTGTTGCCAAGGTGGCCCATTGTGCTAATCTGATAAAAACTGCCTTATCAAAACCTTAGTGTCCTCTTAATGAAGCGCATCAGGTCTAGGTGAGTTAAGTTTTTCAGCTCATCCACAGATAGGAGGATGTTTGTATTGTTTTCTTTCGAACCCCAAGAGAAAGTCAGAGAAATTCCTATTAGACCCATAAAGAAAAGGTATTGTACAACTACAAATACTCAGGTTCGCCTATCGCTGCTTATGTTTCCTTTGTTGAGAGACCTGATCAACGAGGTGGCAACGCCTACAACGGGTTCTGGTAAGCCCCCTGTGCCCAGAAGTCAGGAATTCACTGAAGATACCCATTGCTGTGGATACACAGCTTACCCACATACGTCCTGCAGTCCCTTCAGTAAGTTAGATATTATCTGAGGGCCACTCAGACTAGAGCTGAAAATTGGATCCGGATTTGCTAATATCCGGATATCTGGATACCCGAAATTGCGAACTATCCGATTCCTGAGATCCGGATCCAGATCCGAACTATCCGGATCCGGACTAAGCAAAAAAGCTTCAAAATTGTGTTGTTTCATTGAGAAAATGAGAATATCATGAAATTTATATTTTCCCAATGAAACAATGCAATCTGAGGGAAATTTTGACCTTTTTTGCTTAGTCTGGATCCGGATAGTTAGGATCCGAATACTAGGATCCGGTTTATCTGGATACCCGGATTTAAGAAATCGGATCCTAATTATCTCGGATAATCCGGATAATAAATTATCCGGATACTTTCAGCTCTAACTCAGACCCATCAGAGCTGCATGACTATCCGAGAGGATAGCAATGTCCTTTCCCTTGATTTCCATATCCAGGGCTAGCTTCGCTGCCATTGCGATGACGAAAACTTCAACCTAAAAGACAGTGTCGTGCCTTCCAAATGAGTACCCCAACCTAATGTCAGGTTCAAGAAAATAAGCACCGTTAGTGAGGGAGCCGTCAATGAAAATTCTTAGAGCGAACCGGAGTAGGCTCGATAAGACACTTCCCTCAGCCCATGATTCCCTTTCAGGAAAACCTACAGAGATGCGACACCCAAAATTAAGCGCTGGTACCATGGTGTTAAGTGGCATGTGGGGCAGATGATTTTCCCGTTTAATGATGATCAATGTTGATACATATACCTACATTCTACGCAATTTTTCCATTAGTTTAATACTACTATTAAAGTAAAGTTGATAAAAGTAGCCTTAACGTGCTGAAATATTAGAGGTAAATCATTAATACAGAAGCTAAACAGAAAAAGCCCTAGAATTGATCCTTAGGGTATTCCTTTGCAGGCCATTCGAAAAGGTGAATATACACAATCGTTTGCTTCCTGTTAGACAGAAAGCTTTGTCGAACGCCTTATAATATATATAATAGAGAATTCAACAGTGTGTACTCAATGGAGAGTATTTACCAGAAAATTATCCATGAAGAAAAAAAAATAATTATAGGACGAAAGTCATAAAGAGCTACTAAGATCAACATGACCTATTCCCGGAGAAAATATTGCTCAAGGATTTGTTTCAGATCATGCTTTACACAGTGCTTATAGATAGACCCTATACTTCTAAGACACCACAAGGCGAAATTACTAACCAGGTGTTTATTTTTTTTTTTTTATCTGTAAAATTAAAGTTTCAACCTCCACTATTTAAATAGGCAAAAAAAAAAATGTATTAACAAAATTGTATTTTCATTAAGCTATGGACACAGCTTAATGAAAATACAATTTTGTTGATACATTTTTATTACCTATTTCAATATTGGAGCAAATATAATTAAAATTAGTATATTATTCTGATTTTAAAATTGCTGGCAGGGCTGTATGTACACAAAATCGTAATCAATGGATATCTACCACATTATATATGTACATGAGTATGAATCCACTCAATATTAATGACGATTGTAACTATACAGCTACTCACAATGAAATCAATTTATTTGCAATAATTTCAATTCAGTAAGACTTAATTACAGTATCAGCTGGCTGAATATTTAATATAGCTGCTCACATATACCCATATAATCTTACCTCACATATAGATGTTCCTTTATCACCGGGAAATCCTCCGCCAATATCAAGCAATCCAAAATTATATCCTACTGTTTTTGCAAAATCGAAAAGTACTTTTGCCTTTTGTATTGCTCTTTCATAAACAGGAAAATCCATACAACCAGATCCCACATGAAAACTTATACCAACAACCTAAAAGATAAATATTTAGGGCGCATATATCAACTATAAAACAATATTTATTTTATTTATATATAATACACTTACCTGCAAGTTTAAATTTTTTGCCAATAGAATTAAACGAGGAGCCTCAGTTACAGGGTCACAGCCATATTTGTCACCTAAAGGACATTGTGCCTTTTCTGCCTCACATCTTATACGTAATACCAAGCTTTTGAAAGAATTTAATTATAGTTTAGATGTAAAAAAAACTAATTTAAATTTAATACTTTGCTTGTGGAAATGACTTCTGAATTTTGAATAATTCAAAATCATTGTCATAAGTCATAGTGGTAACTCCATTTGCAAGTGCATGCAGCAAGTGTGATTTGGGCTTTGTGGGATTAGCAAAAATTATTCTTTCTGGTGCAACACCGAGGCTCATTACCTATACCCATAAGAAGTATAAAATTATTTCCAAGAACTATAATATTGTATCACAGGCTATATTCACACCTTATTAATTTCTCCTTTAGATGCACAATCAAATCCAGTTCCCAAATCTGCTAAGAGTTTTAAGATAGTTGGATGATCGTTACATTTAATGGCTAAAATATAATTGTGATTTATTATTTAGTTGAAAGAAAGATATTTAAAAAGAAATTACCATAAAATGGTGTTACTCTTGGCATTCGGGAAAACCAGATGTTATATTTATTAATGATATCACTTAAATCGCACACATACAGAGCTTCTTCAAATGAATCGAGATTCTCAGTTTTTATGATTTCGTGTAAATTTATATCACTGTTATATTCAGTGATATGAGTTTCTGTCAGGTCTTTCATATCTCCTACAAAAAAAAAGAAAAAAGAAAAAAATTATTTTCAATGAACAATATCCTTTTTATCATCATGAATTTAAATTTATGTTAATACTAGGTTAGGCCGTTAGCAAATGAGGTGAAGTTATTTATTTCAGATGTTAGCTAAAGAGTTAGGCCCTAAATATAAGGTCCTCACATCGTCAGATGACTCATTGAAACTTTCAAACAGTGATGCCAGATTGGGCGCTTTTCCGCAAATTCGGCTATCTTTTTACAAAATTTGCGCTTCGATTTTCATGAAAAGCGCCCAACACCCAATGGGGCGCGACACTGCTTTTCCTGCGATTTTTGGGCTATATTTAAGGATATAAAATAGAAAATAGAAAATGGGTTTTATTCACATTAAATGATTAGTGGATATCTCATTCTAACTAAATAGAAGACCCGTATAATATACAAGTTTACAGGCAATTTTCCGTCTAATGCGTGCAATGTTTAAAAGACAAGTACCGGGGTACTGGTCAGTTACTGGCGTTGTAGCCGAAAATCAAAATTTCGTAAAGAAATTTTGACAGCATACTGCATGTTTCGATTAGCAGTGCAGGACGATCTCATCAGGATAGCAATGAAGCTCTCTGAACTGCCTGCTGTCTACACTACAGTGAATTAATGGATTTTATTCACATTAAATTATTCTTGGACATGTCATTCTAACTAAAAAGAAAAAGTTTGGAATTTAATTAAGGTAATATTTTATATTTGTTCAGAAAATGTTCAGTTCACAGCAAAAACAAAAGCATATATATACATTAGGTAAGGGTGGCCCAAAAATTTATGGATTTGCAAAAGTGTTAAAATGTTCATTTAGAATTTGTTAGATAATGCAATTTCAAACTTCTATGCAAACTGTCAGTGAGATTCAGTAATGTTTACAGCCGCTCAAATCGAGAATGGTGATTTTTTGGCTGTTGGTGTGGTGTGGTTGGGTGGACTGTCACTAAAGCCGTTTCAATATTTCTTTTCATAACTTTTTAAATTGAAATTTTTTTTTTTCATTTTAAGGAAGCTTAATTATCAACTTATTGCAGTGAAAGCAGTTTTAAAAAATTGAATATTTCTATTTTTTATAAATTTTTTAAAACAAAAGTTCGGACCTGGAGCGCCAATTTTTGTAAAGAAAAGTATCGCGCATGTATACTTTTTCTAGTATATTGCAATCTATATCATCGATTAAATCGTTAAAACCTAATTAAATAGCAACCTCTTTATCAGAAATTCAGCCTTATTAAAAATAAACATTTCGGCGCCTTTTGGGCTATGTTTTTTCTTTATTTGGGCGCTTAGTCTGTGGCATAATCTGGCATCACTGCTTTCAAAGCCAAAAAGATAGCTTATTTTCGCTCTACTTCAAGTTGAGGAATGGGCATCGACCCCCAGCTCGTTTCATTTCCAATCCAGTTGTTTACACTTAGAGAAGACTATCTTTCCCCATGACGTGTGGACAGGGTAATAAAATCTGTGCGGTAACCTTGTGGACCCCACTCAACTGATTGGTAAATCATGTAGGTCCTGTTCAATTTCAGAGAATGACCATCTAATTGCCATTTTCAACAACACATTTGCACATTAATTTGCCATTAGTCATCATTACGAAGATGCAAATTAAAAATCTTGGTGATAGTGATATTTCGTAGACATTAACTTTGACATCCAATATTTTCATTTCTGTTTTTGTAAAACACTTTTCGCTTCCAAACGATTGTGATAGCAGCCATAGAGTAAAAATTGTGCGTGATTTGTTGATTCTGGTCGTCTAGAAATCTTCAATTGATTTGTCGAGTAAATGACTTGCCGAAATAACAATTTATTTTCTCTCTCAATGTTGTGTACATCAAACAATATACATTTTACATAAATTCTGAAGTTCATCAAGAATGTATCTAATTTCCTCATCAACATTATACAGAACGCAACATATGACGAAATCTTGCTACGGAAAGTAGTCGATGTGGTTTGAGACAGACAGGCATTAAAAAGGTGTATTAAATCAAATTACACTACATTCAACTATATAAATACTGAAATGTAGGGAAATTAAAGATCTATATTTTTCCTATTCCAGAATTATGTACGGGAGACCTGGCAGCAGCAGTAATCAGTGTCACAGGAGACACACAACCGAGAGCGATAAGCACCTCGGCATATTTTCCTGGTGACAATGAAACTGTCTCGCCACCCGCCGTCCAAAGACTGGTCGAATACTGTAGCGGGAGGAAAATCCAGCTGAACTCAGGTGCGATCAAACCAAACCCACCATACCATCTGAGGGAGCTCGGACATCAAAGAACGGGGTAAATCTCTCTTATTGAATATATATTTTCAAATAACAGCCAAATGTTGAATCGAGGCAACAGACCAACCTTTGTAAATATTTTAAGGCAAGACGTACTCGATATAACACTTGGAACCTATACAATAAGTTCTAAGATTAGCAACTGGCATGTTTCAGAGGAGCCTCCAATGTCAGATCACAAACAAATAAGGTTTGACATTGTAACTGATTCTACTGAAACATTGACATATCGGCTTCCTAAGCAAATGGACTGGCATGCCTAAAAAGGGCAACTATCAGAAAAGAAAGCCTAAAGAAATCGATCCACTCTGTCAAAACAAGAGTGGATATTGAAACAGCTATTAATTGCATCCAACAAATTGTGGTGCCCTCATATTATATGAACTGCCCTCTGAAGCAAAGGGCGACAAGTCGAAATGTCTTCTGATGGAACAACTAGCTTACTAAACTCAGGGCAAAGGTATACGCAGGCTATGCAATAAAGCGAAAAGAGAATCGGACTGGGAGGAATACAAAGAAGCCTTAACCGAGTATAACTGGGAAATCAAGAGATCCAAAAGGCGATCATGGCGGAAATTCACAGATGGAATTAATGGCACATCTGTCTGCTCTAGAATCCACAAGGTCTTATTAAAAGGATCCCGAAACATACTCGAATTATTAAAAAAAGAAAAAGAAATTCTGGAGCTCCTTACACAGAAAGATTTTCCAGGATCTGTAGTTAGTGGGGCTGAAGCGGAGTACAACAGTTCTTTCCCAGCTGACGATTATCCTCCCAGGCGAGAGGACTGGCGCGCCGCTGCCAATATCTTAAATCTTAAAACAACAATCACTTAAATAACCCATAAGCGTATTTAAGCCATACAAGTCGGGTGAAGACGAGATATTCCCTGCTCTCCTACAAAAAGGATTGGATGAACTTCTATCAATCCTAATTGAAGCTTTTAGAGCAAGCTTTGCATGGGGATATATCCCCAAAGCATGGAAGAAGGTAAAGATGATATATATATAAGGCAGGAGGAAAAGCTGAAGCCCATCCTCCAACGCATAAAAGATGGATGCTTTGCAACAGAATAATAAAGACGCGACATTTTTGGTGAGACGCTGGAGATCAACACCACCAGAAGTTGCCCCAAGGGGGAGTACTGTCTCCACTTCTGTAGTCCATGGCAGTTGACCTAAGCAACCAAGGTATTGAATCTCAAGGTAATGCTGATGACCTTGTTATTATTATCAAAAGCAAATATGAGCGCTTGCTTTCTACAAATCTTCAAGAAGCTCTAAGTTTTATTCAAAAGTGGTGTGCTGTACACAAGTTATCGGTCAACCCCAGCAAGGCAACAAATATACCTTTTACCGAACGAAGTTAATATAGGAATGCATTCAAGCATTAACAAACCTTAGCACAAAGAACTTTCCAACACTTCAGTGGATGCCTAGACAATCAGGAATTGATCGGAATGATAGGGCAGACTTACTGGCTAAAAATTAGAGAATCCATGCTCCTCATAGGACCGGAACTATTTTGCAGTATTTCTTACAAAGCCGTGAAGCTTACCTTCCAAAACTGGATCCACAACCAAATGGACCAACGATGGATTTCAATGATAGGCTCCAGACAAATCAAAAGATTCATTAAAGAACCTTCGCCAAATAAGGACCGGGATCTTTTAAGGCTGTCTATAGGAATCAACTCAGAATCATCACAGGAGTCCTAATCGGATACTGCAAACTAAACAAACACATGTAGATTGAGATTTCGAAGAGGATGGAACAGCAGAGCACTCTTATGCGAATGCGAGGCAATTACTTAATGTAGATTCCAGGCTCTTGGATCATACTTCTTAAAACCTGCCGATTTTGAAGAAACCCCATTCAAAAAAATACTGCTCTTCTGAGGAAGAGTGAGATTGTTGGATGAACTGTAAAGGAAGTGGTGCACAATAAGCCAATGTTGGCTGCAGTGCAAAGGCCACTCGCCTCGCTTAATTCTAAATCTAAATATTTTTTTTTATTAAGGGCTGACATTTACCAACTATCCCAAGTATGAAACTCTTGTGAGAACTCAGTTAGAAAATATAAAACTTTGACATTTAAAAACGATTGTGAAAATATGTTGTATCTACTGCTGTAGTATGAGTGAGAGACGTGAAAAGTTACCGAATACATAAGATGTTGATTAAAAATATTTTGTGAAATGTTTATTACGCTGATTCCTAAAAATTGTCTAGAGATTCTAAAAAAAAAAGGATTGATCACCTCCTATAATACGTCGTGATAATAACAAGGGTACCTACTTGAGGAACAATCATCCGAACAATTTTTAATCCACTGAAAAGTTTTCCGGCTTATAAATATCAAATGAAATATTGCTTATAATCATTTTACCGTCCCGGAATACCCGTTTTACAAAATAATTTGAATGATAATTTTATCATCAATTTCATATATAAAAACCGGAAACTGTTTATGCATACGTCGTGCATTTCATCTCTCTCATATTAGGTAATTTCTCTCTATCTTCAATTTATTAACTATGTTATATGATTAAGAAATAACAAACAAAAAAACTGAGTAATATTCTAATACTAAGTACAAATGATAATAATTGTGAAATATTAAATATTGCTAAAGAAAGCATTTTTGTAATCGAAATACTTTTCTTGCAATTATACATAAAAATTCAAAAGTTCCGACCAACATTAATCTGCTGGAATCAGTGCGAGGTTCAAAGATCAAAATGCTTCTTACATATATATGATGGCGCGTGCCATGAAGACAAAACAAATTATTCATCACAGCATCACCGCATGCATATATCATATGAGTACTTATACAATCCATGCAAAGTATGTAACACAATAACAATCTATGGGAAGCATATAAAAAGGCGATCTTCAAAATATATGTTTTATCAGCATTGTCCTAATTTATGCAAAACAATGCCGCTCATGCATAAAACTAATTAAAACAAACAAAAACAATTTTGATTGAAATAATCGGCTATTTTTTATATGAATTAAATTTTTTTAATTTTCTATTTTATTTTGATAATAAGAATTTAATTCAAAAGAAATCACCTTCTATAAGTTTCTGTACTTGCGCCCTGATTTTGATTTCCGTTTTTTGAAAAACACCAGTAATTTTTTATACTTTATATAGGAGTAGATAGGTAGTTATATATCTAGGTAATGTTGTAGTAGATGCCTCAAAATCACACTGCACTTCAAAGTTTGAAGTTTCCACTGGAAGTGGGCTTTTTGGCCCGGTTTTTAATATTGTGCGTCAAGCTCAGCCACTTAGCCTTTACTGAAATTATATTAAAATTTTTGTAACAGACTTTTGAGAAATAAATCTCACAATCCTCCCTTTCCATAAGAAAAACAAGCAAAATATATAGCTTTACCCACCCCCTTTACACAAACATAATACATATATGCCAATTGCATACAAATACATATATATATTATATTCAATATGTTTATATATATATTATACACAAATGTTGTGTACGAATATTAATCAAAAATCAAATGACTGGAATTTACCATACTTTTCGTGCCACTTAACTTATTCTTATCACGTTATTCATCTCCTTGTCTGGAACCAGTGTTTTTCTATTCCTCTATTTATTATACATTTGAGAGATTCAAAGAATATTCCTAAGAAGATATCAGTTATTGAACTCTTTTGAAGAATAAGAGATAATTACAAACATGTATTATTATGCATCATCCCAGGACTCATTTGTATTAAACCAAATTATTAAATTTGCATATATATGTATGTGTGTGTGCTTGATGAAGAAATGTGAAGAAATTATCTCGGGAAGTATTGCCAAAAGAGATACTTTTGTGTACTAAATAAAAAAATTATTATTTTAGACTAGATATGCTGCATGTGTATGTACATAAATTCTACATAATTTTCAAAATGTGATCTTGAGAAAATGGGATACATATGTATGTACTTAATGAGTATTACACTAACTAAAAAACATTACCTTACATAACTTTTTTTTTTTCTTCACTCCCCTTAGGGATATAAGACGTCCACACACATACACAAACACATGATCTTCAAATACTCGACTAATGAATCGATTTTTTACTTCAGCTCAGACTTTTCCATTTTTGTTTATTTGTTTGGTATAGGCCTTCGGGTTCGGATACTGTTGGTTCTTTGCCAACGAATTTGCCGCGAACTAATTGGAGCTATTTTTTCGGTCAAGTCTTGGTCCAGATAGTAAGTCTCCGCGGTTCGTTAAGTTGCTGCTTCCTTTCATAGATACCTACATCCTCCATGTCATAAATACATGTCTTATGACTTCGTCCTTTCCTAGCGGCTGGAAAACAGCTACTGTGTTGCCAATACCCAAAAAATCTTCTCCTCAGTCCCCTTCTGATTTCAGACCTATGAGCATCCTATGCTTTTTATCGAAAGTTCTGGAAAAGCTTATGAATAGGCAATTAGTTGAGTATTTGGAGTCGAGGGAGCTCCTAAGCAAAGGGCAGTCTGGCTTTCGTCGTGACCACAGCTGCGAAACAGCAGTACTGCGAGTGTCCACTAACATTAGAGCTGCCCTAGATCATAACAACTTGGCTGCCTTGGCACTGCTCGATTTTTCGAAGGCTTTTGACAGCGTTGATCTTGGGATCTTACTTGGGAAACTCAATTGCTGCTATGGTTTTAGTCCTTCTGCCGTCGCTCGATCGTAAGCAGGTGGTGAAAGTGGATCTTAATTCTTCCTGTTCCCTCCCTCTTCTGTCTGGCGTTCCTCAGGGCTCAATACTGGGCCCTTTGCTATTTAGTTTATTTATAAATGATCTCCCTGAAACCGTTCGGGATGTCAGCGTGCACATGTATGCTGACGATGTGCAGGTCTACCTAAGCAGACCTGTTGGTTTGTTTGAGGACTGTGTTGCTCGCATTAATGACGATTTAGAGTGAATCAATATTTGGTCGAAGGCTAATGGCCTAAAGCTAAACCCTGACAAATCCCAATGCATTGTCTTCCATAATGGCACTTTTGACCCGCATGATTCACCTCCTGTGGTCCTGGATAGTACAATTTTAAATTTGGCAACCAAAGTTAAAAATCTAGGCATTATTTTGAATCAACATATGAAATGCTGCGACAATACAAAGTTAATTATCGGCAAGGTTTATGCTGTACTTCGTAGGCTCTGGCTCTCTGCTGACTCATTATCTTTCGAAATCCGCTCAAAACTGATTAAAAGTTACGTTTTGCCAGTCCAATAAATAATAATATCATTCCTCATCTCTGAGCGAGAATGCATTTACCATCGACATCGATACTAAAATTTTAAATCGATTCTCTTCAGCGCTATGTAAGGTAAAGCATCAGTACTTTTTTAATATGCTGAATTCTGCCTAATCACCGCGGCACCAGTTCCAGTTTCCGTTACTTTGGATGATTTGAAAAGAGGTTGGGTCCCCGAAGAGTTGCTGGAACGTACGCCCTCCAGACTTATGAGATGAACAATTGCTCATAGGTTCCAATCGGACGCTCTTACAAAGCTAAGTATTGGCACCCAACCCTCCTTGCCGGCTTCATGCAGCTCATCCACGATGTGTGTGCCAAACAATCTGTAACGGTTTCCTGGAGATAGCCGGACAGTGACAAAGAAAGTGTATCACCGTTTCGGATTCCTCTTCGCAGCTCTTGCATATATGACCATCAATAAATCTCATCCTGTAAAGGTGACCCCTGAGAAATGAGTGTCCAGTGAGAATTGACACAGGGAGTTCATTCGCTAGGTTTGGGTTAGATTTACCCCACCATTCTTTCGTAGTTCTACTCGAAAGGTCATCTAACCAAAGGCGTCTGTGTTGGCAGTCAGCCCAAGCCAAGATAATAGAAGCAAGCTGTTTTGGTGCAATCTCCATTATGAAGGAGGATTCCTCCGAGGCTACACCAAGAAGAGCAAGCTCGTCCGCCCTATCGTTCCCACTGATACTTCTGTGCAATGGCACCCATAGAACGAGTATCCTGTTATTCTTCAGAGTGATTTTACACTCCAGTACTAGTTTGGAGGTTGTAAAGGGATTCGATAAAATTGCTCTTGGCTATCAGAGCAGATGGCAATCTTTTTATTCTCAGTATCTGAGTTAAGGGCATACCTTCCCTGTTCAAGGATGGCCTTGACCTCTGCCTGGAAAACCGTGACATAGCTTTCAAGGTTTATGGCAATTTCCATGTGAATCTCCTCGCAAAAAACGCCTGCTCCGGAATTTTCTTCGGATTTGGAGCAATCAGTGTAGATAATAAGAGGGTTTGTCAATGGCTGAAGCACAGAGTGTGACTCCCATTCTGCCCTAGATGGAATTCTAGATTTAAAATTGCCTTTCAGCATAGTCACGAGGAGATGGTCGTAATCACTGTCGATGTCAGGTGCGATAGACTGCAAGAATTCAAAGATGGATTTCTCTTGTTCCAGTGTGAATCCAGCTCTGATTAAGATGCAATTTACTCCCCCGTTTGGATATGTATTTGCACAGGGTGTATATAGATGATAACCTCAGACCCTAAATGCTAGTTGACTTGAGAGCGCCACTAACACTTAGGGGGCATAATCTTTGAATCTTTTCCAATATCTTACGATGATTGGCGAAATCCATCGCTTTCCACCACGTTATGAGTTGTATGATACTAGTATATATGCATAGAATCATCCGGGGTTTGAGTCTTCACTTTTTTCCTATAGTTTCTGTTACTTTCGAAAATTTAAGAAAAGCATTTTTTTTAAATACTAACAATGGAAACAACAGCTTATGTAACAATTTCTTCACCTCTGTAGTATGCTAAGGTTATCGCACGAAATGTAATTATGATGTAACCCACAACGACAAAACTTGAAGAAACAAGGAAAAAAGATATAATTGGTCTAAAACCAATTCGTACGATATCTTAGACCAGGTGTAAATTCGTATGGTCACTCCACTGTACAAATTTGATTGTTGAAATTGTTTTTCGGATCTATTTGTATATTATAACCAATTTCAAAGGAAACTAATTTTTAGTACAAATAAACGTCTAGGACTGAGCGTTTTCACAGACTATGTAGCACTGCAGAACTGTCCAAAAATGTAGTAAAAAACTAAATTTTAGCATGGCAATCCTACAAAGGAGTTACCCGACTTGTGCCATTTTCGAACTTAAAACTACATTTAAATAAGGGCGTGTGTAAAGTTTCAGCTCGCTAAGTGAACACGTTCTCGAGTTATCGACAGGACGGACATGCAAAAATCAATAGAAACTTTTAATATTATGCATAAGACCATGGGTGTTTAATCCGTTTTGCTCTACGTCTACAGCATTATTTCTAAGCGTGACAAACTTAGTACATATTCCAAATTCCATCCCAGAATGTACCACCAGCCATATAAAATTTGTATAGGTACTCTGCTCTGGTATTGCATGCGATATCTAGTTCTTATGCCATCTATGGTAGAAGTCATAAGTTAGCTTAAGAACAATAACTCAGTTTAGTAAAGATGCTGACAGAGTTTCGAGCTATGCAAAATCAAATGGCTACGTAATTCACAGTTGGACAGCTTGGACAAATATGTAAAAACGAAATGATAACACTGTATTGAAGCATTTTATGCGATGCTATGTATTTCTACTGTAAGTCGCTAATTAATGTCAAATCAAATCGAACTGTAATCAGAATCACACTATCTTCACCTTATTCTCTCCTAGCATGAAGGCTTTCATACTCAGTTTTGTTATGTTTATAACTCTGATCTTATCTTAGGGGGAAAAGAGTCGGATTATGCACCTTGTATTTTGGATTTGTGATTTTGTTGTTACATACCTATCCATAAAAAAAGTTCAATAATGCCAAAAAGTAGGCAATTTTCTTTTGAAATTAGCTTTTTAAGCCAATTTTGCTGGATATGATCAAGTAAAATGCGAAAAATGTAAAAGGGTTACATCTTACAATTATAAAGGAAGCTTTTCGGCTTCTTAAATCTACTATGAAAATTGGTGTTGATGACGTGGTTTTTGATAAAAATAGTTAAATGAAAAAATCGAGTAAAAATTTCTGATTTTTAACTTTGTTGAACCATAACTTCAAAACTGAAAGGAGCAGGAGGAAAATTATAGGCCATTGGAAGGGTCCAACGATTATGTACCTAACAAATCATCATAATAAGGCGTAACGCGTTCATAAGTTACAGGGAGAATATATATATATATATATAAATAAAATATAAATTTAAACTCCGTTATCTCGGAAACCGTTAGGAACCCCCCCCCCCCATCTACCCAGGCATCAATTTTTTGCTTGTCTAAGCATAACCTATCCATGGCCTTTGGGTTCTAGGCCACATTTGGGACACCCGATTTGTATGTACATAAATATATACCAACTTTACCATACTGTCCATATCGGTTTACTTGTCGTTCTTAAGAAGTCCTATAAAAACTATTTAAAAACAAGTAAAAAAGCTAGAATTGGTCTAAAACCAATTCTTATGATACCCTAGAAGAATGACCGTATGTACATAATTTCATATGGTCACCCATCTGTCCAAGTTTGATTTTTGAAGTGGTTTTTCGCATATATTTCTAGAACGGTTCGTCGGACAGTAAAAATAATTATGACCAATTTCATAGGATTTCATATTCTGAAGAAGTTTTCAATACAAGAAAAACCTCTAGGGTTGATCATTTTCACAGTATACGTAAAAAAACTAAATTTTTATATGGCAACACCTAGAAGGGGTTGCCCGATTTAATCCATTTTTGAAATGTTCTTTACTATTGCTATGAAAACATCATGCACCAAATTTCAGCTCTCTATACGTAGACGCTTTCTCAGGCAGTATCTAAATATATAGTGAAAAACGAAGTTTTTGTATGGCAACTCTACGAAGGAGTTGCCTGATTGCTTCCATTTTCGAACTTAAATTGTTTTTTTTAAAGCCCGTGTATAAAATTTCAGCTCTCTAAGCTAAGTGGACGCATTCTCGAGGACGGACATGGAAAAATCAATTTTTACATACGTTTCTTAATTCCATTCGAAACAATCATTTGTACTGCCATAAAAATATAGTTTTTGGAATTAGTTGAGAAATGTCATGATTAGCAATTTGTTTAAATTGTTATTAAAAGTAAAACTATAACTTCAAAATGGAAAGTATTGATGGATCCTTTACTGACGGGCCTAAATTATTTAATTCGTTTGCTAAAAAGCTTGCACGTTTGGATTGCCTTTGAATTAGGCTTTCGAAATAGCTGCAATTGGTGATAAAATATCTACCAGCCACTCTTATTGGTTCTTATTTGTTGATTTTGGCATAATTAGCGAATATGTATTATTAAAAACTTTTAAGTACGTCTAAATACTTACATTTCTTTCTTGAAATTTTTATTCTGCAACCTAAATTTTCACTGATTTAAAGATTTCAATCGGAATTCAGAATTGCCAGAATTCGAACGGATTAATTTTCGAATTCGGGAATTTCGTTTCTTTCGAAAAGTATAAAATATAAATTGTATCGTATTAAGCATATAAATTCCATACTTCCCTTGCAACTGTACACTATAAACGTATTCGACATTGACTACTGCTGTCAGGTCAAGTACGTTAATGTGCACCAACCAAAAGTCACAGAAAGTACTCTTGTCAATTTTCGTGTTTTTATGATTGTTTAATTGGCAGCAGTGCAAATTGTGAATTTACTTCGACGAGTAGAAGAAGGAATATAAAGTGGTAATGTGTGTTTTCTATTCCTCTGTGTTTATATCTGGAAGCAGTGTAAATTAATTTAAAATAAACAAAGTGTTTATAGAAAGTATCCAATAATGAGTGTAGTTTAGTGATGTGTGTTAAATAGTTTGGTGAATTTTAAGTGTTATTAAAAGTGGTGGCCCCTATAAAGACATCAACATGGCGGATCTAGAGGCAGTGCTCGCTGATGTTAGCTATTTGATGGCTATGGAAAAATCAAAATGCACTCCAGCAGCTCGGGCTAGTAAAAAAATCGTTCTTCCAGATCCTAGGTAAGATTCAAATGTTATAAGAAATCATAGCCAATTAGTATTAACATAGATTTATAAAGCACTTTTGTCAAGTATTGATTTCCATGTCTCACAGCATTAGAAGGATACGTCTATTACCTATTATGTGCTTACTTGGCTACTGACTAAACTGTCAAGATAGTGTTTTTCTCATAATTGAATTTTTCGAATTTTCCTTCAAACGAATGCTCTACCTTTAAATGTTTATAAAAGAAGAACAACAGAGCGGCTTATATTCAAAGCAAAATAAACAATTACGTTCTCATAAGAGTGTTATTCTCAACCTTGATGAACTTATGTATATTGTTCAAAGTTTGTATTCTGTAATTATTTTGGGATTTCTCTCGATCGTAGATGTTTTTCTTTGTTTAAAAATCACTAAATGAAAGGTTTAAAATAATTCCAGTACCTACATTTAATTAATTTAATCATTGAAGTGTTTTACTGATTGTTCCATATATGTAGGTCAGTGACCTCCGTTTCGAGATTCTTTTCTTAATTACAAAAAAGAAAGGAAAAAAAAAACTGAAATTGCTCTTTCCGACATTTTTTTTAATGTAGGCATACTGGATATTGTTTATGTAAAAATTCTTCTATTTTTATTTTCTTGTTCCCTGTGTGTATACATAGATATATTTGTAAGGTATGTAAGACATATTCGTAAAAGTAGTTTTCTTTGTATCCTGCCCCACAAAGCTAAAATATCCCATTAAAGACTAAACAAATTTTGTAAAAGCGCACTTTTAGTGTGTTGCGATAAGATTACAGCCTAATGATAACCTCAGGGTTCTGAAATTACATTGAAGTACTTTCCTGATAACTCAAAACAACGTACGTAAATGCAGTTCACTCGTATGTTACACATTACGTAGTATAAATGACTAATAAAAAAGTTCACTTTAAAAAATATTTTAAATAGCTTCTAGGGAAAGTTTGCTCGAAAATTGTAGGATTCATAACTTCCTCGAAATACATACGTAGTGTTGTTGTTCTAAGACTAAATAAAATAGAAAACAAATAGGATTCCTAATCAAGACTCACTTTTAAATTGTTATACCTATAATTGTCTAGAAAAATGTGTCTTGGCTTTCTGTTTTCATGTTTAACAGTATTTACGATGACAGATATTGCCCATCTGGCTGCTGGGAATAATTTTCCTTCTTACTTAATATTATCTTTTTTGCTAAGATTTCTGTTAATTTTGACGGTCTTATTCTAGCATTGTTCATACGTTTCAATAATTTGTTAAATACTAGCTCTGTAAGGTTTCAATTTTGCATTTTTCATTGTAGTCAAAGGAAATCTATTTCACATTTCATTCAAGACGAAGAGCCACATATGTATAAGATCCGGGACTAGTGATCTGTAAATTCATGAAATTTAGAAATTCAGTAAATATCGAAACAACAGTCCTGCGTACCTGATACATACAATTCTCCATCTCCACATGTAAAAAAGTTGAACTTTTCGATTCAGCGATCAGAAAAGAACTAATCAGTATAGATTTTCTGCGATCGTCTTCCATGGGCTTCATTCAGATCAATTGCAATTTGTAAATTCAGATTGGTAGATAAGATTGCAAAACTCTGTAAAGTCGGAATCTGTTGGATATTGTCATTAAACACCGTCCCGTACATTTACATCTTCTTCAGTCGAATTGTTGGGTTGCTGTCTTGCTGGCCTGTCGAAGGCAATCAATAATATCAATAAGAAGTTGAGAACTGATTAAGGTTCATATTACAGCACTGACCAATGGGTTGATATCAGCAATCTAATCCTTTAAGGGAGAATTATTCCAATTATTATTTTAGGTCAAATTATTTTTCTAAAGAAAATGAAAATTCTCCATGTTCAAATATTACACGTTCATAGAATTTCTACTGGGGTTTGAAATGATTTTCAGAATGGGAATAAGTGATAGGTACAAATAGGGAGTAAAATAAAAGAGCTAGAATTGGTCTAAGACCAATTCTTATGATACCTTAGAAGAATTCCCGTATGTAATTTCGTATGGTCAACTTTCTGTGCGAGTTTGATTATTGAAGTAATTTATTGCATATATGTATTTCTAAAACGCTTCGTTGGATAGTAAAAATGATTATAACCAATTTCATATGATTTCATATTCTGAAGAGCTTTTCAATACAATAAAAACGTGTAGAATTGATCGTTTTCACAGCATACGTAAGAAATCTAAAGTTTTATATGGCAACACCAAGAAGAGGTTACCCGATTTAGCCCATTTTTAAAATTATATTTACTATTTTTATGAGAACACCGTGTACAAAATTTCAGCTCTCTACGCTACCACGCTCTCAGGCAGTGTCCAAGTACCTATATAGTAAAACACGAAATTTTTGTATAGCAATCCCACGAGGAGTTATCCTATTTGTCCCATTTTCAAACATAAGGTTAATATTTTTTTTTAAAGCCCATTTGCAAAATTTCAGCTCACTAATGTGGATTCCGATGAGACTTCAGTGCAACATCAGTGTTATACTTTTCTAGCAGTGCAGCACTGAAAATGTTCGATGGGACTACTTTTATAGCGGAAGTGCAACACTGGCTTGCCCTGGGCTTCCCCTACTTTGATTGCATTAACGAATTGACGAATTAAGAGGGTTTATTTGTGTCATTCTATAAAGTTTAAGGAATTTGTTTCTATATATCAATAAAGAACATTAATTATGTTCGACAGTTTCGTGTATATACATATAAATACAAAGAATATGCCAGAAATATGTTGGATTTCAGTGCTCCATTGCCAGAAAGTTCCAACATTGACTATGTCCCATTGAAATCGACATTAGTTTGAGCAGGTGTCATCGATCTGATTGTGAACTAGCCAATATTTCCAGCGGAGAGGTCTCATCTCTCTCAGCTAGGCGACATTATGACGTTTTCTTGTAGGCTGGTCATAAGATTGAGCCGTTTTCGGCCTAAATTCGTGATCCCCGATCCATATTCATGCTGGGCTATGTATTTAGGCGCTGTTCACACACATTCTGGGCCGACTTTTAGTCGCTAGGTTTCATGGGCCAGATCATTTATTGCGGATGAGCTCGCGCCTATACACTTCCCATGGCGGCGCGTGTTGGCCCGAGCTGATTTACGAAACGGTGCCTGTTTTTAATTAAACTGCAGCTGCTTTTGTATGACGAAATGACACGCTCGCTCAGGCCACGACGGCGCATTGTGAAGTCACGGGCCGTGGGAAGCCAGCTTCACATTCAATTAATTGCAGTGTTAATCTAAAGATTTCAATATTCAATTTTTCCGAACAAGGATCAGTGTCTGCAGTATGTGTATTAGTGTGTCCGATCATCGCGCACTGTACAATAAACGAGTATTTACAGAAATAAGTATAACTTCAGAAGAGGGAAAATATCTTAATTTTTTTTTTCTTACTTATTCAAGGACGATAAAAGCCTATATTTAGACAGAAATATTTAGAAAGCATTAAGGTAATTTAATAAAAATACTCTTAAAGGAGAAAGTAGCGAAAATTATGAAACATTAATCAATTTAAAAACCTAATTCATTTCTGTCGATGAAATATATTAGATAAGTATCTCACGAATATTTGAGTAATTTTACCGTCTAGTTATATACTAAAAATCATTTCATGCGTTACTTATAAATTCTACTATAACTATAGAATTCAGTTTACCTGAGTATCGACATATTTCTTACGCATACATATATTATTATATAATAAATACAGACATCATATTTTTGCATCTTGCATGGATTGGGTACCTAAGCAAAGATTTGAATTGGATATATAATTTTCATCAGTAAACCGTTGTTTGAATTATTGTATAATACGCCTGCCCTGATAAACCATCACAACCCCACTTACTAATTAATTTCCATTTGTCCCGCTAATTGTGTTAATATCTATTTCAGTTTCACTCGCGATAAGTCTTTTTGTCGAATGATCTAATAACCTCGTGTAATTCTACAGTTGCACTTGGTTCTGTGATCTCGATTGATTCCTGTTAACAACATTTTTTTCTTCTCTGTAATAAAGCAGAACAACCAAAATTCTTAAGGACATTTAAAATAATTTGATATTTAGGTATATTTAGACATTCGTTAAATCGTGATTGGAAAAGATTTGACAAGTTTTCACAAGCTCTTTTATCACTTACAATTAACAGTTGTTCTATAGGAAATTTTTCTCTTAATATTACACCTTTATTATACTCTAGATCAAATCATAGGGTATACATAGTAAGTTTGTCATTCCGTTTGTAACGCACAGAAATAATGATGATAGATCAAAATTGATTGGACACCCACGCATAATGTTAAAAGTTATTTTGATTTTTGCAAGTCCGTCTGTCTGACCGTGCAACTCGAGAACGCGTGAATTTAGAGAGCTGAAATTTTATTCGTGGGCTTTAAAAAAAAAAGTAAATTTAAGTTCGAAAATAAAACAAATCGGGCAACTCCTTCGTGGGGTTGCCATACAAAAATTTCGTTTTCCACTATATATTTGGACACTGCCTGAGAACGCATTGACATAGAGAGCTGAAATTTTGTACATGGTGTTTTCATAGTAATAGCAAATAAAATTTCAAAAATGGTATAAATCGGGCAACCCCTTCTTGGTGTTGCCATATAAAAATTTAGGCTTTTTATGGATACTGTGAAAACGATCAGTCCTAGACATTTTTATTGTACTAAAAACTTCTTCAGGCTATGAAAAGCTATTGTGGTAAATACCAATACTATCAAAGGCCAGCGAGCATAAGTCAATCTCATGCATCACTCTGGCAGTCTAGTACAGAACTTCGTAGCGTGAACTCGTATAGATAAGCCTAGATATTGTACATTAGATAATAAAACATTTTATATTAATTAGAATCCGTGTTCTTTAATTATTCAGTCTTTAACGCTTTCTCCGATTGTTATTTTCGACAGCTATAAATTAATATGCAATCATTTTTTCTGTTCGACGAGCCGTTCTAGAAAACCACCGCAAAAATCAAAATTGCTGAAATGGGTGAGCATACGAAATTTCGTCTAGTATTCTAGTGTATCATAAGAATTGGTCTTATTGTTAGACCAATTCTAGCTTTTTTACTTGTTTTACGGTCACAACATTTTAAAATTTTTAGTTTTAGTTTTTGTTGCATAATAAGCAAAAAACGTCGTTTTTTACTAGGTAAGTATAACCATTCCTAATTTATCTTTTCGAACTTCTCTCTTTTATTCACTTGTCACGATTGATCTTCTTTTAATTCCCTGTAAATCGCTTTCAAGGACTCACTTGCCTAATTCCTTTTAACTGAAACCGTTTCAAGCTTATTCCTCGCTTAGCACTCGGTTCGAAATACTTCAAAATTTAACGATTTCGGGATTTTATAACCAGCTTAAAAGTCTAAATAGGTTTAAGACTATAAACAAATTGCGTTGTCCATTTCCTAGAAATTTATGATTTTTTTTATATTTCATCTAATACAGAAAAGTTGCCAACCCAATTCCAAAGTTCAGTAAAACCTCGTTTATCCGAGGTATTGTGATAATACAAAACAAATAAAAAATTTGAAAATTTTAACCATTTTTTATGTATTTCAAATGGTACAATAAAATTTAATCACAAAAGTATATAAAAGTGAAAATCTAACGAGGGTAGATTAATTTTTGGGGCACAAAACATTGCTACTACATAACGTGTAACTTGTCCGTCCAACGGCTCCATCCGTTTTATCGAGCATAATCCTCAATTAATGCGGACTGCTCGGATAACGCGGAGACTGAGTTAATTGAAGGCCGGATAAACGAAGTTTTACTGTTCTCATTGTTTCGGACTCTCGTCAGTCCCCTAGTGCTTGCGTCTGTGCATCGCGTTGCTTCTAGAATTCACCTCGGGTACTTGAACTTATTTTTGGTTTCTCGACGCTGTTGATGAAATCGAAAAATATTTTGTCGATTTTCGGCAATGTGATCGTCTCGGCAAGAAAGATTTACTGCATTTGTAAAAATTAGTACATTTTCTCAAGTATTTATTTATTTTTGTTTTAAATAGCAAAATCACTAGGAAGTACCCTTTTACTTAGTGTTATGAGTAATTGCTGCTAATGGGAGTTTCCTATGGGCATTTTTATATTTTAATTAAATTTTGCCTTGCCCAGGTTTGAATATGACAAGTTTGTTCGAAAGGATTCTCTCCAATTATCGTTAAGGCTACATGCTTTAAACTCAACTCAACTCCTTTCCGGTACGTTTTTTTAAGCTAGAATTTTGATCTGTTTTTTATTGACATAAAACTTATACCAAAACCATATACCAAACACCACGTCCCATGCAATAGCATGCGAGACTTTATACTATTCCTTTCTCCAACTACCCCATTACTCACAAAACTAATTATGGCAACAATAAAACAAATATCTGTTTTCTTCCCGCCTCTTCAATCACCACTTCCATTAGCTGTGTTGAGTACCTAAGTAGTCCCTTCTGATAGCCTAATATTCTAATTTATGTGGTAATCAGTATTTGATAAATTTGTTCTTATGTTGGAAGTTAAAATGTTTAAGACCTCCTCAAATCTTTAACCGAATTTAATGATTTTGATACGAGTTTAAAGAAAATAAACTGAAGGATAAAACCGAAGAAAGAAAATTTGCTTTCAGGTTTTCAAACCGATCCGATTTTAACCTGATCGTATGTCGCTACCAAGTTACTCACTTGGGATTCATTTGGCACGGAAAAAACCTAATCGTATGTCGCTACCCTTAGTATAATTCCTATGATATTTGAACTGGACGTGCTTCTGTTTACATTCGTTTTGCTCTGAAGAGATTAAGTGGGAGAAACTCATTCTGGACTGGATTCTCTGATATTTTCGAGAAAAATGAGAATTTTATTTGACAGAAATTTTACATCTCCTTTCAGCATCTTGGCCATAGCGAAATTTATCTCCTTCTTAAAAAAGTGTGGTAGTGTGACCCGAAGTACATTATTATGAATAGTTTGGTAGGATTTTGAAGGATTCAATAAGATTTTGTGTAATCCGACGTTCTCTCGATTTTTGTTTTTAGCTCGTTGTCTCAGTCGCACTACAATAATGCATAGCCAAGTTCTTTTCGTCAATTATTTGTTTCTTTCTAACAAACACGAACAATTTTCAATTTTGTTCGGCTGTGTCCTATCTTGTTATTAGGTTATCTTTGCGCAAAGCATAAAAGTGGTATCGTGAATAATGCAGGTATGTGTTGGAATATGCTTGTACTAGCGACTGTATATATAGTAAACGAAAACGATTACTTTGGACAGATCAGTTTTCTTTTTATTATTATTATTTGGTAGGGGATGCAAACTCATCTAGTCACCGCAATCTATAAGATCTACCCTAAGGCGCCCATTCGAACTTAAGCTTTTTTACAAAGCCAATGACGTTCTTGGGAGCCATTTTTGCAACATCTTCTGTCTTAGCCTTATGTGGCCCAGAGCTTCACAGTCATATACGACGATTCAGCGGTTTCATCGACTTCCATACAGAAGCGACAGGTCAAATCATCAACCTTACCCATTTTTTTAAAATGATGTCCTCTGTTGATGAACTTCTTCGCTTGTCTCAGCTCCGGATTATTTTTCCAGTATGCCATTTTAAATCTATCCTCCCAAAGCCTGATCTGAGCCGACAGTTTGCTTTTTGGGTGGACAAAAACTGGCTCAGGTCCAATAAACGAAAATCTGGCATGTTCTTTTGAGAGGCGGTTCGCAATCTCATTGCAGTTAATGCCTTCGTGTCCTGGCACGCAAATAAGCATCAACTTGTTTACGTCGGTCAGTTGCTTTAAGACAGTCCCAAATCAGCTTAGACTCAAAGGTAAACGAGTTTAACTCTTTAAGTGTTGCTTGGCTGTCTAATATTATGTATATTTTGTCTCCACGTATATTCTTGTGAATTATTTCGCGATCGTAGAGCTCTATGGTGTGTAGTTCTGCCTGGAAAAAAGTTGGTGATGATGATACCAAAATCATTAATTTCGGCTACTTTCTGGAGTTGTAGTCCATCAATGGTAACTCTACAACGATATTTTGGGAAAATTTGAATTCGATTATCTCGCGGAATGCGTGGGGCAGGACGCTAAAATTTAGGAAATTACATAGTCTATAAGACCTTCAAACATGTTAACTTTTAAATAAATTTGTGATAGGCGAACCGAAAGTGCTAGACGATATTGCGTGTAATAACCTAGAAATAAGAATATTTAGCAATAAGCTATATACACGAAATTTTGTGACTGTGCATGTGCTATGAATGCGCCCAGTCGGTTCACAGGAATCTTCCTTACAAACTAAAATGTCAAATTTATGTTCCATATTTTGGTGTGCCTACTGGAATTTTGAGGATATGAGTTGGACATGCGCAATCGATGTAAGATTGCGAATTCGAGTCAAGCAAACGACAGTGTATCAGAATCCCGTCCTTGATTGCCAACTTCAATAGCCAACTCTGTGTGTATTGTTTACGGTTTCACTTATCCCGAACTGTGAAACTGGCTGTTTATTTAAGCTTCCATTTTTTTTTAACTTTGATGATTCTAGACCAAAATTACATAAATAATTATGTATGCACATAAAATATTAGATTAAAGTTTAAGTCTAGTCGGCTCTAGCTAAAGTGTCATTTAAGGCAATCGGATATAAAATTATACTGAATTTCATTTAAAATAAAACTGGTTCGTACTTTGAATTACAAATACATTGTATTCCGTCTAACCCGGGGGTTACACGTAATAGTACAGCTTGCATGCAAGCTTGCGTGCTTGCAACTCAGTTTTCAGCGAACTTGCATGATGAAAAACCATGGTAGCTGAGGTGATAGTAATTTGACATTACACAGTTTTCAAGATGGCAGAAAAGAAATGCTTGAGAGAAATTGATAAATTTATACTGGGAAAATGAGATTTTCTGGGATCTTTTGTATTACATCATTTACCAATACCTTCCTCTTAATTTTTTCTTGGGTTTTTATCGTTCTGCTTCTTCGTTTATTGCTATAATTTACCAATATAAATGAACTTGCATGCAAGATGATAAGACATCAACCGAACTGCCTTCTGCTGTCAAGCATAAAATCGCGTTGGAAGGGAGGCTTGCATGCAAGCTGTACCATCTCGTGTAATCCCCGGGTAATGTAAGGACTGTCCAAGAAAAACTTGCCCAATTTATTTTTCTGAATACATACATAAGTCAGAAGTTATAATTTTTTTTTAACGAAGTTAATTTATTTGAATTTAATAACATCTTATGTATTATGTATTTACAGAATAGTATAATAACTTATTTTGAAGATTTTTATTTAGAATTAGAATTTTTAGCTTTCCGCTTGACACCTGCCATAAGATTTTGTACAGTTTATATTTGTAACCTCCTTGTAAGCACTACGTCATTTATTTTGGAGGTCAAAATCGCTTTTAGATCTTTCCCTCTTCGTTTTCATCAAAGCTTACTTCATGAGATCCCCATATCCCTCGATTGGCCGAAGCTCCGGGCAATTTGGCGGATTTGTTTCTCTAGAGACAATATTAACTTCATTTGTTTTATACCACTCCAGTGTTGTAGAAACGTAGTGATCCGTAGCCAGATCAGGCCAAAATAATACAGAGAATTGCTTAAAACCATCTTTGCAATAAGTCTCGTCATCAGTCATCATCACACAGTCGAATTTGGTCAGGTAAAGTTCATAAAATCTTCGAGCTCTTGATTTTGGCACATGGTCCTTATCCTCCAAGCGATCTGGATCTTTTTGAGCTTTATACGTCTGTAAGCTGCTAATTTTATACCTTAGATGAAATCATAGCATCATCAAGCTTGTCATTTCGTTTGTAGCACACAGAAATAATGATGGTAGAGCAAAATGGGTTGGACATCCATCCACGCATAATATTAAAAGTTATTTTGATTTTTGCATGTCCGTTTGTCCTCACGATAAGTCGAGAGCGCGTGTACTTAGAAAGCTGAAATTTTGCAAACGGGCTTATAAAAAATAATTAAAATTAAGTTCAAAAATGGGTCCAATCGGGTTGCCATACAAAAGTTTCGTTTTTTGACTATATATTTGGATGCTGGCTGTGAACACGTCAAGATAGAGAGCTGAAGTTTTGCACCCGGCGTTTTCATAATTAAAGATAATTTCGAAAATGAACTGAATTGGGTAACCCCTTCTTAGTGTTGTCATATAAAAATTTTGAATTTTTACGTATACTGTGAGAAAACGATCAGTCCTAGATGTTTTTATAGTACTGAAAAGTTCTTCAGAATATAAAATCTTATGAAATGGGTTATAATCATTTTGACTGTCCGACAAAACGTTCTACAAATATATGCGAACAACCACTTGATAAATGAAACTTGCTTAGAGGACGTGACCTTACAAAATTGCATACGGGCATTTATCTAGGGTATAATAAGAATTGCTCTTAGACCAATTTTAGATCTTTTAATATTGGATACAGTTGACTTTTTTGAAATTCAGCCATATCTCTAAGTGAAGTGTTAGACTTTTACGAATATTGACGCAATATTTTGGAAACCAGTATTTATCTATGGTCCTTTTAATGGTACTCACAGATCTAGCTACGCGCTTTGCAGGAACACTGTACTTTATTGCAAGATTTTCCAAGAATTTCTACAAAATAAATATTATAGTTTTTACTTCGTTTCCTGACATCTTTACCTTACAAGAATTAGGATACTAATTTAATGATTAATGTTAAAATTATCTTCATCTTATATAGAAAGATTTTCCCTTATAAAATTCGGGTCTACGTCTTAATGATTCTGTGTAATTGACTTGATTGAACTATATAAAAGGGTAATTTTCTTCTTGGACAGTCCTTATGTACACATTCTATTCAAAATATATATATTTATACCCCATCATAACTGTTGATAAATTAAACAAATAAGGTAAATTGAACTTTTCTCCTTTTCTTTCTTTTTACAGTGTACGAAGTGTAATGTATAAATACCTTGAAAAAGAAAATGAAATAAGCTTTCATAAGATCTTCAATCAAGTTCTAGGTACCATCGTACAACTAAAACTCTTATCCTGGGAATTTTGGATTTTATTGAAAAGTTTTATTTTTCAGGATATTTACTATTCAAAGATTTTTGTGAAACGGCTGCAGAAGAACCTATACCACAACTTAAATTTTACGAAGAAGTATGTATCTTAGTTTGGTATGACATATATAAGAAATTTTTTTGAATCCATTTTTGATTTTCAGATAAAAAATTTCGAGAAAACTGAGTGCTATGAAGAAAGAAAAAAACTGGCCCGGGAAATATATGACAATTTCATTATGAAAGAAATGCTTTCTCATACTCACGTATGTAGTAGTATTTGGTTTCTTTTTCAAATTTGACTGATTACGTTTTCTTTTTTTTTCTCTCTCTCTCTTTTTACAGGATTATTCCAAAGAAGCTGTCGCCAATGTTCAAAAATATTTAATGAAAAATGAAGTTCCGATTAATTTATTTGAGGTATGGGGGAAAATATTCCTCAATATTTTGTTTCTTTTTTTCAAAATTATTTTATGTTCATAAATGTTGTTTGTTTTAAATGTATCATCACTTGGGGACGAACTCTTAACTCAGTATTATTCCTTAATTATTATCACAGCTTTTTCGTTTTTCAGTAGTTATCGAATCGGAAAAATATTTTTATTCAAAAAGATCAATTCAGCAAAATTGATCAAAATATAAACAGTTTCTAACATTTTCAACATTGAATCGAAACACTAAATGTAGAATTACATAGTCTGTGCAAAAGATCTAATTCAGAGTATGTGGCCGTTATTAATATCGTGAAATATCTCAAATATCTAAAAATAAAACATTAACTTACAACTATGTAGCAAAATTATATATCCAAAAATTCTCATTCAATTGAGTACAACAACCATTACAAGGGCATGCTTAAGAAAGTAAGTGCTACTTTAAGTTTAAATGTCATCTAACAAGGAAAAACTATTCTTCTGATAACTCATTAAGAGTGGTGTTGCATGGGGTTCGGTTTTGAGTCCGTTTATTTTTCAACCTGCCAATAATGACTTTTTATTTTTTATTTAAAACGCTAAAGTACACCTTTATACCCTAGGCACACGACGCGCTAGAATGATCATTGCTCCAATTACGTAATTGGTTGAATGATCATTGCTTGATAAGGCAACGGTAATTCTATTTGACAGATGACAGTTCTCAATTTTGTAAATTAAAAACTGTGAATTGTGAAGTAATTTGTGAAAAATTGAGAATTTTTTTCAATAATTCGTTTTGGAAAATATTCAAAATTTACCTTGAAATTTACCAGCAAATTTCATAAATGACATTTGACAGTGATGGCTGGAAAATCAGCTGATTTTTCCAATAACTTTCAGTTTCTCACCACTGAAAGCGCACTTATCGACAAAAGGAATGACAAGTATTAGCTCTGTTCGCGTACTCAGTTTTGGGACAATGCATTGCAATGAATTTGCACGAACTTACACATTTTCCGTTCGTTTACTTTCTCGTGCACACAAAATTACACGAGTTTAGCATACGTCACAGCTTCCCCTCTCGCATGAATTTACCCGAAGTTTTTAGTTACTGCACAATTCTTGCAAGGAAAATTGACAGCTGTCATAGGAATAGTTCATTTTTGTAATTTTCTGAAAAGTTTTTAAACCGCAAACAAATTGTCGAATGAAGATAGTTTAAGTATTCAATGCTCTCATGGGACTTTTCAAGACTGCAACAAGTTAAAAAAAGTAAAACAATACTCATTCGCAAATGTTATTCCACACTTCTTCTTGTTTTCACGAAGTTGCATGAAAAGCGTTCGTTTACTTTTTCATGCATTTTACATTCTTTCCCCACCACACGAGTAAGTTTTTACCCAGAAAGTTTTCGTACGAGAAGTACGCGAACAGACCTAATGAATAATTTCAAACGAATGAGCTTGTGGAAGCGTAATTGGTGCAATGACGAAACGAGTGATCATTGCGCCAATGATACAATAACACACGAGCTATGCAATGATCATTGATATGTTCCGTGTGTCTAGGGTATTATACAGATTACGTGTAAAAACTTATCGAAGTAGACTTATCTGAATAGGTTGCTTCTTCTAACTGTAATTTATTTACAAAGTAATAAACTCAAGTTGAGACCGAATAAATTATTGTGTATTGTAATCTATCGAAACAATATTGAAATGATACATTTACTTACCTTCGGCGAACACCTTGATATTAATAACATTCCCTCAATAAATAAGGTTGAAAATGTATGTAAGTATCAGAATGAATACAAACTTAAAACAAATCAATAGAAGTTATTAAATAAAGCAAAATGCCGCTAAAAATCATTTTGTGTAATATTGACTATCCATCCATTCTAACAAAAATCGGATGACATTATATTACCAATCCGGATCTTGAACTAGAAAATTGATTGTAATTAAAAAAAAAAACAAAAACGATCTGAAATTCAGTTCCTAACTGTTGGTAATTTCACACACAATATGTAAAGTGTATATGCACAAAAAATGTAAATTGATGTGTAACAAAATTACATTGAAACAAAATTACTACTCTCGAAACATTTACTATGTAAATTGCCTACTTCAAGAGTAGTAACATATTTTTTTCACTGTTTTAGGTACCTTATTCTAATTGCGGTAGTTTGTCATACACCCAATTGAATTCCGATACCAAAAGAAATCTCAATGTTGCTTTCAACTATTTTATTGCATTATAATTTGTAAAAGGTGTGTCGACATTTTCTTATATGCCTGCTCTTGACTCTATGAAACAAATAAAAACTTATTGGCTTCGAAAAATCTTTGAAGCTTATGCATAAATTAATGTACTTTTTTGTTTAACGCCCATCAATATTCGTTTGATTTTTTTTTACAATTTTTTCAATCCAGTAGAAGGTTATTACCCTCCCACATAACCTTCAAGCCTTCAGAAAGTTTTCGTATTGTTTAAATTGCGCGAAAGTGGAAATCATTAACAGATACTTTTCAAAATTATACATAGTTCACCAAGGACATCTGGCAAGCATTGGATATTATTTATTTTTAATTAACGCAAGTATGCATAATTCACACACACACACACACCAGTGTTACTGGAATGTATTTTCTCTCGTTCATATAAGATTATCAAATGTGTATGATACTTTCTTTAATTTCTATTATAAAAAAAATGTAAATCTTTTCATTACCAGAAATAGTAAATTATTACAATTTTATGTATTCAGAGGCAGCGGAAACCAAGGATGGTTTTCTTTCTTATTTTCGTGTTAAAACGTGTGTATACAGCTCATTTCTCAGAGTACACATGAAAACAACTTTGGGATGGCTGTTGGCTACTCTAAATATATATATTTCTACTCGTATTACTAATTATACGCTTATAATTCTTTCACCGATTTTTTAATTTCAGCACTTAATTGGTCAATGCAAACTTAGTTTTCTATTTTATAATTGCCATAGTGTTTGCCTCATAGTCAATGGCTCTGAAGTGCTATTCAATTATAAATTTTTTGAAATACACGCAACTTCTATAATATTTTTCCTTCAATATTTTCCTGAATTTACGGTGTGATTTTCTAATTAATTCACTTCACTTGTTTTGAAAACAAAAATTTTCATTACAGCGTTGCGAATGTAAACAAACATTAGGTAGTTGTATAATTATTTCTGGTTTGAAAAACCAATTTTTACGAGTTTTTCTGTGTGTTTTATTTTTAGTTTTTAGTAGTGTTTATAAATTACAAAGAATATAATTTTATGTAAAACATTGTTGGAAAGTGTGATTAAAGTATTCTTTTCTTGAACGATTCAGGTTGATATTGAGAGAACAAAACTATGACTTAATGGAATTAAAAAAAAAAATATTACATACATACATACATTACAGAAAATTCATAAGAAACAAAATTTCTAGTGATTCAATCAGCTTTAGACGAATTTGACCAGCGCAGAGTTTCCTCAATCAGCCAAAGCTCTATATTTAATTCTGCATCGAACATCATAGACCCATATTTTCATCTCTCCCAAGTTCGAATGTATAGCAAGCGAGAGTCATCTTTTCGAGTTGGATCTAATTAAATCTTCAAACTTGGCGATAGATTGAATATCTACCTACTCAAAATGGTTTGTCGGAATTTCCTGCAAAATCTTGAAATAGTAAATTATTATTTGGTTTTAACTTTTTGTACCCTTTTAATGCTGGCAAGTGCAATTTGCCTGCCTACTTACCGTTAGAAGTCCGCATGCGTGGCGGCTGTTGTCACTCGACATACAAGCAATTGTAACTTTTGTAGCCAGACTTGTGCAGTTTATTCATCTACATAACGCAAGTGAGACATAGGTAACTATGCTCTCAACCACTAACATTAAGCACATATGAAATTTCCTGTCTATTTCTATCTATGTAAAAGCATAACATAGGATAGACTTAAGTTCAGTCTTAAGAACTACTTTGTATCATACATATATATCTAAATAAATCCATTTAGAAAAGCATGACTTTGGTTATCGAACAAGGATAATTGTAAAGTCAAAAGAAAAAGAGAGAAACATTGACTACATTGTGCAACCCCGGATAAGCAATAATAGCTAAATTTTACAGACGTCTGTAATTATTTCTCAGATAAGCTTATTCATGTGGGAGTTCCACAGTTGCTGAGACATAGAGATGTCGGTACAGAGCAAACGGGACCAAACAAGTAATGAACGGAACGGGTCCATAATTAGTGGAACTGTCGTTCACTTGTTCCTATGTTTAAACCAATTTATGCAAAAAAAAATCTTACTTATCTGAGCATATTACATTTTTCCTTTTTTGTTTGCATATTTTAATATTTTCTAGGACTTAGTTAATCTTACTCGGGGGGTACGAGAAAATATGACGCTTAGGAATGCGGGTATCATATAAAATTTGTGTAAATATATTATGAGTGAAGCCAAATTACCTGTCTTGACTCAAAAGATAGTAACGAAGGGCGCAAAATGCAGAGAAAAATTAGATGAACAGTAGTGGAAACTTAAGTAATAAATGAATGGCAACGTGTAGAAATGTCGATAGATTTGCACTCCTAGAATAAATCGACTCCTCCTTCATGAATTCTGATAGCTATTTTACCTGCAGGCTGCAATGTGCTTTTACACTAGCAAATTTAAGCCCAACACAAATATTGTTTCTTAGTTTAACTTATGTGCATAATGGAACGTCAAGGTGCGTGTCGCCTCTATAAATTGTGTAAAACCAAATCTGAAAATTCCGCCGACTGGCTTTGTTTCTTTTTTTTTTTATTTGTTGGTGAAACCGAGCTGCGTTGTTTTTACGTTTAGTTTGCTACAAAGCTTGTTCAAGTACTTACTGATAAGATGAATCGACAATTTTATATGCTTATATTTTTAATTGGAAGCTACGTCGTTAGATCTTAATTCTACTTGTATAAAAAAAAATCATCTGAACTCACATCTTTCTTTGAATTGAATTACGAAAAGATCGATGGAATTAGATGATCTGGATTTGGTTCCGAAATTACCTCGGAACGACACATCTCTACGTAAGACTTCTGATCCTCTGCTATGTCGCCACGGTCTGGTGGACGGCACTAACAAGGAAATGTGACCTGGATTGCTGCCAAGAAACCAGAGGGCCGCTGAGGTGGAAATTACTGGGTGTCTGCGCACTACGCCCACGGCGCCTCTGGAGATCATGCTTGACTTGTTGTCGCTGGACCTCTACTGCAGAAGTGTAGCGGCGATTAGTGCTGTCAGAAGAAGGCGGGGAGCTTGTGGATGGAGTGGGCATTCCGACATACTCCAAAAGATAAACTGCAGGGTAGAAACAGACCGTCAAGTTCCTATCCTAACTTTTGGTAGGGTGTCAATGCATTGATGTCCACCAGGAGTGATTGGGAAAGGAAAGAGATGGTGGTAACACCGGATATTTTTATCTATACGGATGGATCCAAGACGAGTGCAAACACAGGCGTTTGAGTGTACCCCAGAGACTACCAGTGGCACAAGTCTTATAGACTGCCTGACAAATGTAGTGTTTTTCAGGCAGATCTTGCAGCGATTTACCAGGCGGCAATATTGGACATCACGGGTCACTGAGTCATAGGGGAAGGTATACGAGATCCGAGAGATGGCGCTCCATAATTAGTGAAAACAATCTTAGATGTATAAGGGTTGTTCTCTTCCCACTCAAAATCAACAAGAGTTTGCTATAATTAGCAATTATTTTAGTAGTAGGGTGGAGCTATATCATTTGCAAGTCGTATTTTTATCGGCTAAAAATGCATGATTGGATAGAATGTATTTGGTAGGAAAAGAAGTAAGACGATTGCTTCAACTCATGATCGGTGTTCACAGACAGTTGAAGAACGATGCTGTCTTAAACAAATTTACGAGACAACAATTTTAAGTAATCAGTAAAAAAAAATTCAATCCATTATATATATTTATAGCATTTTAGTATTTATCTTTATATTTATAGTATTTTTCTCCTGTACTTACATAGCTTTAGAAACATTCTTCTTGATGAGAGTCTAGTAGTCAGAAAGCATTATTTTTATACACCATATTGCTTGATAGCTGTCTTCGTGCTCCTCTCTTACATGTTTAATATTGTTTAGCAAAAGTGCATATTTCAATATACATATTAGCTCACAGTTCACTGTGAAGCCTGAAGCTGATCGCAGACGGGGTAAGCTTACATGCGCTAGCTTTTCAAAAATCTGAACATTTATGGCTAATCCAGACAATCTAGGATTTTTATTATCCAAGTTGAAAAATAAATTTATTAATGTTCCACCGTAAACTGGAAAAAGAAAAATTTATATTAGATTACACTTTTTCTTCTTTCTTTTTTTAGTTATAACTTAAAATAATTTAAAACTATAACAGATATATGTATGTTAAACTTTACAAAATACTCTGAACAAATCATTAGGTCTAAAGTAATCTAACAGAATCTCTTAATATCTTTTCAGCCATACATTGAAGAAATTTTTAATCATCTTAAAGGAAAACCTTTTAGAAAATTTATAGAAAGGTAATCGATGAATATTTCAAATATTTTATATACAAAATAAATTAATTCATTTCCATTTCAGTGATAAATTTACGAGATTTTGCCAATGGAAAAATTTAGAGTTAAATATTCAGGTAAGCTCTCAATTACGTATTATTACAGCGGTCCAAGATGAGCGTTTTCAAAGACAAAAACTTGATGTAGATCTTAAGGCCTAACCACAATGTGCATAAGCTTGTATTATGCAAGACTTGAAAATATCACGAATGCATCCTTTTGCATAACGTAAGATTTGTATAGTATTTACACAACACAAACTGTCAAATTTGCTTATGCAAAGTACGATCATGAGTGTACAGACAGAAGTTGACGAAAGGAATTAAATCTCGACGAACGGATTCTTATTCCTATTGTGGGTTGCCATTATGAAAAGCACTTGCTCGCGTCTTTGCATATGCTACCATATGCACATTGATATTAGGCCTTTAATCTGATTAGTAAATTTTAATGCAATTTGAAAACTTTAGCGTATTTGAAGATTGAATTGGCTACATTGAACGGAGCAGTATTTTTACCTATTTAAATCCTAAATTTATTGCTACTTGGCTAAATTTACTGATTACTCACGCAAAACTGAATACTTCTGTAGATATTTGTTCATTAACTGCTCCATTTGCTACAGCTGACTGAGCTTTCGAACCATACCGCCATCTATATAAGAATATTTAGTATTCCTATTAATAATTTTCTAATCCGTTTTTGTTTATTTATAGTTGACAATGAACGATTTTAGTGTACATAGGATAATAGGACGAGGAGGATTTGGAGAAGTTTATGGCTGTCGAAAAGCAGATACAGGGAAAATGTATGCAATGAAATGTCTAGATAAAAAGCGAATTAAAATGAAACAAGGAGAAACTCTTGCTTTAAATGAAAGGGCAATGCTATCGTTAGTAAGCACTGGAGTAAGTAACTTTTTTAAAAGTTTATTTTATATTCTCTTGTTACTAGAACGTGTCGATTAGAATCGATGGGAAATTGTTATTGGTTTTGTTCCATAGTGGCAAGTTATTAATATCTTTTGATTAGTACACTTCTTATTTCACTTCTTTACGAATGATATATACATATACTGTGCTAATTTGTATGTAGCTCCAATGCTTACCGTTGGAATGATAAAATTAGAACATAGCTACAAACATATCACTAACAATACCTAAACACAATTGCGGGCAGACTGCAGACTTTTGCAATAATAGGAACAATTTTTCTTCAGTAATTGAATTACGACGGCGAGAGACGAAGGCAGAAGACGGCAACTGCAGATTCCTATGTAATACACGCTCCAGGAAAATTGTTCCTATTATTGCAATAGTCTGCTTTCTGCCGTCGCAATTGTGTTTAAGCCTTAATTTATCATTACGAGGCGATATGTACATATGCAACTCAAACAAATTTTCTACAATCGGTGGGTATTTCGCTCAGATACGCAAATGCTGCGTCTTTTTTAGCTCTGCACAAACTGTTTCATCGAGCTTATTCGAAAGGGGTTTCCGCAAAATAACGCAATTAAATGCCTATGCTTGTTGGAACTCTTCTTCTGCGTCCCATACGAACCTTAACCCGAGCCGAGCCCATACACGCCAAAGTCAAATCCGACTGCAACGTAAAAATTAGTGAGATATGGAACAGTTTACCATCTTATTTACCTCCAGTTATTAATCACAGGTTTTTAAGCAAGGCGATCATCGTGACATGCTAAACTCATCCCAATAATCCCGAATTCCCTAACTTTTTTTTTCCTTTCATATCTAGTATAAAATGTAAATGCTAAAATTAAAATTTATTGAAATATTGCAGGTGGATTGCCCCTTTATAGTGTGCATGACGTACGCTTTTCATACACCCGATAAATTGTGTTTCATATTAGATTTAATGAATGGAGGAGACTTACATTATCATCTATCACAACATGGCGTATTTACAGAATCAGAAATGAAATTCTATGCTGCAGAGGTTGGATTTTGCTATTTATTTGAAGTAATTTCCCCGCTAAAAATAATACATACACGATTTCTTTTTTTCTAGGTTATTCTAGGCTTGGAACATATGCATAGACGTTTTATTGTATACAGAGACTTGAAACCTGCAAATATTTTATTGGACGAAAATGGTCATGTAAGAATATCAGATCTAGGCCTCGCTTGTGATTTCTCAAAGAAAAAACCTCATGCTTCCGTTGGTACTCATGGATATATGGCTCCAGAAGTTTTATCAAAAGGAACCCCTTATGATTCGAGTGCAGATTGGTTTAGTTTTGGTTGTATGCTTTATAAACTTTTAAAAGGTCATTCACCATTTCGACAACATAAGACGAAAGATAAACATGAAATCGATCGAATGACACTGACAATGGTGAGCAGATGTGTCATTTAATGCAGATTGTATTTTTTTAAAGTTTATAAATTAATAGGAAAGTAATAATGCATTTTTTTCCTTCTTTATTTAGAACGTTGAGCTTCCAGATTCTTTTAGTGATGAATTAAGAACACTTTTAGACGATTTATTGCAAAGAGACGTTGATAAACGATTAGGTTGTAAGGGAAAGGGGTAAATAAATATGATTCTAAATCATTTTTATACCCTAGATGAAATCTATAGGGGTATACTAAGTTTGTCATTCCGTTTGTAACACCTCGAAATAATGATGGTAGAGCAAAATGAATTGGACACCCACGCATAATATTAAAAGTTATTTTGATTTTTGCATGTCCGTCTGTCTGTGCGCACGATAACTTGAGAACGCGTATACTTAGAGTGCTGAAATTTTGTACACGTACTTTAAAAAAAAAAGTAAAATTAAGTTCGAAAATGAGACAAATCCGGCAACTCCTTCGTGGGGTTGCCATACAAAAATTTCGTTTTCCGTTTTATATTTGAACATTGCCTGAGAACGCGTCGATTTAGAGAGCTGAAATTTAGTATGTGCTGTTCTCATTGTACTAGCAATTTTTTTTTTCAAAAATGGACTAAATCGGGCAACCCTTTCTTGGTGCTGCCATATAAAAATGTTGGTTTTTATGTATACTATGAAAACGATCAGTCCAAGACATTTTTATTGTACTAAAAACTTCTTCAGAATATGAAATCCTATAAAATTGGTTATAATCATTTTTTCTGTCCGACGAACCGTTCTAGAAATATATGCGAAAAACCACTGCAAAAATCAAAATTGCTCAAATGTGTACGCATACGAAATTTCATACGGACATTCATCTAGGGTATCATAAGAATTGGTCTTAGACCAATATTAGCTTTTTTACTTGTCTTAACAAAGTTTATTAAAAAATATAAAAACAATTTTAGAGCTGATGAAGTTAAAGAACATCCATTTTTTGCTGGTATTGATTGGCATCAAGTTTATATTCAAAAATATACACCACCACTTATCCCACCACGTGGAGAAGTAAATGCTGCTGATGCATTTGATATAGGATCATTCGATGAAGAAGATACCAAAGGCATTAAACTTACCGAAGCTGATCAAGAGCTTTATCGATATTTTGCCCTTACAATATCTGAAAGGTAACAAAAAAATGCCCAAGACATTAAATAATATAATATCTCGTTTCAAAGCATGAAAACATGCTATAAAATTTTATCCTTAATCATTCATTTATTTCAAATGGAAATACATACATCAAGTTTTTCACTGACAAATTATATTTAATTAAAGGTGGCAACAAGAAGTAGCTGAAACCGTATTTGAGACTGTTAATATTGAAACTGATAAGATTGAACAAAAAAAGAAGGCAAAACAAAAGCAACGTTTCGATGCGGACGAAAAGGAGTCTGATTGCATTTTACATGGATATATCAAAAAATTAGGTGGTGCTTTTGCTTCTGTATGGCAAACAAGATATGCAAAGCTTTATCCTAATCGGTAAGAAAGATTTTTGTTTTTTCTTAATTATCTTTGTATAGCTTTCATTCATACATTCAACATTTATTTACATATAATGTTTTGCAGCTTAGAGTTACATACCGAAAGTGGAAATACAAAACCAGAATTAATATTTATGGACCAAATTGAAGAAGTATCTGCTGATTTTGTTCAGTATAAAAATGAACAATGTATTCAAATACGTTTTAGAGATGGTATTCGAGATGGACGGATAGTTTTAACGAATCCTGTAAGTAAAACTTTTTTTATTATTATTATTATTATTAGATGGAGATGGCCAAAAAAGAGGGAAGGGGAAACATTGAAAAAATGTGACTATAAATTTCTAATAAAATTTATATTGAATAATTAGAAATGAGTGTCTGAGTGCCAACAAAAAATTTAAATGCCTAAGTCAGATAAACTATACATTATTATGATGGAGTTCAATTCAAAGCACTCTCAAATCACCATAAGGTCCCATTATAAAATTGTATTTAGGTCATGAAACGTCAATGTTAGATTATTTTTATTCAAGTATAATTGTTTTGAGTACAATGCGCTTTGTCTAATGATGAATTCACCTCTTGCAAGTACATACATATTTGTCGTTGGGCGTTGACGAACTCCCATTTCTCGTTCGAGTCTATTTAACTTACAGCATTACCTTTTTTTTTTATGTTCAACATCTACCTAGCCTGGAAGTGACTAGAAAGCGTGTGGGTAATCTGCTTTAAGTTACGATTAATAATTAATCAAACTTTTATGGGTTGTGAGTCTCCAGAATATTCGTAGAGAGTTTATATCATTATTCTGTATTATTAGACCAATAAAAAACTTGTCATTTAGTAATATACCTGCTAAAGTAACGGAGATAAATAGATATTTTATTTCTATATATTATATATTTCTCATAAGAAGCCTTCATTACTGCTTCCTGAGAACATTTGTAGGATGCTTGTGCTTGCTCATGATTATTTGTGGTATTCAATTTTATTAAGTAGATTAAACAAGTATATAGTCCCTTTTATTTTCACTTTTATTAACCAGAACTTCAGCAGATTACTTCTAACTACTCTGAGCTTCAGATTGAAAATGAGAAATGCCTTACTTCGCACAATAGGGAAAAAATTCAAATTCAAATTATCTTCCATAGAGCTTCCAAGTGATGTCTACAGAAGTTCTTGAATTACTTACTTGCGTATTTGATTATTTTTCTGGATAGCTCAGTGAATATTCTTCTGTTATGGCCCAATATAAGGAAGATTCATCCAGCAGCCAAGGGCGCATTTTAGTGAAATAATTAGTAATTGCTACACAGTAACATCACATGGTATTGTTGGTATTGCTCTCAACAGCTGGCTGCGATGAGTTTTTAGTGGAGCAATCGACGATTACGATAACAATTAACCTCACATGGTATTTGTTATGTAAAGCGATTGCTTACTCCTAAGCGACTTAGGTGCTGTAACCGGTAGAACAAACGACAAGGTTATTGTCGTTTGTTTACATCCGCGTTGTGAGCAAAGAAAGGTTACTTCCGAATATTGGTGCATAAAAGACCAATGACTGTTCTAGCGAGGACCGTTCAATTATCAGTCATCGGTTCGGGTTGGATTATTTTGAATTATTAAGTTAGGTCAGTACGTAATAAATAAATAATTATTTGTGTTAAAAGAAATTCGTGTTGTTTTATTCAAGGAAAGTTTTATCGTATTTAATGATTTGGTTTTTATTGATTGATTGCTTTTGGGACATGACACTTCTAAATAGCTTCCAAGTTATGACTACGAAAGCTCTTAAATTGTGCTGATTTTTTCGTCCAAATGTGAGAGTAATATCATAGACAAACTAATAAAATACAAAGAAGACTGGGCAAGTAGAACAAAAATCTGTAACTCTTCGCTCGAATATAAAATCGACGATGATGTAACGAAAGGGTAAGCCAGCAGTGCCTCGCTCAATATAAAATCAATTATGCCCCGACCTGATGTAGGGAAGGCCTCAATTTTTTCTTTAAAATTTACGCGAAATTTTTTCCTTAGAATTTTTATGTATTATTGCAGGCCGACAACGGGTGCTTGAGCCAGTAACAATTTTTATGAGCGCAGACGTTTAGATAAGCAATAAGCATAATTTTTATTAATTTTGATGGCCGACTGGAGCTATACGCAGATATATTACTTTCATGGATGCCGTTGTCAGTACGCGGTAGTAATCACCTTTGTTTAAATAAAAACAAAAAAAGAACTTGGATTATAATGGGTGTTATGGTGGCTATGGGTTGTTATTAAATCGTGTCAAATATGTTGGAATGAATTTACTAAAACATTTGAGATAAAATGAGCCCTGTGATTTAAAAAAAATTCTAAGTAACCTTTTTTATTTTTACCATTTACTGGCACTAGTGAGGCCATTAATTACCAAACAAGATACTTTAATGCGAAACGTTATTAGTGAGGAAGAGAGATTAGTGGTTACTTTCCGTTTTCTTATCACAGGAAGAAGCTATGAGGATATAAAATTGAGGGCGGCTATTTCACCAGAGCTCTGAAAAATTATTCCAGAAACCTGCTGGGCTAGATACAAGGCATTGAAGAAGGAATACTTAAAATACTTGAACTGTTGTATAATTCTACAAAATCTTCCCAAAATTGTTTCTCCATTATTGAAACTATCTTTATACATATATCATATATATATATCTAGCCTAATATTAAATTATCAACAACTTTTTAAATTGCAGAGCTCAACGTTCAAGACCTCCAAAAGCTTCGAATAGAATATAATCACATGAACAGTTGTGCAACATGCCCACACTCAATCGGTTTATGTAAACCGAAAGTTGATCTTCGACACGCATCAACTGCTAAACTTCACTCTCAACCAGAGATTTAGGGTTTAACAGGCCTACACATATATGAATTCATCGCCTCAAATTCAAGTTGAGGTAAGGTTGAACAATAAATTGATGTGTATAGGCTACTTTATTCTACCATCATTTAGAGGGTAGATGTTTATAACTTCGGACTAAGACTTATTTAAAGTTTGCTGCATGAGAAGCCGGCAGGTTACTTATAAGTTGTGTTCGGTTTGTTAGGGATTTTATCGACTTGTTTGTACGCAAATTGGAACATGTACTTCTTTATTGGAGTAATATTATTGGCTGCTTCGTAGACTGCCTTGTTTGGGAAGTGTTTACTGTTGGCTCTTCTATGGAGCCCTATGTGCGCTCTTAGGATTTTCCTTTCGAATATGCTGAGGCTTTTCATTTAAGTCGGAGATATGGCGTGCCATTTGGGGAAACAATAGGTGTCCCAATTAGTTTCTTATAGAGCAACAATTTGGTTTTTGTGGTGAGTTCATGCCTGCAATGTATTATAGGGCTGAGTAAGCTGTAGGCGTAGTTAGCTTTGTTAATCTTGACATAGCAGTGTGTTGAAATTCACACCAAGATACTTAGAATTATCTGAATCGATTATTCCCCCATTATAGATGACCTCTATTTGCTTAGACCTGGCTAATGAATGCTATTTATATCAGGGACCGGAATTAACTGGTATTTTGAAAATTTTAAACAAAAAAGCTCGGATAAATCATGATCGAGGAATTTTGTGGAATATACCAAAAGATGTCTCGTGAAACCCGTTTCGATTCCTGTAAAGCTTTTGTAAACTTAACTTTTTATAAAAAAAAGCTGGAAAGGCTTTTAATTTTTTCTGGCTAAATTAAAAAGCCATCTTGACTTTTTATTTTTTCAAGTTGGAAGTAACAGGTTTTGAAGCCGGAAGTACAAAAAGCCAAGTTGGCTTCTTATTTTCAGGGACCGAACCAGTTATAAATAAAATTTTACGAAAAAAGTTTAATTTGCTTGTTATTACGGTAATAGTTTTGAAGCTAGAAAAGCAGCGCAACGGCTTGATACTTTTTTTCTGTAACAATATAAAAAGCGCGCCCGACTTTTTATTTTTTCTAGCCAAGCTGGCTTTTTATTTTTGCCAGATAAAATAAAAAGCCCTTCTAGCTTAGTTTCTTTAGCTTCAAACTATTATCGGTCAGGAATAACAAGTAAAGTTGGCTTTTTTCGTAAAAAGTCATAACTGATTCGGTCCCTAATTTATATTGAAAGTCGGTAGTTCTTTTAGCCTAACCTGGTTTAAATTTTGGTGATTCAGGTAGCAAAAATGAGATTATTGAATTATTACAAATTAAGGTACAGTCCATAATTTCACAGACACTTTTAATCCCGAATTCAGCCTTTATCAAGGAATTTATGTGAAATATGCGGTGGGAAAAAAAATTGTTAAATGATTACCACAACGATTCAAAAGTGTGAAGCAGAATTTGCTCTATATGTATGCAAACAGTGAACTAAGTGAACTGTAATTATTAGCCTACAATTTATGAAACTGCTAGTATCGCTCTGATGAATTCATTTGCGCGAAACCACATAATATGATTTCTTAAAAACAAACATTTACCTACCGCAATAATTATATTTCTTTTTTTTTAGGATGAAATTGGCCTTAAAGAATGGGCACTCTCATTACGATCAGCGCATAAAGTATCACAAGAGCTATTAGGTTCAATGGCACGTAAAGCTGGAAAAATCTATGGTACAGAAAGAGATCAAGCCAAACCTGTATTAATCACAGGTACAAATATTTCAACAAAAACAGCAAATGGATCCAACTAGCGGTTGCTTTTACGATCTCGGTCCTGTTTCATAGAACCGAGTCGTTTAAAAGAGCCCGTTGAAAAATACAGAAGCAAGGATACATAAATTTAATAATATATCGATGATCATTACATAATTATATTTATAATATTATGTGAAAGGAACAATAATAAGTGAAATTACATAGAGGGAAGAGAACACTGTTACTACAACTAATTCACATATTATTGTGTAACATAAAAACAAAAACTAAATTATTTAAAAAAGGGAGAGTCGGAGAGAAATAGAAAGAGTATCGCATTGCTCGCATCATACATACATAATTTTATGTAAGTTAGTAGTGAGTTTCCTGAGTGACCTTTGCATGCAATGTTGCCAAAGATTAGGAAGCGTACGAAATCGTCGTTTTTAACCCGCATGCAAATTTTGCTGCTCAATATTAACTTAGAGGACGTGTGATAAAAACAAAACAAAAAAAAAGGATTCTCGAGAACATAATAACGAACAGTGTTATAATAATATAAAGTAGGTACTACAAATTATATTTTTTATTTATTTTAATGTATACTTTTTTTCTTTTTTTTGCAATAATATATTATATATATACGTTCAAGGACACTAGGTTAAGCTTTATTTTTCTGGGAAACTCAACACACTTTGCCTCGCATTTCCGAAATATAAATAAAAAATATGTATATATATATACATATATATATGTATAAAAGAAAAACGAGAGATGAGAAAGTTTTAATGACAATTTTACACACACACACGCACACATCTCATTACATAATATGTGTTACTTTTTCTATATTCAATGTAAAACGGCAATACATACATTTTATTTTCCTACTTTTCTTTTCATCCCACCCACAAGACCCTTTGTATTCTTGTTTTTTTTTTTTTAATTTTTGTAATAAACAAAAATTTTACAAGTGAACTACAGTGTAATATTAAATAAAAATGGATGTAGTGGTTTTTCGCGCTTTTGATATTTACGAAAAAAAAATATAGAAACGACACGCAACGCAGGACAGACTGCCAAACAGACAGACAGCAAGACAGACATGTTATGACTATTAGAGTAACAGAAATAAAGGAAAACAAATATCCCACTACGTCAATATAGTTTCAAATAAGTGATAGAATATGCTAAACTAGATTATTATTATAATTATAATAATTAGAAAGAGATCCCCCACCCCATAACGATTTGTAAATCATTAGAATTTTATGTGGCTATAGTAGGTACAATTAGATGATATATATACATGAAAACATAACTAAATATAATCCCCATGAAAACTGAAAGTGTAAATTATAATAATAGAAGAAGAAACAACAAGATAAACATAAGTATTCGTTTTTTAGTTTTCTATTATTCAATAAGTTATTAAAATGAAAAACAAGAAGAAGAAAAAAAGGTTTTATCTAGAGAAATATTTAAATTAAATAAAAAAAAAACAAAGAGCAAACCAAAACAAATGACCATGAAAGTTTTTCATCACACAACTGGGTTTCTTCATTTCTAATAATGAAAGTTGTGTAAATTGCGTAGATCAAAGCTTGTGTGTCGATTAAAATGATAAGTGAAATTTCTAAAAAAAAAAAAATAGTTTTTAATGTTCATAAATAAGTGATTTTGTTTGTTGTTGTTTTTTTTTATTTTATTTTGATTTTGATTTTTTATTAACGACGACGTTATAATTTTTATTATATAACAAGACAAATTGTGAAAAATTATTCACATAAAATTCGATTGAAAGTGATTTGTTTTTGTAAAAATAAATAAAAATATAAAAAAAAAGAATGGACATAGCATATACTTAGAACGCTGGCTGGCAGGTTTAATAGATAATTACTCCGGGTCATTCCATGCCAATTCATTAGATCACAACCGATCTCCAATATATAGAAATTATTCTCAAGCATTTTGATTTTGTTCAAAATCACTTCTATTAATCATTCCTGTGATACACACACATTAAATTATTTAATAATAATAATTGCTTGCGGTTATATGGATGTCCCCCCAACAATTAACAGCAAAATTCGAAGGTTTACTTTCCACATCACATATATAGAGTAGCCAAAAAGTTTCTCCCACAAAGTTTATGTTATAAAAAGCAAACCAATAAACATAATTTAGAAATTTAAATTTATTTAATACATCTATCATCGTCCAAAACTATCGCATACATTTTTTTAGGTCGTCTTCATTGTAGCTGCCAAATCCATAAGCCACACTAGGAGTTAACGCGCGGAGATTAAAAATACAATTGTGCCGCTGGCGGCATTCGCAATAAGTCCGTCAAATTCGCCTTGGTTTTTGGCATTAATTATTCGTAGAATCGATTGTCATTACTGTTCTTCAACCAGATCTACTAATAATAAAACTTCTACATCGGAACTAGAATATATTTGGAAAAAATCCGCCGTTCCCGGTGTGAACACTATTTAATCAATTCGTCAATTTAACGTAATTATACAGTTTTTCTTTCCACACCTAGTGTCCTTGAAATTTCGGAAACGGAGTTTCATATTTCATCCAGAGTTTGGATTTGAGTCGTTTATTATATCCTCTCCGTGGTCATATTGAAGAAACACGCAAAATACCTCTAACAGGGTTTTGAGATAAAGCCCGTATAAAAAGTTCTAAGAAAAATCACTACTTACCATAAACACGGCAATGGAAAAGAATCCTTGAGGTCAGGAGCAATAAAATTTCACATGTTCGCTAGGTTCGCAGAAAGATCCTTTATTACCCCGGTAATTGAAATTAGCTTTATAAAGGGTCTGTTTTCCTACCTTCCTATAGGGATAAATGATTGTTTTTTTTTTCGGAAATGCACTATATCGCTTTGCACTGCTAGTATTGATCTGTATGCTGTCGTAGCTAAGCACAATATGATCTTTACGACAGCTGAAGATTTTTGACAGACTAGGAGGGGATAAATTTTCGGAACAGTTAAATAGGTGGGGAGAAACTTTTAGTCACCCTGTATATACATACCACTGACATTTATAAAAATGGACTGACTGATCACATGTTCCATGTGGCAGCAGTTTTGATTTCAGAAAGTATGCTCTCACTGTCAATGCTATCAACTGCAGTAAGCTGGCTTGAAATTTAATTTATTTGGAGTTTCATGTCAATGGATTTACTAAATATCTGTCAGTGGGTTTTACCGGATTTATTTAAAATATTTGGGACTTTGAGTTAAATTTTAATTATGAGTCGAAGGAAGTGTTTTTTACAGGGATGCTTTGAAGGAAAGGTTTATTTATAGAAAGAGAGCCAGTGATCATGTTCACTTTACAAAATTTGATGAAAAGTGATAAACTGTCAGATATATTACTAAGTTTCCAGTTCTGCAAATACCACTGAACCTCAAGCAATTTCTCGTTACAATTCAGTGGGAAAGTATGCTCTCACGGAAAGAGACAGGAATATGAAAGTGGTGCCATTTGCTTTCATGCATTTTTGGTTCAATGAGCAGTCCATTTACATACATGTCCGTGATACATACATATAACTGAATGTACTGATATTTCTGAGTGCGATACTCGTGTTATCAGGTGCATATTTTTACTAGAAACCAAACCATTACAGGTTGTCAATTTCATAAAGTTTACTATATATGTTTGGGGAGTCACAAAAATCTAGTGAAATTCATTATTCATTTATCCAAAAATCCATACACATATAGATTGTACGAACTAACTCTCTCAAAAATCCCTAGTGCGTTAATGTGTTCGTTCTTAATGACCAACTACCATATCCGAATCATTTGTCATATGGCTAATTAAATAACAAGACTGATTCTATTGATTGATTAATATTGGTGCGATAAAACCAACCACAAGAGTTAATAAACCTTACCAGCTCCCCAACTCTTTTTCTGCTAATTCCCCAGTTCGCAGAAAAGTAGCTATCAAACGTATTCCTCCTACGCTTAGCAAGATTATGGCATACGCACAGCAGGTGTTGTACGCTTTTTACATCTTCCTCGTCCATACAGCTTCTGCAGAAGTCAATGTATGGAGTTTGCATGCGCTCTCCATGTTTGCCAAAGAGGCAATGTCTCGTAATAACTACCAGTAAGATTACACAGATCGTTCCGGTTCATTCACTCTTTACAGGAGAAGACTGACTTGAAATAGTGCATGAAGTCAGTTCTTCCCATCTGCGATTTACCACGCTGCAGGCCTGTACATCTTCACTAATTCTAGGGGCGACCTATGAGTCTCTCTGCTAGACATATATTCATAACAGAACCCTTTCTGCGCAGCCTCGCTTCCAGGTATATCACTATGACCAGGAACCCAGCAGAGAAAACCTCTGTGGCTAGCGCTGTTTCCAGGCTCGCAGCAACATTGCTACTTTGCAAATAGCCAGGACCTCCCTCTAGAACACACTACAGTGGTCCGGTAGGCGGTACGATTCCTCAATTTAAGGGAGAGCTGAGTACACCCCTACTCCCACTCTCACATCCTTTGCCGAACCGTCCGTAAAGACCATATCAGAGTCAATTGTCACGTGATTATCATCCCACTCCTCTCTGCTAGGAATGCTAGTTGAGAATGCTTTCTCAAAGTCTAGTCATGTCACAATGTGACCAGTAGCTCCCCGTATACAGTCTGCAAGTCAGATCTTCAGTATTCTGGTTTGTTGTTATCCAGCAGCTCGACTCTTTAAAACCTATCTTAGTCCACTCTTTGCAGCTATACTTTTCCTATGGATGTCGAGGGGCAAGAACCGGAACATAATCTCCGTTGGTGTTATTCAAAGAGCACCTGTAATGCCTAAGCAGGCAGCTGTCCGTATTTTAGTAACACTTATCAGGTGCATCGCTTTCTCAAGTGCATTCCACTACACCAAGACCCCATACGTGAGGATAGGGCTTACGATAACGGTATACATTCAGTACACTATGCGAGGTTGTATTCCCCATCTTTTGCCAAAAGTTTTCTTGCAGGCATACAGTACAATGGCCGCCTTCTTGACTCGCTCATTCACATTTATCTTTGGAATCTAGTATCACTCCTATAGGTAATTGGTTTCAGTTTTAAATTCAAGACTAATGTTACCCAGTTTTGGAGGTGCGAAAGTCTGAATAACTCTCCTGGATGTAAAGAGGATTAGTTCGGCTTTTGCTGGATTAAGCCCTAGACCGCAGCTTATAGCTCAATTAAGAAGCTTTTGCAATGATCTTTGAATTAGTTCACTGGTCGTCACTAGAAATTTCCCTGAGACTAGGATGTCGTAAGTCATCTGCATATTCTACCGCTTTTATACCCTCCCTTTGTAAAGAGATGAGAATACCACTAACCGCCAAAATCACAGTCGTGGTGAAAGTACTCTTCCTCGCGGAGTAATTCTAGACACCCTCCTGCTAAGCTTATTGTTACCAAGTTTTGCAGTTATTGAGCATTGAATTAATCCATCTGCATATAGAGGATTCAACTCTTAGACCAAGCAGGACAATCCTTTTGTCAAACAGCATTTATCTCAAAATCCTACTGGAATATCCAAATTGCATCAACAAGTAATATTTGATTGGATTTGTTTCAATATCTGCACAAATTCTTTTTGATTTTCTACAAGAAATTATTAGGGCGATTTTGAATGAAAAATACATTCGATACTATCTCACTTCTATATCTCAGTGATGTTGTCTTTATTGCTGAATAATATTTTACATGGAATGACCCCGTCCTTAATATTTTAAAAATATTCAAATAAAGTTCAACTTTATGGCAGTATTTATAAAATAATTACTTGGATTCCAATGCAATAAATGCGTAATGTACCTACATAGACGGAAAATTAACGTTTCAGGCAGGGTCTTATTGTTAATTTTATCCTGAAAAAATTGTTGACTATTAAATTAGATTGCTTTAAAATTCCTGAGTCCCTAGAGACCTCAGTTAATCATTAAAAAGACTTTAAAATTGCCAATAATTCCGTATCACCTATGTATTAATATATGTATATCAGGTAAATTCAAAAAATGTATCACCGCAGGATTAATACAATCAATATTTAAAAAAAAACTTAAGATGATCTTTAGGTCGTGTGTGTCCAAAAATGGTTACGCTTGTAGTATTTCCTTATGCTGCCAAATTCAAAGGCACAAATTTTACTCATCTTAATCCTGTTGGCTCTTCTGTTTTATGTTTAACAAGTAAATAAAACTAAACATTTTTTTTTAAATTTATTCTCACGTTTTCATAGTATGTTACGGTTATTAACGTATTTACATATACAATTGAAATTAAATCCAATTTACACCAAGTATTTTCCATGATGATCTACACACTTTTGCATACGCTTAAACCTTTGTTTTTTACTGAAAAAATCTCTAGGGTCCAAATCAGGACTGTAAGGCGAGTGACACATTAATTCGATGTTTTGAGTCCTCGAATATGATGTGAGCCAATGTGTGAGAGCTGTCATGATGAAGAATGATTTTTCATCTTGGGTTTATTTTTTGTATTTCACCAAAGACTTCTGGTAAACAAATATTGGTGTACCACTCAGAATTGAATGTTCCACGATTCTCTAAAGCAACGGTAGCGATATGTCCATTTATACAAACGAAACAAGCCACCATATGATTCGAAGTGTTTTGTGCATGAAGAACTTTCGTTGGATTTGGCTCATCTTGAAACACCCAATACGGTCGATTGCTGTTTACTTTCGGGACTCGTACGAATATATCCAAAATTGGTGACTTGTGTAGATGTTTGATGCAGCGCAATTACATTTCTTTGCACCAATCAGAACCAACATTTTCTTTTGAGCGATTGTGAAATTATGCGAAATTCAACACGAACAGAGCTTTTTCACAATCAGGTGCTCATGCAATATCCTTTCCAAACTTGTCATGCTAATGCCTAGCTTCTAGCTAACGATAAGCCACATGATCTAGCAGTATTTCCTTGCGCACAGCATCGATGTTTACGGCCACTACAACCAATTTTGGACGACCTTTACGAAATTCATCCGCTAGCGAAATACGGACACGATTGAATTTATTAAACCAGTGATACACTGTGATTTTATGTAGGGATTCATCGCCAAACACAGATTAAATTTTATCAGCACACTGCTGTTGAAAAGTTAGGCCACTTCGAAAATCATTGCATTAAAATGTTCACGATTTAATTCCATTTCAACCAAGTCAGCAAACTGTTAACGAATAGCTTTCATATGATAAAACATTGTGAGTATGTATATGCTAAAAAATGTCGAAACTTTAGTATGGAAATGTCAGATCACCTTAAATAATACTAGTTTATTGGCCCCTATTGCTGAATCCACCGGGAGAACTAACTGTGAATTTGCTAGTTTGTGATTATCGAAAACGCTCGAGGTAAAAAAATCAAATTTCCCTTGATTATTGAAAACAAGTAAATCGAATCCTGCCAATTTATTGTGGCGTTTAAGATTCGTGATATGAAAGTTGCTGATGTAAAAGATTTCACACAAAAAATTCGTTGCTTATGCTCACAAATCTTAAACAATTTCAAAATTTAAAGCAAAAAAATATAATTGTCCAATATTATCCTAACAATCATAGCGTTCATGCTGTAAAATCCCTTTCTATTGTAAAAAAGGTGTGGACTGCTATTCTCTGCCAGTCTAATTATTTTAATGAATGTTTCATCTACACACATGACGATACCAAGAATGGAAATATTTTCATAAAAGTACCGTTTAGCCGCCTGCTTCTCTTAGTCATTCATGTCTAATTTAATCCATTGTGGACATAGTTTCGCTTCTATTAAATTAAGTGCACTTGTTAAATGATGAGAAAAAGTGAGTTTCGATATTCCTAATTTAAAATCATTTGCTATTCCACGCTGATAGCTTTCTTCAGCAAGAAATTTTAAGCAAGCGACTAATTTAGACCGCACTGTAGGAGCAATATCCTTACTTTTTCGCTTAACACATACATGAAAGCTGGCTTATTAAGCCTAAAATTTATTTTAAACCTAAATAAAGAAAAGACATATTTATAAAAAAAAAATCCAATAAACGTAAAAATAATCGGCTTACTCGTAGTCCGCTAATTCCATCACCGCAATATACTTAATGATATTTCTTCAACGTCCTCTAAATTAAGAAATAACACGATGATGTCCATAATAATTTATTACCTATAACTCTTGAATGTACATATGTAAAAATTAATCGCACCCCCCCCCCCCCCCCCCCCTCCCTCGAAAGTTGAAAACTGATACTCAATGTGGCATTTCTGCTAGCGGATTAAAAAAATCGCATCGTGAAGAGGAAGTGGATTTTACTTGCGGGGCGGGAATCATTAATCCATCGGATTGAACAATACGGGCTAGTATTGCTACATTGCAAAACTTATTGTACAACCTATATTGCTGCGCATTGATATCAATGCAAAAGTGCCCTAAAAACTATATAAAATTTTATTTACATACATTCTATTTTTCCATCAAGGTATATAGATTCAATGTTGTCGGCAAGATTTTGTATTCGAACAATAATAGTAATATTTTAACCTGTCCCCCTCACAGAACGAGCTCTGCTTTCAATTGAAGCCGTTGTTCCACTGGGTTCCGTCTTTATTTATTTAATCTCTACACACTAGGAGTTTCAACATTTAACTTTAGTTAAACTTTTGTCGTTCAGGAATGCCGTCGATAAATGCAATATAACCACAAGCATAACTATTCTACATTTATAATGAGCCGAAATTAACCACGACGTAGTTAAATTGAAACATGGTCTAGGTGTCAGTCCTCAACGGATCATCTGCATTTATAGACCTCTTGAATTGTTCAAGTACTTCTTATAGCTGTATCTTCATTTTTTCGTTTACATTTTGCGATTTAAAATTTCTTGCTAAATCACATCAAGTGTTGATTTGTCGGTACCCGCCAATATTACACACAACAAACCATATCCATATCGCCGCCCATCTAAGTTATCGCAACAGCAACAGTGATGCGTTTTGAATTTACCAATAGTTTTCTATACATATTTTTTTTTAATTCCAAGATAATTAACTGCCCCCTTAATTTTGCCTTCCCTGGGTGCTATTTGTCCAACCGCTTCTAGTCCTAGTGCCTTCTTCTTTGACTTTACTAAGCCAGTACTGATCAGTATTCAGTGTCGAACCACATATAAATCTTCTAAATTTGGAAGTGATAATTGACGAATGAATTTGCAATAAATTGTTTAAATAAATTTTGTAATAAATTTAAAAAGGTATGTAAAATGTAACTAAGTATAAATATTAGAGAAAAAAAATTAATAACGCCCCCTACAAAATGAATTTTGTTTTCTTATTATTCTTTTCAAAAATGTAAATTCGTTTAATAGAATTGTGAACTAGAGATTAAAACAATCGACAAGAAATCGAAATCCATTGAAAATTAATTGTTTGTGGAAAGAGTATTAAATTTTATTAAAAACCGAAAAATATTGTGATATTATTTATACAATTCCCTCAACACATATTTAGGTTTGCCAGAAACATATTGATTGGTTGAAAACGACGTATATTACTGCGTCCATTGCAATAGTCTCTACTTAAAATACAAATCAAACAGTTTTTCAATAAAAAATACGTTTTATCACTAACGGTGATGGCTCATTCGACGGGGAAAGAAAAGGAAAAGATGTGTAAAGGAATTTTACTCAAAAATTCACTAGATGAAAAATTAGATCAGAAAAAGTGCTCATAGGATTGGTTTGCTTGGCATATTTCGAAAACCACTAAGTTTTTTGCAGCGAAAATTTACAGATTTATTCATTTCTTCATTACGCTTCTAACGAGTGCTCATTCGTCGAAATTGTTAACATCAAGTTTTTACCTAAAATTTCGCCTAAAACTGGGTTATAGCCTAAAAATTTTTGCATGAAAAATTTGAAATGTCACCGCTCTGGACGACGGGTGGCTCATTCGACAGGGAATAAGAATATAAAAAGACATGTAAAGAGATTTTGCTCAAAAATGTATTAGATCAAAATTTACACCAAAAACAGTGTTCATTTGATTGTTTTTTTTTGTCATACATACATATGTACATATGTATTATGTAAATTAGCTGCGAAAACTTCAGGTAAACAGGTTTATCACACATTAAATTTCCCATTTTGCAAATGCAGTTTTGCATGCAGGGTGTGTCCTCCATGGTGGTCCGTCCATAGAGCATTTGGTGATAGTACTCACCTAGCCAAACAAAAAAATGTATGGCAGGGGTGGCATATCAACCGTTTCAGAGTTACAGGGTAATTAAGAAATTATTGTTTTCACAAAACACCCTGTATCTTAAAAATTACACATTGTAAGGTCATCGTCTAAAACTCGTTGTATGCATGGCCTTTCGAACGACTACTCAACCAGCCCGGTACCCCTCTCATCTGAGGAGTTATTGTGGTCTAAACTGAAAATTTCGGATTTGCTTACCTTTTTTTTACTTTGACCTCTAGTTTTTTTTGCAAAATGGTCGTTAACATAACTTTTTTTCTAAAAACTGTAAACTGTAAACTCTCTTCTTTAATTTGACCCTATGTACTATCTGTAGGCGTAAAGTGTTATTAGCTCTTAACCTATTTTTAAAGTTAATTTGTTCCCTTGGTGACTGCAAATCGGAATTTTAAAAAATCGTCTAATTTCGGTATGATCTAATAACTCCTGAAAGACTAAAGTTAGCAGATAGGTGTAGTAAAAAAAGGTAAGAAAATCCGAAATTTTTAGTTTAGACCACAGTAACTCCTGTCATACATATTTTTGTTTGGCTAGGTGGGTACTACTATCACCTCTCGCTCTATGACCCACCTTGGAGACACCCTGTATATTAAAAAAAAACATCAAATAATATTAATTACATAGTAAGAAATAAAAATTTTATAATAATTCATACAATTTCATTGATTTTCAGCAGATTTCAGAAATATTTTAATAATATTCAACAAAAATTCAAAACTTACACAAATTGATCAACATTTTTTAAATTTAATTCAACATTTCTTTTATTAAATAAAGATCAACGTATCCGTTATTCTATTCAAATAATTCACCAATATTATTATTAAGTAAATAGCCGCCTTGCGGCTGCTACATATATTCAAATTTGATGTCATGTGGAGTACAAAATTCCGGTTATCAGATTGAGTGATAACAACGAGGATGTCGTTAAAGATATCCACTAAAATTACTTGAATGCATTGGGAACTCAAACGTTGTCTGCAATAATTTTTACTTAATAATATTGGTGAAGAAATGTTGACTTAATTTGAAAAACGCGTTGAATTATATTTGAAATAAATATTGAATTTAATTCAAACTTGTTGATTGATTTGTGTAAGTTGTTGAAGCATTTCTGAAATCTGTTGAACAGAAATAAAACTAGTTTAATTAAATGTAAAATTCAATATACACAAGCAGCACGATCGAGATTTAACACAACTGCTCGCATGACCATGCCAACGGCTAGAAGTCGAAATTTTTCATTAATTGTTGCTATTAATACACAGTATGGCATTAAGTAATTCAGCAGTCTACAGTCAACTGAAATATTTTCTGCGACTTTCTTAAGAGGTTACTTCAGAAATTGGAAGACGATAATCTGGACGAAATATGGTTGACAGAACAATCCACAAGACCCATGAAGTGCGTGATCTTGTTGGTTAGACATGTCACTCTACTTTTTCTACCATCATACGCTCCAATGTTGAATCTCATCGAAGAAGTCTTTTCCAAAATCAAGTTTAATGCAAGAAATGTTAGTTAATCATTTAAATCGTCAAAATTTGGTAGATGTAATTAATAACTCATTCATCGAGCCATTTTTTCACATCTTCGTACGAACCAAAGCGCTCGCTCAACAAGTACATGACTCATCGAGCGCAAACAAGTCGTAAGCGGAAGGAGCCAAGTCTGGTGAGTAAGCCGCATGGGGTGAACCGCAGTTGAGTGCTTCCAACTTGTCGCGAACCGGTTTTGCCGTATGTGATATGGCATCCATCTACCGGTCTTCTAAATCTTTCCCATCTCTTGTAGCCGAATGGAAACAGCTTGTTGACTAACGCCCAATTTCTCGGCGAATTTTTTTTGTGTTTTCGATTCATCTTCGTCCAACAATGCTTGCAATTTCACATCTTCGTATTTTCTTTGGCTGTTTTCCACGTTCCTTGTCTACCTGCAACATCGAAGTCACCACTTTTGAAACGCCAAAACCATCTCACACACGTATCTTGCGATGGAGCATGTTCACAATAACAACAGTATGCACACACTTTCCAATTTATAACACATACGCGTCTGCCATAACAAAATGCCGCACTGTCAAATCTTTATAGCACAAACTGCATTTCTGCGCCATTTGTTGTATGACATCCGCATTTCCATACTTGTACAACTGGTACCTTCATTATACGAATTATAATAACATTTTTGATATCTTACTATGTAATTATTATTTGATGTTTTTTTTAAATATAATAGATATGCAAAACTACTTGATCTGCAAAAGGGTGAATTTAATGTGAAAACCCTATATTTCTTACGCTTCCATCTAGTGATCACCATTCACTCGTCGAAATCGGTGACATCAAAATATCACGCAAAATCCATTCAAAATTAATTTTTTTGTGGAAAGAGTATTAAATTTTATTAAAAACCGAAAAGTATTGTGATATTATTTATACAATTCCCTCATATATTACATTAACACATATTTAGGTTTGCCAGAAACATATTGATTGGTTGAAAAAATGCATATTGTCACCATGAAATTTATGTTTTTTTTTCCTCTTTTCTTTGTCTTTGACACGTTAAACTGCCTGCCCATTGCAATAATCCATGTTGTACACTTCACCCGGTATCTGAAAATTTAGAAGAAAAATAATATTTCCTATAAAATCTGAACCCATTAATGTGGGTAACTGAGCAAATTATTCTACATACATTGGGCTTTGGCCTGTGCGTGTCTACAGCATCTATGGGTAGTTTAACATGTTCTACTTTACATCCATATGCAACAGGAGTTAACTTTATCACAGTGTGAAGAGGCACATATAAGTAAGGAAGTTCATCTTAAAATAAAAAGAATCACATTGCATACATATAAATGTAAAGCTCTAGTTGCTAACAGAGAAAAGATTGTTTTTTTTTATCCTACCTGCCGGTTTGTCCAAGAAATATGCTAGTAAACATCTTAAAACAGCCTGATGAGAAACTACTAAAACATTACCCTGTCGTTCCAATTCCATTATAACTGGTTCCAGTCTAGCCACAAGATCTTCATAACTTTCACCACGTGGATATCGATATGCAAATTTATTTTTATCTCTCGCTTTAAATTCTTCGGGATGTCTTTCTTTGATTTCTTTGTATGTCATTTCTTCACAAATACCCTAAAATAAATCAATTAAAATCGTATTTCAAATTACATAAGCGAATATTATTTTAAATAATTCAATAATTCTGTTCACAGACGAAAGTATGAGAAGAGCAGAGAAGGATATACACTGTGTTGCAAAATTATAAATCCAATTTTTCAATGGAAATTTGAAAAACTTTCTTCTACCAAAAGATTCTCGCCAACGAACAAAGTACTTATATATTATGGCAAGACTCCATTCAACGGTGAAGAATTTTAAATTTTCTAAGAATTCCGAAATTGCTATTATTGCACAATTATAAATTCATCACAGCGTCTGAAAATTTTGAAGCATTCACAAATGTCTTACTGGTGTTAGTAAAGTCAATAACAACTTAAATTATTTTTACAATAACATTTTTCAACAATGCCGAGAGGAGAAATTGATAGTTTTCAATCTGAGGGACTTAATCTTAGAGAAATTGGTCGAAAATCGGTCGAAGTCATTGAGTAGTGTGTCTATGGTTGCGCAAAAGGGGCGAGGAAGAAAAAAAAGCTGAATGAACACGGCGAACGGATCATTTGCAGAACGGCAAGCAACTCAACAAAGAGCTGCAGTCAACTTGCATCGCTATTTTCAGTTAATGTGTGTGGAGAGCACTAAAACATAATCCCAACATGTGGCGAGCTAAAATTAACCCGGTTCCAAGATTGTTGCAACATGACAAAGATGCCAAGATTAAATTTGCAGAAGAGAGCGTGGGCAATGATTCGACCTCGGTAGAGAAGAATTTTCAAAAAATTATTACTCTCGATATTTTTCATTGCAAATTTGTATTCAGGTTATTTTTTCAAATAAAAAGAAATTCAATCTTGATAGTTCAGCTGGGTTTAATGGATACTGGTGCGATCTCAGGAAGCAATCACGATACTTTTCTCCTCGTAATTTCGGGAGTAGAAGTTTAATGGTTTGAGGTTTTGGTAGGTCAATTCCTGAAGATTAACCTCTTGAGTGGAGACTACATCACTCTTCTCCGAAATAGCTTAGCTAATTTTCTTTAGAAAAATCGATACAAGCGCTGCTTGTTCCAGCAATGGCATGGTTACAAGCCAATTCAATAAAATTTTTAGAATGGCCAGCATGTTCTCCGGACCTAAACTCCATACAGAACATTTTGGAAATTTTAGTTCTGAGAATTTACGCTGACCAGCATCAACAGAATTAAAGAGTTTAAACATGCCATCGTTGAAGAATGGGGCAAATTGAGTGGCTAGTTGCTAAAAAAAACTAGTTTTAAATATGAATAAAAGAATTTTAGAACTAGTGAAGGCTAAAGGAAGCCAAATAAATTATTAACAATTAAAAATAGTGATGCTGCTTCCTTCTTTTTAAACCTGTTAGACTATGCGGTTTATGGACAATTTTTTTCCTTATCTAGGGCCGTCCTATTATTTTATATATATCTCAGATATAAAGGCGTCCTAAACAGGATTGATACCGACCGTAAATCATTTTGGAAAGTTATGCGCATAAGCCATAGAGACAATGTTTAAGTATGTACAGAGAGACTGATAGATATCTAGTCAATATTCATATCTATGATTTACAATCCATTCGACAATTTCTTCAGGCTTGCCTATGAATCTACAAACTGATAACTCTTTAAAAATCGTGAATGAAACCAAAAGCCGGACCTTATCGTACATCACATCTTATGAAGTTGAATGAAATTATGGTGGACAAAGCTAAAAGCTTGTAGCTATTATCGCTGTGGGCTGAGACAGACTAAAAGTCTATAAAATAACAAGTTTATTACTACGGTGGCTCTAATGTGGGTTAGTAGGCCGAATGATGTTACTACGAACAACTTATCAAGCACAAAACTTCCATGAATATACACATCTATCTATCCTGAAAAATATTTCAACTACGTAGAGTAACTAAAATTTTAGAATTTAAACAATTACTTTCAGAGATAAGCACTAATTTTGAGGTTTTATAAACAAGAAGATGACTTTAATAATCAGCCCCAGATAAGACGGCGATAACCTTATTGAAAATTTTTACAGCTTTATCGGGTTTCAGATTGATTTCGTATAAATAGAGTACTTTATATCGTCATACATAAGAACGTATGTTTTTTGCAGGTCTGTCTATACGACTTTAAAATGTTCAATCCAGAATATATGTAGAGTATTCCACAGTGTGATTTTTGCTATATGACGTGGGGAGGGTATTATGATGTTTTGCTTAGTTTTGTTTGCTGAAGTATCTCAAAGCGAAATTAAGGGCACTGTCATCAGCGAAACCATGGATGGGATTGAAAGTAAGAGAAAGCAGATAATGAAAATTAAAAAGAAAGTTGGAGAGATAACAGAGCCTTGGGGCTCACCGGCATTTATAGGATGATGTTCAGATGTAACACCATCCAATATAAGCCGTATTTGCCGATTAGATAAAAAAATTTCAACTCAGTAGAAAAGGAGGGGAGAGATCAAGTGCTGTACGTTTGGATAAAAGGGCAGGATGTCAGACTCTATCGAAGGCCTTTGAAATATGCAGGGCAACGATTTTGGATCATTAAAATTGTGAAGACTACAGTTCCAACGTTCCGTAAGAAAAGTTGGCATGTCTCCAGATTAGTGTCCAGCTCGGAGGCCATATTGGCGATCGTTGATCAGTTTCTAGATACTTCATTAATTTAGAGTTAATTATAGATTCAAAAACCTTTGAAAGAATCGAAGTGATTGCAATTGGTCAACAATTTGACGAATCGCTACCTTCTCCTTTCTTGGGAATAGGCTGAACGTGAGCTAGTTTCCAAGCAGTTGGAAATTTTCATGTCGATTAAGACAAGTTTAGGTTAGAGTTAGTTTGCGCGGAAGCTTAGTCAAGGATGAGGCACAGCTTTTCATTAACAGAAACCATCATGACCAGCGGCTTTGGAAAAGTTGATCCCCTTAAGGACCTTAAGGATGTCTCTCATATGGATATGTATTGTCTCTTGTACCAGATCCACGGGGATGCAAAACAGGTGTTTGTGAAGTGGGTGGAAGACGAGAATTTGAAGCGAATCTAGCGGCTAAAATAATAGCTTTATCCAGGGAGTCAACAACTACTTCACAATTATTAAGTAGTGAAGGTATAGAAGAACTGCTGAAGTTGTTTCTGATGGTTTTGGCCAGGGACCGGAAATCCTTTCTACCTTTGCGACTTGCCAAGTTTCTTTGTCTAACATTCCGATCAAAAAGAAATTTTTCTCTGTGGATAATAGACTTACAGGTGTTCCGTACAGTTCTGTAGACTTGTTTCAGTTCCGGACATGGATGCCATTGATAGGCGCGAGAAGCATACTCTTTCGCTTTTATTGTTTGTTTGCACTTTTGGTTAAACTAAGAGCTATTTTGCTATTGTTGAGATCTGCTGTCAGAATACGGAATGTATTCAGTGTTATTTTAGAGATTTATCTTACAAAAAAATAAATTAAAATGATTTTACAGTTCGGAATAATGAGAAACTACAGTGAAATTTTATTTTTCGGAAGAGATTTTATGTAATAATCGAGACTACGGAGTCTTGAATTTATATCAACGATGTGCCCTTTGCTGTGTTGTAGAAACGACCGGCGTGGGATATCATTTTTCAAACAAATTGATTAAAACGATAAAAAACACATTAGTCTGTTTTGCACGAGTTTCGGTTACTACCGTTTTTCTTTCCTTTTCTCTTCGTCCAGGAAATGATCCGAACAAACAAATCTATCTTTAGCCAGCCCTGGGAAATTTCGCCCACTTTTCTTTTACATATTTGTGGTTTTCTGGGAGAGTGATCAAATGTCAATTTTTAATAGTTTGCCAGAACCCGATGGCATTGTAAAAGTGAACACTTTCTCTTTATTGCTTTTTTTACATTTTCCACTTTTAATTGACAGAGTACATCCACTCAAAAAAATATTCCTTATCAAATTAACTAACTTCTTTTAAGCGGCCCATACGCGGCGAACATGTTGTCCAACTTGGTGTGTCACGAATACGTGACAAACATCGAGCTACACGATAGTCGGTACAATATGTTGTCAAACACGTAGCCCCGCCCCTCAAATCAAACTAACTTGATTTTCGTCCAACCGCTTAACATAATGCGTGTCGCACCGTCAAGCAGGCACACAAACGGTCAAATCTGCATGACAACATCGTTGTCCTTCTCGAGTTGAATAACATGCGCGTAGATTTTGGGATAGGCAAATTGCAGGAAAAAAGCTTCTTTATTACAACTGCGCAAATGACATTCAATTGCCAGCAAATAGACATCATGCATTGTCATGTGTAGCAAAAAACACCCATTGAGTGTCTCAAGCTTTCAAAATATTTTTTTTTCTTATTCTTTCAATAATTTCTCTTCCTATAAAGAGCTGTGCAACATCTCAAAGCATCTTTCGTCACTCCTTGATTATCGTATTACAAAAGAAAAAAAAACAAGTCACAACAATTTTCAATATGCCATCAAACAAACTGATGTGTACTCCAGAAACACCACACAACGCAGGAAACCGAACAGAGAGAAACATAATTCAATTTATTATAATTGAGAAGAAAACAAATTCCACGTTAAGGAAACAATAAATTTCAATAGATACAAACAAAAGAACTTACTTACAGCATCAATTTCATTTAAAGCCTTCCACCTTTCCTGAGGCGCTTTAATATCTGCAACAGTTTGAATGGATCGTTTCAACCAAGATGTCCAAACGCGAATACCATCAATATGCTGTTGACTTATATACGCTGCTAATGCTTTAGCATACATCCATCCTCTTACACTTAAACTGGAATCACCTCCAACAAGCCCTTTCAAATTATGTTCACTCTCACCGTGCTTTAATTAAAAGTAATACAAAAATTATTTTATTCATTACCATCATCATACTCTCTCATACTTACTCTTGTCAAATAAATTGTACGTGGAGTGATATGAATGTTCATCAAATAATAAACAATACGCGACTGAAGATGTCCTTCGTTATTGTAAACTACTACCTTCTTACCCGTGTCAAATATCTTCATAAATGATAAATGACTCTCTAATTGCTCATCTAGAATATGATATTTTTCCTGATAATGTTGAATTCTTTGAAGGAAATCATTTAAAGCTATTTCTGTATTCATATTACGATAATCAGGACTGCTAACTTTTACTTCCTGAAATTAAATAAAAACAAAAACATCATATCTTCTATCCATGCACGCGGGCATTTCGTTCTTACCATTATATTTTGCTCGATAATTTTTGGATCGTCACATATTGATTCGACAAAAAACAACTTAAATCCATATCGATTTACAACTATATCGTAAATCAGTTTTCTTCGTTCCAGTGTGGAATTTGTAGCATCGAAAACCTAAACGAAGAACGAGATATAATATAAAAAACATTATCACATTTATGAAAATTGTAACAGTTTTACAGCAACATCACCCTCGCCACTTCGTAACCAACAGCATGCATCATCTAAAGCTTGTGAAGCGCATTTAGTACGTATTGCCATCGCTTTTTCATTATCTGGACGGAAAAATTCATGACTTTTGTAAGCTGTTGTAGCATGCCTTCTATATTCACCTAAATTAAATACTGTACAACGAGGTAAGGGTGGGGAGAGATGGGTATATTAATCGTATATTTGGAAAATTTCAAAAACTCATTATTGACAAACCTCTTGTACTAATTCCTATCCAATTTAAGTAACGAGATAACTTTTTCGAAATATAAGTTTTACCTCGTGCCGGTAATCCAACCATTGCAATGACATGAGGAGCATTAACATCGCTCATTGCTCTTTCTCCTGAAAAATTGTTAGAAAAAAAGATGAGTTTTTATTTTATGTGTGGATACCATAAAAATTATGCTATATAAAAATTCTCTTTCCAATAAGGACTGAGATATTTACCAAAAGGAAAACACTTAAATCAACTGTGGGTCCTAGCATTAGAGGCATGCATAAAAACAGCAGAGCATAAAAACCCGAGAGAGTTTTACTAAGAAATAAATTCATAGAGAGTTTAGTCAATATGAAATTGACCTAGTTGCTTAGCTACCAAATCCGCAGCTCGAGAATTTAGTGGAAAAAACTCTTTGACAAAGAAATTTCTTTGCAAAAGTGGGCGTTTCATATCGGCAGGAACTGTATACTTACCAGTATGACTTGGTTCCTGCCTTCCATATACGCCAAAGTATACATCCAAGCTGACCCCAAATATGCAGGCAGGAACCAAGCAATACTGGTAAGTATACGGTTCCTGCCGATACGAAACGCCCTCTATTGCAATGAAATTTCTTTGTCAAAGAGTTTTTTTCCAGCTAAAAATCAGTTCATTGTAGTAAGTTTCTTCCAAAGTTCGATAGCTCAGTACTGGAACTTTTATTATTTTTTATTTTTCAAGAAGCTGAACTCCTGAACATCCTCAATATACATATTACACCACGAAGACCCTATGAGCCCTTTTGTCAGCTATTGAGATGTTGTCCAATAGCTTAGTCGCACATCATACCGATTTCAATGAGTCAAGTGAGTCAGTGGATTGCGCTTTGGAATTAGCTCAGAGGGTGCGACGAACCAAGCCACGCACAGCAGTATTTCTGTGTCGCGTGTTTTACTTACATATCAATTGTTTATAGTTTTTGCAACGCGCTCACTTTTGTTTATGGTCATGAGCTAGCATTGCTAAGGCTTTTCACTTGGTACCGAAGATGTGAGCTTGAACTTGAGTTCACGAGTTCTTTGTTATCAAGGCCTTATTGTTTATGTTTACGCTTTAATTTTCTGGATCACATATTGAGCTAATATGCTTGAATTAAAAATAGCTTTACCTCCGAAGGGGCTTCAGAGCTTAAACCACTACACGAGTAATTCATCCTCAAGATTTACAAGTGATTACCTCAAAAATCTTAGCTAGTCGCTCTTATGAAATTTAGAATTGGTGCGCCCAATCTTCTTTGTCTGCTACATGAAGTTCATTGAAGATGTATAGTAATTAAGGCAAACCGGATAAAATGAAAAAAAGTGTGTCAATGTACTCCTCCCGCCATAATACATCACCTGCATTCTGAATCATCATTCAGACTCATCCAATCCTTTGAGATAAGAATGTCCGGTGACTTGTTTATTCATTTCGTTTAGCTAGGGGTTTCTTCTACAGTTCTTTAGTTTTGTACTGCCTGTGGAGTCATCGACCCAAACTCCATGTTTGAGTTTCCGTTATTAATATATTGAATGACAGAAATGGATGAAAATTGTATACGGGAGTGTGGCTAGTATTTTGCTTATAAACAAAGTCAAGACGGGGTGTTAGCCTTAGATTCCCCATTTGTTTACATTTCAGACATTCGAGTATTTTTAATATCAACTTAATTTGGGGTAATAACGAATAACTCTCATGTTATAAATAATTTCAGCATCTGTATAGGGCAGCTATAATTAAAAACAAAAAACTTGTAAAATGAGCTTTCTACCATTTCATATTTTTTACATACTCTAAGGTCACACATAGAACGTCATACATGAAATCTATTATTACGCAAGCAATTTCAATTCAAGACACTAAATTGCGTCCCTTCTATAGATATAAGATGAAATTCTTGATATGCTTCTCTACAAATTAAAATTACGAAGCCCTTTAAGATCTGAAAAATTTATTCCCAGCCTTGCTCTCCACTGACATAAGTATATATATGTGCTGCTCTCCCTGCTTAACTGAAGCATTTCAGAGACAATCATGAAAAAAAAAACAATCAACAAGAAATTAGCTTTTTTAATTAATGTGCTGTGAAGCCTTTTCCGAAAATGACGAACTTTGCCGATTTATTTTACCGTTAACTTCAATAGCCGTTTCCATAAAACAGAACTTTTTCACACATACTTCCATGTTATGTATGTGACAATATACCTGTCAGTTTAACTTTCACAACGCAACCGTCCTGAAATTACGTCTTAATTGCCCATGTGAAACGAAGATATTTATGGAACTCGGAAAAAATTGTTGGCCACTGTCGAAATTTGGATCTGTTTTCTTTCCTACCACCTAAGAAATTGCCCAATTGTGTACTTAACATTTTACTTTTATTGATCGTGAAGCCTTCATTACACATATGTATGTATGCAAGTGAATTCAATTTACGAATAATTTTTAATCCTTTATTTTACTCCCGATAGTTTCAGCCCTGATTTCTTACCCTGGGGTCGAGAATGACCCGATTTTACTAGGAAATTCAAAAGCTTTTTTAAGTATGAAAGTTTTATTAATTTATGAATAATATTTTGTACGCATGCCATTCAATTATGCATTTTATTTTATTTCTGAAGACAATTAAAGCACAATTTTCTATAATGTATTAGCAGATATATCGATGGTAACTGTCGCATTGCGAGTTGATTTTTCTATCTTTTGATCGTGAACAGGAAACGCACCTTGCTATCTTTCCACAAAGAACTCCCAACTCTTCAATATGTCCTTCCTTTTCAATTATTCCGGCAATCCTGAAGACTTAACACTATTTTTTTAAAAAAGCGTGTCTTTTTTTACCAGATTCTTTGTTCCTTAAGTTTGAAAGACGTAAAGGTATAAACGAGATTATTCCAACAGCATTTAAGAGGCCATAAAATACACATATTGGCCACATGTCTTTTTTGACACACAATATTTCTGACACAATTGGGCAAAAGTCTCTACACCACCTTTGGTATGGATACTACTAGAAAGTACAAATTTGTAAAAATTAACCTTCACCTTACTTATTGGGTTTTGTTACCCTGGTCGTAAACAACTCCAGCCCTTTTATATTTCTCAAAAAAAGGCACCGATTTTTTTATATTGACGCCAAATGAATTTCAGTTATCCTTAGTTAGGCTTATAAAACAATGAGCGAAAAGAATTTTTAATATTTTTTTAGAGAAAAAAAAACAAATAAATTATTTCTGGGGTCGTTTTCTACCCCAGGTAGTAATAAAGGGTTAATGGACACCATAGGAAATCCTTTAATTTCATCGGGCAACAATTGATAATTTTAAGCAGTTTTATCTACCGTTATGATTGTGCAAAATTAAATATTATGTCCGTAGATTCCTGGATTGTACATCTCCATCCGCAATACCCACGGTTAAAAATCGTACTTACAAATTGTCAATGCTAATCAACATTTAAAAGTACCGTGAATTTTAGTAATACCGGGCATCTCTCCTTCGAAAAAGGCTACACGTGGTGATACGAAGCGACTGGCATTATCTTAGGGCTCCTCATAATCTCCTCTGTTTTTCAACTTATCTTCTAAACGAAAAGTAAATTCAAAATAATATCTGTTCTCGAAGGCCATCCAAAACGCATAGCAAGTGTTCAGTCGTCTCAATCATTTTTGTTTTTAGGAAAGTCGAAAATTTACAGATTATCAACGACAACTATTTAATAAACAAACAAAAAATAAGCCTGAAGCAGTAATGATGCCGACTACAGATCTAAATTTCACCACCTCAGCTCAGTATTTAATCTCCCCATTCGCCTGCCGAGAGAGACTTTTATGTACATTCTCATGCTCTAATGTCTAAGTAGCATTGCGAACATCTTCAGGCTTAAACACAATTGCGACGAATAGAGTGGCCGACGGTCACTGCAGATTCCTATGTAATACATACACGATCCTTAAAACGTGAGCTCTTTCTCATTTGGATACATCTTATGGTGTTATCAATGCTTTTAAGCTATCAAGTTCTTTACATCATTTATCTAAATGTAAAAATCATGAAATCTAAAGGAAAATATGAGCATTTCTTGTAGAAGAGGTCGGAACGAAAGGCTCATCATTGTCGAAAGTAAACCAAAAACTTATCCACACTTTCAAAGGTAAATAATCTAGAGTAAACTAAAGAGATAGGTCACTACTAAATAGTTTTATTGTACAAGATTATACTGAGAATATGTTTTAAACTTATATCGGCATACTTGAATAAAAAATAAAAAGAAGTGCAAACTCAGACATAAAAGGGTTCCAGTGTTTAATTTCGCGGGCATTGATCTTGCTAAGGATCATATTCACAATCAGGCTTAAGCCTAAATAGGATTTTAAGTTTACAATATAAGATGATATGACTGATACAAGCCTACCTATATATAAGCCGCTCAATGCAGATTGATTAACTCCATAAAAGAAAAGAAAAAATTGCTGACATAATGACAAGATTTGTATGGCCATTGAATAAAAAATTTTTGTTTTCACACAAAATGTATGAAAATGTATCAATCTTTTCGTTTATGGAGTTAATCAATCTGTGCAGTGAACGGCTCATAAATGGATCTAAGAGTTATTATTGATTCTGGTAATTCAATCCTTTATCAATCAAAGATCAAGGTCATAAAGGAGATTATTGTAATTAACAGTGAATGCATCAGTAAATCTTTATTATACAGTCGAACTATAAATTTTTCCTTACCAAGCATTGCAACAAATCTAAACTTACATAATTACACATTCTCTATATTCAATATTCATACGACAATATTAAATATTATCAGAGAAATATTGACCTCAATATAGAGCTTATCAACATATACATACTTTAATATTCACAGTAATTATTAATTACAGGCACACAGCTGAACGAATTGAAAACAACAGAAATTACTCATTACTTTTTCTTATAATAATTTAAGTACCACGAATGCGATATGCTTACTTTAGTTGCTATCACAAAACAAAAGATTTATTTGATCTGGATACTCCAGAAACTGTTTACATAATATGAATGAAATTTAATAGGAACAGAAACAAATTAAAAAAAAAGAGTGTTCTAAGAAAATCATAAAAAATTAACTGATTAAAATGATTCTGAGAAACACACGAACAAAAGGTTGCAAATTGGCAAATTTCATAAGATAAAGTCGCCTAAAAATTATAAGTCAGAGCCAAAAATATCAAAAATGCAATCTTTTATCAGCAACAACAAGTCTGAATTGAATTTAATTCAATTATTAGTCATTGTCTAAATTTATTTTCATTTATCAATTATCGCAATCTGAACTTATCGACAATGAGACCATTTTTTTCAGACTTGGATTCTAATTAATACGTTGCTCTACCTCATTCTCATTTTATTTATGTGCTCACAAGCCCAAGTATTTGTTTGGTATCTATTTAACGACAGATTTTTTTTGTTGTATTAGATTGAACAGTTTCAAGATCTTTCTTTTTAATCATCAGTGGTTTCAATCAGTAAAGAGAATGTCGTAAAAAATACAAACCGAACAGATTTTATTTACTCTTTCATACGGATAAACAACTTACTTGAACTTAAGGAGATTTTCACCTTTTTTTATCAATTGGGAAAAACAATGTCCGAGCTTTGGCCATTTTTAGCGAGAAATATCGTATTTGTTTATTACTTGAGCTTAATCTCCAGTCTTGACTTTGAGAAAACTCATTTAGGGGGTTATTGGAAAGATTAAGTGAGTATTTCTTGTATACATTTCTACAATATTTGTAAATCTTATCTTGAAATCGGGCCTAAGGCTTCTGATGAAATGGGGTGAATGTACTGTTTTCGGATGCTAAAAAGCAATTTAGAAATGTCTCTACTTTGAGAAACCGAATTAACCGAATTGATTTTTCGAACCAATAATCTATTAATCCCTACATGTTATAAAATGCAAGGCCTCTGTGTTTACCATATGTCTGTCTGTCAGTTACTTAAACGGCTCATATATTTTGGTACGCTAGGTTGTGGCGACGCATATTGCCGGGTCGTACATTTCTGAACACTTGACCAACCAGTTTTTAAACCTAGCAAAATTGCTGAACGTAGAAATGCTTAGCTAGTCTGATGTCAACCTGCAATTCAAAAAAATTCAACAGTTCCAATATAAACAATAGAGAATAAAGAATAATTTCCCGAAGGAACTTTACTGGGCTGATTTTTCTTTCAATGCCTTTCAGATAAGCTTATTTCAGAGTCTACGATTTTTTAGGCCCGATGAACTGGCAACCTGGTGCAGAAGAAGGGGATCAAACAGAGAGTACCAACGTCATAACTGGCCTTCAGATCGACATAGTCTCGACTTGGTACAGGCTTACACAAGTTAATATACTAAATGTCCAGTCACTGCGCCAAATGTTGTGCCACTTAAGAAATCAAATTCACACGTTTAAAGTAAAACTCTACGCGTTCAAAGTAAAGCTCTACATGTAAGCGAAGAGAAAACGTAATCGTTTCTCTTTGAATTTCGCTTTACATGAGCAGAGTAGATGTTCATGTTCGTACGTGTAAGTCTACCGCTGCCCCCTGTCGACTTCCTTTGCATACTTTTAGAATAGTGAATATTTTCGCGCTCTTGCAAACCGATTAAATGAGAGCGTGAAAAACATGGTTAAAAGCTTTCTCTCTTAACAAAGCAATGGTTGTGTCTGATTCATAGGCACACTTTCTGCTATTCGACTGAACATCTAGTATATTAAGTTTGTCTAAGGTACAGGTCTCCAGCTTCCTTCCCGGAATAGCATTCGTTCAGGCAATCATAACGACAGTCTGGGCTGAAAAGGTGCACTCGTCCACCAGATCAATATACAACAGCACCGCTCACAAACGTAAGTCGCCAATACGATAATTTGGAGCTTTCAAAATATTCTCAGGTCCAGAAGTTGGTCAGTCCTAATTTGGATGCTTATAGAGAAAGTGATTGACCAGGTATTAAAGCCATCACAGTTTCCTATATCAGCCAGGTATCTAAGCCATCACAGTTTCCTGTGTCAAGCAGGCATTCACGACATCACAGTTTCCAGCTTCAAGCAGGCATTTAAAACATTACAGTTTCCTGCGTCAAGCAGGCATTCAAACAACCACAGTTTCTGTTTCAAGCAGCCTTGTTTTCTACACAGGGCAATCTTCTCCTATAGAACACGTAGAAATTTTGGACACTTTGCCGCAACCAAATTTGGCAACCGCCAAAAGGTAACATGAGAAAATAATATAATATAATAATGTCTACAAAAAAAAAACACCTTTTTTGACATACGCTGTCTAAACCGTTAGAGATATATTAATGCTTTGCATGAAGGTATAATATATTCTACAAAAAAAATCCGTGATAGCATATTTACACGTATGTCTATTTTTTAAAGGCTACCGTACTACTGTAGTTGATTACATGGCGCTTTTCTTTTTAATTTTCAGCGACAGTTGAACACCATCAATTCAATTCAATTTATTTGCTTACTTCCATATATACATATATGCTTTTGTTATTGCAAATACAAATTATTTACATATGATATAAAACGTAACCTTTTGTTGGCAAAGCTTCGATCAGATGGACATGTAGCAATGTAGCACTCGTTGTTGCAGTGTTCGGGAATTTTCGATACACACTGCTGGAATCTGGCGGCACAGCCCATTCTATGTTTACATTTTCGCTGAATATAACAACAAATAAGATTATTGTGTACAAAATTGATACTTCAAAATTTATGCATCAGTCCATTCTTATAGTTTGGGGTGAGAGTGGTATGTCCCATAAGTAATCTATATTGATCGTACCCTCAACAATCTCAAAAATAATAACGAAACATTAGAAGGCGTAAAATTTTTGGTTTGCATGAAGGGATCATAAATATGGGTGGGTCAAAATTAAAACTTTCGCTTTTTGTAAATATGGGTTCCCAATTATTTATAAATGAGCCAATTTTCTGCTATTTTGCGGCAACTTGGAAATGGAACTGTTCCAAAAAATTAATGGAGAAATATCAATTGGAAATACTAACCTGTGCCGAAATATTAATAATTTTCAAAATTTAGTTGCAAACATTCATCCGGGCAGAATATTTTAAATAAGCAAGGTGAGAAGAATTAATAGAAATTCATTCATTCTTTTAAACAAATAAGCCTCTAACCTGGTTTCAATAGCGTGCTATATTAACTTCGAAAAAATCGATTCAGTGTACATGTTTGAAGATGTAGTCCACTATCCGCCCGAATTTTTCAATACCCTCAATACATCAGGTCTGCCTGTTCAAGCTTTTAGGCTGAGCCCACACTGAACCAGTGAATCACTCACAAGCAAGTAACAAAAATTCTGCTCGTGTCATAAAATAGATGCGAGGTTGTCAAGCAACCCATACTAAATAAGCAAGAATCTTGCTTGTGCTTTCTTGGGCCTAATTGAGCTTTTGACGCACAAATTTCCATTGCAATAAGTTGAGGTGCTCACACCTAAACAAGCACAAATCATAAGCAAGCAAGAAAGAATATGACTGTGAAGCACGGGTATTGGTAAATAGTGTTCGAACTCACACCGACCAGCCATGCACAAGAAATCACAGGCAGTCGCTAGTAATAAAATCAATCTAAGTGAATCATATTTACTAAATTATTTGTACCTTCCGTGCGCCAACCTAGAAATACAGTTAATATAAGCAATGTTATTCCAAAAAACTGAAGTCGCTTTCCCTTTACTATTCGGACAAAAACTGCACATATCTTCAAATCCTCTGTTGCAACTTGTTTTGATATCGTTGCTTTCACTGAAACTTGGCTGCATCACGGCTTTCGTGATGCCGAAATTTTAGACAATTCTTACCAGATTTTTAGGAAAGATAGACATACGGATTCTGAGGCTCGTGGCGGTGGCGTACTCCTCGCATGCAAAAACATTTTTAACTGCAGCCAAATTGAGGTTCCAAGTTTTTCCAACACTCTTGACACTGAACTTATAGTTCTTAAGGTATCTCTTTTAAAACACGACTTATACACACTATGTTGCTATATTCCTCCAGACTCCATAAACATTGTCGATGACAAAGGTCAGAATATTTACGACCTACTCACTTCAACATCTAATTTTATTCACGGCAAGATGCAACCTCTTGACGAACTACTACTTATTGGTGATTTCAACTTACCTAATATACAATGGGTACTAAATGAAGATGACGATGACTATCTTCCTCTTAATAACTTGTCAACAAAGGAAGCACTATTCCTGGACACTATGTCATCTCTTGGGCTCAGCCAAATCAGTAATGTAAAGAATGACATGGGGAGGCAGTTGGACCTGGTTTTCTCTACTGACGCGGGTAACATATTAGTTGAATCTAGCCCCGTTATAATGTCTACTCTTGACAAATATCACCCCCTCTACTAATTTCATATTGCTTTGAAACCGAAAACATTACTAATTGTGACGAAACACAATACTTTTTCAATTTTAGAAAGGCTAACTTTTCGGAACTATCCAGTAGACTTACCTCTATTGATTTCAACACATTACTGTCTAGCAATAGTGCTGACGAAGACGTCTCTAAATTTTATATAATTCTTTCCGATTTATTTTCCTCTCACGTTCCCCGCGAGCGACAGCGGTCCTCTAAAACATCTCCGCCATGGTTCAATAAAGAACTAAAACATCTCAAAAATAAAAAGAATAAATTGTGGAAAAGTTATATGAGTGACAAAGGCATTATAAGTCACAATAATTTCCTCACATCCTATAATGAGTTCAAAGAACTTTCCTCTACACTTTATGATGAATATATTCAAAGCATGCGTGCGAAATTATTTCGTGACCCACGTATCTTTTTTAAGTTCATTAATATGAAGAAAAAAAACGGACAACTACCCCAATACCATGAGGTACAAAGATTCTGCTAGTGATGATTCATCCGAAATTTGCAATATGTTTGCTTCTTATTTTGACAATGCATTTTCTTCGTCCAATTTCCTTCCTCGAAATGACAACTTCAGTCATATGAACGATTCTCATAACGTTTCATTCACTACCCCTACAATTGCGAGAGAGGATATACTCGACCATATTAATGGGCTTCCAAATGACTTCACGACGGGTCCTGATGGGATCCCTCCAGCTTTCTTTAAGTCATGCTGCCATGCCCTTGCATCTCCGCTGAGAATTATTTTCCAAAAATCGCTCAATAGCAGTTGTTTCCCACAGCTATGGAAAAATTCTTTTATCATACCTATCCACAAAAAAGGTAGTAAGAGTGAAATTTCTAATTATAGACCTATTGCAAAATTATCTTGTATGCCTAAATTATTCGAATCTATCATTTACTCTCAGTTATCAATTTCCTGCAAGAATTTGCTTTCTTCAAACCAGCATGGATTTATCTCGGGCAGGTCTACAACCACTAATTTGTTGGAATTTGTCTCGCCTACCGTTGGCGGGTTTGCAAAAGGCTATCAGACAGATTGTATTTATACTGACTTCAGTAAAGCGTTCGACAAGTTATCTCACTCCGTGATACTCTTTAAAATGGAAAAGTATGGGTTTCACCCAACATTTATAAAATGGACGGAGTCTTATTTAGATAACAGAACATATCAAATACTATTCCGTCATTCCGTCTCCAGAGTCCTGAAAGCTTCGTCCGGCGTACCTCAAGGAAGTCACTTGGGCCCGTTGTTTTTCATTCTATCTATTGACGACATTGTCTCTGTTGTGAGGCACTGCAAAGTATTGATTTATGCTGACGATATTAAACTTTTCGCTCAGATTAAATCTGTTACCGATTGTGAACTGGTACAAGGTGATCTTCACAAATTTTACGTTTGGTGCAAAAACAATAATTTGGCCCTCAATATCGACAAATGTGAGGTTATGACTTTCCACAGGAATCAGAAACCAATCACTTATGATTATGTGTTCTCGGATTCCACGATTCGCCGTCGCGAGGGTGCTGTTTTTGATTTGGGTGTTAAATGTGACCATAGATTGAATTTTATATCCCACATTAACTATATGGTATCTAAGAGTAGTTCTATGCTGGGCTTTATTAAACGTTGGTCTCGAGAGTTCTCGAATCCCACCATAACACTGCGTTTGTACACTTGCTTTGTGAGACCTCTCCTTGAATACGCTAGCCAGGTCTGGTCTCCATTTTACGGTAAACACATCGAACGCATCGAGTCTGTTCAGCGGAACTTCCTGCGCTTCGCTCTCAGGCACCTACCCTGGAACAATTCATTGATTCTTCCACCTTATGAGGATCGATTGAAGCTTTTAAATATGCACTCCCTCGAAAAACGTCGCATGGTCGCTGATGTAACTTTTGTGCATCAACTCTTAAACGCGAATATTGATTCTCCCCTTCTACTTAGCAAAACCTCTTTCCGTGATAGTGCGCACAATTTGAGAAGGTTACCTCTGTTGCATGTTAACGCCGCAAGATCCAACTTTAGTATGTATGAACCCATCAATCGCATGTGCATTGTTGTTAATATTAAGGCTGAGCTTTTTGTCGTTGATATTTCCAAGCATGTTTTAAAGAAACGTCTATATAATACTTAAATTTCTGTTTCCATGTCGCATTGCATGTCATCTCATTCGGTGTTCGGTCTATGTTTAGTTTAACATACTAATACTAACACCGACTAAGTGATGAATCGCATGTATTGTTGAGACGTTTATTTATTAAACGTGTCCATGCAGCGAGCTTGTGTTAAGCTGGTTCTGATAGTCATATTAATAGTCATATTAATCCGAACAAAAAATAATTTTACGAGGCAATAATATTATATGATTGAATCTATATGTTAAGCCCCTCCTGGACCAAGATATTTCTTATTCAAGCAGGTACACTCTGATAAGCTGGAAGCAAGTTTCCGATAGGCTTAGTACTAACAATATCAGATTTACAATCCTACATCCTTAATTAATAGAGGGATGATGACATAAAAAATATATTTTATACACAACTGAACGAAATACTAGAGAGACATATGTATGTACATATCTAGGTAATATGAATGCCAGGATCGAACCCAAGTAACACTGGCATCGAAAAAATGCAAGAATAAAAATAACCAATGGAAATAACACTGAATTCTTCAGTACCTCTCAACTTTTAATTATAGATGAAATCTTCAGGGAATGAGAGAATATGCAACAAAATAGCTGACGTTAGAGTCAGTGACCATTGAATAGATATCAATGAAATGAATATTTCTACAGCTTCATTTATATGTAGAACTGGATCTCTATTATCATAGATGGCGCAAGAACTAGTAATCGCATGCATTACCAAAGCGGACTAAACAAACTTTATACGGCTGGACCACTCTATTCTGTAATGGAATACAACATTTGATATAATGGATAGTTCGAATGATTCATATTTTCTCGCATCTGCCATATTGAGAGGGTCGATCAAATATATGCAAAACTGCTCTCTCCTACTCTCTTTCTCAGATCTCAGATCTGCTAGCTCTAACATTTCAATCCTATTCATAGTTTTGCAGACGACAGTACCTTTTAATTCACAAAACTATGACCTTACAACAATATTCGCTTGAGACAGAGCGAATTGAATCTTGCTTAAGTTTCCACAACACAATGTTATCTGTTATCATTCAAACACATTCCAGCACCCGCTCAACCCATTTCCGTCGATGGAGATGATATCTCGAATTCGCCATCTCTTAGGGCTTTTTAGCGATAATAGTAACATAGTAATAGTAATAACCTTAAATTGACATATCAATAGCAACTATTAATTCTCTAGAGCACCGGCGTAATGTCAGATGTTTATTGTCAATTTATCCTTCATAAGCAGAACAGTAGGAATGTGGAACAATTTGCCATCCTGTTTTACCCTGAGCTATGAGCCACGAACATTCAAGCGTAATGCACAGTCACCCCTTGGCTCAACCCAATAATCCTCCTCCACCCATTCTTCCTTTACTGCCAAGGCTGTACTACGGCATCATAGGCAACATCATAAAAAAATAATTTCAACATAATTGAACAAGTGCCGAATCGCAGAAAGTATCCCAACAATCAATGTAAACGTTATACGAGCAACACGTCGAACAAGAATTATAAGTAGTTGAAGCATGAGCAGGCCAATTATGTCCGAACTGTTGTGGACGTGGCTTAATGAACAGGCCCGGAACTAAAATTCTTTTAAAACTGAATTCAAGGTTGACTGTTAGTGATTTAAAATAGCCAACAAAAGAATAGAAAGTAGTTATATGAAAATAAAATTGAATTGAAGAAGAGGCCTGCATGGCAGAATTATTTGCTTGTGTAACCCGGAACTGGTTTATACATTTATTAAGGTATTTTCAATTTTGATGCATGTATAAATTTATGAGTGAAACTAAAAAGGAGTGTGGGTCCACAGAATAGGGAGATTGAAGGAGTCGTATCTGGAGAAGGCTCAATAAAAATTACAAAATTAAACCATCATAATGTTACAAAATTTTCACCATCCGCCAAACCGTTCGAAGAATAAATATGAAAAACACGTTTACATTTTCAAAGCTGAGAAACGACTATATTCATCAGGCGCCTTTAAACAAAAATTATCCTAGACTAAATAAAAATGTTGTCCTAATTTTTTGATAGTTTTCATTCACTCTAGTGTGAAATAATAATTATCAAATTTAGCCAATTACTTGGACCTACACTTGGAGAATATCAAATTCATCCCAATTTCCTCTTGAAATCAATGTCAATTTTGTTCATTCTTATTTACAAATTCTGAGTTACAAGTAGATAAATATTTACATATAATACTCGAATATGTATATGTAGATTGCTTAATGTATTTACCGGCAAATCATTTCTATCACTGACCACTGCGTAAATGATTCTAATAAACACGAGCACCCCACGAGTACTCGAACACTTAAGTAAGATTCCGAGCGAGGTAAATTTAGAACAACAACTGAATTAATTTATGAAGATCACATTTATGAAGAGTGATTTGATTTATTAAAGTAAATGAGATGAGATGCATCTAAGGTAGTGGTGGCTTTTGTGATTTTTCAGTGCATTTCTATAAACGCAATTTAAAAAAAAATTTTATGGAGATAGGAAAAGACAGAAATTGCAGTAATACGGCAATTAACTGATAAACTTTTTTTTAAACTAAAACAAAAGTTTGGATTTGGCCTACATATTTATTTGCAACTAGTTAGAATTTACGATATGTAATTTCTATAGGCAGGAAAATAAAATTCTTAAAACATACCTCGTATTGGAAAAGGTTTTGTCATCACTGTCTCAGATGTTGGTGGTAGCATTTTTTTAATTCCCTCCGACATGACACTGGGACATAATTGAATTTCATTAACAATTTCGCTTGTTTTACTAGTACTTGAAGTACGAACACGTAAAGAAGGTGAATTGCTGCTAGTCGTACTGCATGCTGCTATATCCATAACGAAAAATGTCTAGTTTTCTTTTATTTTATAGAACAACAGCAAGATGAACAAAATGTTATTCTTATACTATCATTACTAAAATGTCTTCTTTATTCTCAATTATTGAAAAATTGAAATCACTACGCACAAAGTACGACACGAAGTCCACACTTCACAAGTTCACACCATTGAGTTTTAAAATTCTATCAAAGTGACAGCCTATCAGAAAGAAAAATTGACAATTGGATTTTGGGCTGCGTTCATTACTTATCGATATAACTGATCGTTTATTCTTTTAAGGGGCTTTCCACACTAGAAGTTTTGAGGGAAGGAAAAAAATTCCTACCCTTTTGCTAAGCCATAGCCCACACGGGAGAATATTGGAACTTTTATTGGTGAGAAGTATAAAGGGGGTAGGAAAAAGTCCGTGTTGCCAAGTTTCTATCGGGAGTACGTGCAGCATACCAATTGTTACGCAACCTGGGCATTTTGAAATTGCGAAATTTCTGAAATTTCTCATCGGACGTCTGTACAGATATTTATTTGCGATTTGAGGTGATAATATAATACTTTAATAATCATTACGTATTGTGCATTTGTGATACAGTTATTGTTTATATCAAAAACTGTGACTTAATTGAACACGCACACAGTTAATGTCGGTAATCATATAAGGAACTACGCGAAGCAACATTATTGTTATTGCACGTCTAAGCCAAGGGAAGGAAATTCCTTCCATCAATAAAAACTTTTTGTAGTTAGAAAAGCACAAATAGTTTCAGGCATCTTAGATTTCGAAATTTCTGTGCAATTATTTTGGTGATTCCTTAATAATTCGATTCTCATTATGTGCTGTGAATTTATTCAATAACTGTGAACTAATTGAAGACACACAATTAAACTCGATAATCATAAAAGGAACTATAGCGACAGTATATCTATAGCGTAAGTAAATTATTGTAATGACACCTTGGAACAAGTGTAGCAAAATGGAGACGCTTCGTGCTACAACGGGTGCACATTCATAAAGTTCGCTGCAATCTGCAGCCGGCTATGGTAGCTGTAGATGTGGCTATCTTCATTCGGAAATGCAATAGCTTCGAATATAGACAACATGAAGTGTTGATACATGTAAAATTCGTGTGCATGAGCATGGATTTTTTCAGGGTCCCGTAAAGTAGGTCAGAATTATATTGAAGAAAGAGACAAATCTATTTTCAGCTGTCAAACGAAGTTTGTTATTTAAAATTTGTGATAAAACTGAAAAGTAACAGATATTGTTTTTTAAGTAGTGCTAAATAAAGTAAAGAGTGTAAGTCATTATCTGTTGATATTATAGTGATAAATTTCTAAATGATGTTCATGTATTTTCAAAATGAAGTTTTCGGTGAAAAATTGCCAGAACAACATCAAGGTACGACGTGGGAAATCATTTTTTAGGCAAGTATAATTATAAAATATTATTTTGTGTACTTTACACACCTTTTTATATTAAATTAAAAATACATAACAAAAACGATGAAATATCGAACAATTCTTTCCTCCACCGAGATTTGCTTACGTTTCTGACAGCTGAGAAACTCCTTGGTTATCCTGGCGTATTGACATCTATTAAGAACATTTTCCGTGGGAGCAAACGTAATATTTTAAACCATATATCTTGTTGCCCTGCTCTCTATATTGATTCTACTACACGGATGTACTGCAAAAAATACAAACCCAACCAGAATTTGACTTATCACAAGTGCAATAGCCAGTTCCTGACATTCGGAAAATCTTAGTAGCCGGTCTCGGCTACGAGATAGCTGCCTGACTGCGGCTGCAGCCGACTTCTTGAACGCGCTCCGTGGCGACATGTTAAAACTTCGCATCGAAAGCGATCATCGAAGCAAGATGTCGATCTGGCGGTATGTTATAAGATTTTCGTTTGACAGGCGATTTTGCTTGTTTCGAAATGATTTCCGAATTTTTTCCCCTAACACAAATGACATTTATAGATTCTTTTTCTAGTTGTTGATAAATTTTAATAATAATAAAATTGGAATTTATGAATTTTTCAGGCGCAGTGGCTTTATTTGTGGAGGTTAAAAAAAAATGACAAAGAAATTATTAATTACCGGGACAAAAGAAAATTTTTAAGGCAACGGTACTATGTTATGGATATGCCTAACAAATTGTACTGCCTTATTAATTTTAGCATTCAAGAAATATTCTTACAACTTTGGCTTAAGACCAGTGTATCAGCCGGAACCGATTTTCTTCAAACTTTGTACACTACTCCCGTTTCACTCACAAATCACAAATATGAAAACAAAATTGTGCGGAAAGTTATAGTTTCTGAGATAATCGACTTTAAAATTCCCGAACTTTGTACTGAAATTCACTGCAATTCACAACTAATTTACTCTTCTTCTTCTTTTAGGTAGCAGCAAGAAGGCAATTCAACTTATTGGTGCGTGTACACATACTCTTCTTCTTCTTCTTTTAAGTAGAAACAAGAATGAAATACATACCTTCCGAATATTTGGGTTACCAGCATTCAGTTTTTTTATTCATTACGAATATTCAATTGATGTGTAGTAACAGCATTTACTTAGAATGGAATAGAAAAACTTTTATTAAAGAAGCACACACAAGCCTGTCGAATCTTTCGAAGTTATAACATCTTGCCCCCGGGTAGGTTGACGCCTTTTCAAACTTAATTTGTGGGTTTGCATTTAAGATAAAGAAGAAGAAGGTTTCCTTTGCATTTCCTATCCAAATGTTTACTAAATTCAGTCTTTGGAGATTTTATGAGAAACTACCGTTCTAAAATTAAAATGATAAAAGTAAGATTTTGCTATATAATATTTTGTTAAATATGAAAATGATCACAAGCGGCAAGCGCTGAAAGTTAATTCATGCAAGTTATTTAAAAGTGAAAACGATACGAAAAACTGAAATTGGTATCGAAATCATTCTTATTTAAGACTACTACGGAATTGAAGATTTTCCAATAAAAAATTATTGCCGGTTTATTTTTGATGACATCGAAGAATATTTGATATGATTAATTTTACTAGTAAAAAATTCGATTTGCTCGAATTCCGGTAGGCCTGATTGATACAAAAGTCAGAATGGCAATATCACCATAAAGTTGAATAAAGCATAATATAATAAGAACACTGAGGAGACGAATTACAACATGTTTATAAATATTAAAGTGTCATATTCATTTTAACTTTTTAATTATTGTTTATTTCCAGGAAGGCGATTATTGTCCGATTTGTTTGCAATGCAATCAAAGAAACATCATCAAATTTATGTACCTGAATTTAACTGAAGCTGTCTTGAAATGTGAGAGCGCCAGCTGTTTATATCCGTTCAGCAATTTCGTCATAAAAAATTTCTCAAATGAACAGAATAATGTCAATGTACATCCAATTAATACAGGCCAGAGTTATGTTGAAAAAGTCTATAGTAGTAACATTTCACAAAAGATAGATAAACAATCTACAAATCAAATCCCTTCAGAGAACAAACAAAAAATTACTCGCTATATAGCGAGTATAAAAAATAAAAGCGAAGAAACAGATAAACCTGAAATAATAAAGCAAAACTTTAAAAACTCTCCGAAAAAATCAAATAAATGTAGTATACCTCTTGTTTTAAAGCTCATCCAAAACAGTTAAGTAAATTAAGTAGTTATAATTTAATATTCTCAAAAACAAATATGTACGAAACGGGTCTTCCTCTTTGTAGATTTTGTAAGATCTGTTCAAAAATTAAAATATAAGTGAAATTAATTGAAAATATTTCTTTGATTTTTCCCTAAAACTGTGTCAACAACCAGGGCCAACAAAATTAAAATCGAAAAAGATTTAATAAATAAATTTAACAATGTTTCAATAACAAAATTTACATAAAATTCATACAAAACAAAAATCATTATCAACTATGTTCGGAGATTTTCAATTCTACCAAGAACCATGTATATAAAGGGAATGCCTTGGTACTGTAGATTTCGTACTTAACGGAATTCAATCCATCTATATCAAACTTTTTGGCACCATTTGCGAGATTCTCGTACCTGTAAAATAAAAATTGAGACTTCAATTACAGTACAGATAGTATTGAACGAAGATAATTTAACCAAGAGCTCGCATCCTTAAAAATTTTTCTAGTCGCTATTTTTAAGTTGTTATTGAACATGATTTGGAGAACGTAAGTTGCTGGTCCCAAACAAAATTCTTAGTTTATAGAAGTTTTAAGTTTAAAGTTAAACGAATAAGAATCCTCTGGCTTGACAATAAATATAGAAATTCTAGAACTAACACTTAGAGATAAAACTTGTACGGAAGATGGAGCATAATTTAAAAAGTGAGATGAAGCACGTTGAACCAATGTGTAGAACGGTTTTCTTGAATCCGAAAAAAAATTCCCAAATGGGAAGCGGTTTTTCTCGAATCAGAAAAAACGTTGCCAAATGGGAAGCGCTTTTTCTCGAATCAGAAAAAGTGTTTCTCAACTGGGAAGAGCCTTCAAGATTATACAGATTTGATTGTATTCTTGGTCAGGAACATGGTTTTCTTCCTTGGACGTTCTACAGTTACTAACTTAGCTCTGTTTACCGACACTATCGCCTCTGATCTAGATGAAAACAAGCAAGTGAATTCCATTCACACTGAATTTTCGAAGGCATTTGATAGGATTCGTCTCCAGTAATGTCTTTTAAAGATTAAAAATTGAAATTAAAACTACCACGTTTGTCGGTTTCTGTCCTATCTAGAGGAAAGAAATAGTGGTTTTTAATGTCTCCCAATCAAACCCTTCGCGAACAAACCTTAAATGTCCCTCAGAGTAGAATACTCGGTCCTTTCATCTTCCTAATTTATATAAATCACTTACCAATAAATATTACATAGCCTTCTTTGCTTTATGCTGACGAGGTAAAAATTTTTAGGGTAATTTATGATGGAATCGATTGTAAATGCCTACAAGATGATATTATTAAGCTTAAAGGATGGTGTAAGGAAAATTATCTTGACCTCAATATCGTTAAATGTAAAACTAACATTTTCTAGAAAGCTTAATACAATCTTCTTCAACTACAAAATTAATAATATTTCGATTTCATGTGCAAATGAAATAAAGAAATTAAGGTCATCTTTGATTACAAACTTCTTTTCGCTACCCATGTAAATCTTATTACGATTAAAGCCTATCGCATGCTTGGCTTCATTTTTGTTGTTGTTGTTGTTGTTGTTGTTTCAAAGGCAGTGCTGCTGTCATTTGCATTTTTACCTTATTGGTGAGAAGCAGTCTTGAATATGCCTGTCAAATTTGGAGCCCTTTCTATTTAACTACAATTTTCAAGTTGAATAGATCCAGAGAAAGTTTACTAGGATCCTCTGGTTTAAATTAAACATAACATAAATGCGATGAAGTATATTCAGAGATTATCTCTTTTTAACCTGCCATCTTTAGAGCACCGTCATATGTATCTGGACTGCTTATGTTTGTATAAACTCCTTAATAGCTACGTGCTTCGTCCGATATGCTTTTCAAAATCTGCATAAATATCCCAACGAGATACCCAAGACTCTATGTTCCATTTAAAGTTCCCTTCTATAGAACTATCCTCAGAGAGGTCACCTTTGGTAAGAATGCAGACAATTTTTGACTGTAAGTTTAGCAATATTGATGTCTTTAGTTCTGATCTTGACATTCAAAAGATCAGTTATAACGGAGATAAAAGAATTTCCATAAAAAATTAATTCTTATAAAATATTAGCGATGTTTCAAGTTCTTATTTATCATTTCCTTTGGCATTCTTTGTGGTGTTTTGTTTTGCTCTTTAATTTTTTCAAACTCTCATTTCATTTCCTACTTAATTTTGTATTATTTGTATTTATTGTAGATTTAAAATTTTAATTTTGCTTTTTATATTTTTGTTTTACAATTATTTTTCATTTTTCATTTTTGTAGTTATATTTTATTTTTGAATGAATTTCTTTTATTCTTTTGTGTTTTTACAACTTTGGTTACTTTCACATTTTTTACATACTTATTATATTATTTTAGGTTTTGGTTCTTATTTTATAGTTTGTTTATTTTTCTATTCTTCTTTTTATATATTTATTATTATTTACTATATTAATTATTTTAAGGTATTATATTATTGGACTCTGTCTGTGTAATATCTTCTAAACTTCCAAAATAAATAAATAGTGCAGTCAATGAAATATTTTTCTTAGATGTGAACGTTGCCAGATATACGACAGTTATAAGAATTTTTATAAACATATTATGTTCAAATCACCAAGCTACGACCCTAGGTAAAATTTTCCAATTCAGGATGCGAGTTCTACTAAAGGTTATTTTACTTTTATATATATTATTAACTTTAAAACTCACCGTTTCGGATTAGCCTTTTCCTTTTGATGATTGAGCATCATATACCTTGCAATATTAATTGGATACCGTGATATATGAAAACTTACATGTTTTAATCTGAAATACAAACAAAGAATTAATAATTATTCTCATAAATTTACAATATTCAAATTTATTTTTATACCTATTCGACATATCATCATCTTCCCCACCCCAGCCCCAAAATGAATTTGAAAATCCATTAACCCTCTTAAATTGGTTGGTTGTCATAGCCGAAACACCACCAAAAATTGAACTGTATGGAAGTCTACAGCAAATGATAGATATAATTTTTTAAATATTTTTTAAAATACCTCAAAAAAATAATTTCAACTTACTTAAAACCGAAAATATCAATTGCCACCGACATATGTCGAGGTTGATCTGGACATGTATATAAGTTTCTATCATCTAATGGTAAAAGATCTACATCGTGGAATATAAAGCAATCCCATCTATATAATTTTAACGCCTCCAAATATCCAATATTCATTAGTGCAGCTCGATTAAATGGTTTTCCATTTGTTTGTTCCACTATAAATATTCCGTACTCTATTTGTTGTTTCATTAAAAAAGGATGTATATTCTTTAAAAATATTGGTAGATGCGCATATCTGTCTCTAAATGGGACTATTATTGCTACACGATCACGAGCATTACATTCTTTTGGACGATACCATCCACCAGTTCTTAGTTTTGATGCTAATCGTTGTTCTATAATATCCAAAGATTCCATTGTTGTATTGATATCGATTGGTCCCTCTAGAATTTAGTTTGAGCATAAAAAAAAGAATATAATAAATTATTATAAATATATGTAAGAAGGATGTACAAAATGCAAGTGATCCTGTTTATAATTTTAAGATAGTTTTTACAAACTCGATGCCATTAGATAAAACATTATAGGGAAACATGATAAAAGTAAACAAAAGAGCAGTTAGGCTTGTATTGTCCAATATTCCATTAAACAATTTACGATTTATTCAAAAATCTTGACGCTGCGCCCCATCTTGTAAATTGTGCTGGGAGCTGTCTAATTTATGCGTCATAGAGCCGGCCTTAAATAAGTGCGACTACCCAATGAAAATGGAAAAATTATGCATGCTCATATTCGAATAGGTAAGAGTCTAATTAAAAAATAATATGTTATAGACAATTGTTATCAAAGCAGGAATTAGAGGAACTAAAATCAACTATCAGGTAGGATAATATATTCTTTATCTTAGCGAGATAATATTCATTTCAAAATCTGGATGTACAATAGTATTGAGTTTAGATCAAGCCGCCCATCCATCTTATAGTTATCATTGCTTTATCGCCGACCACCAGTATGACTATCAGATTAGTAAGAGCAATTTTCTAAAGCTGAAAAAAAAAACTACTTAGGTTGCAAATATTACTTCTATTTGCTAACTACGTAAAGATTAATGATATTGTTCACCCAGATTTATTGTAACATTTTTCTAATAATAATGATTTTCAAAAAGTTAAGCAGAGAAAATCAAAGTCTAATAACATTCTAACTATCTGACTACCAATAATGTGAATATATTGAGAAATCTTACAATATACGTAATTTACAAATAAATTGTGAACATACCTTTTAACAACAGCACGGAATTAGTTTGAGTAGATACCGATCATGAGATTCAGTCAGTCAATCTTTAATGCTTAATTCATGCATGGTGTTAGTGTTACATAGCAATTAAAAGAAAACTCAAAATTTTAAAGCATTTTATAATTAGTAAAAAGAAATATCTTACTTAGTATACAAAACTACATAAAATATATACCTATATATAAATAAATATACAAGGTGCAATTCAATCAATTCACATCTAAAGCAATTTACCCACCTTTAGTAGCATTATAAGATTCTTTACTTTTGATACAAATATTAAGCGATGTAATAATCAAAATACTGAAGTATTATCTGAAAAAAAAATGAATACAAAATATTTAAACTTACCCAAAAACGGTGGCACCTGAGGGCAATAATTTAACCCTAATGTGGTCATGACTGAATTCAGAAAATTACTAGTACTGATATTGTTGGTTTTATTATTACTGGAATGTTTGTTTTCTTCTGATAATGCCTTCTGATTCAACGAAGGAAATTTTCGTTTAAAATCGGTGCTATCTACTAGTAAAATACTATTGGAATGATTTAATGTTGCTGGCATCGAATTAAATATGACGCTTTTTAATGATGTATTATCGGAATTATATAGTAAAGTGTAAACGTTGTAGGTCGATGTATTTACAAGAGGATTGCCTTTTATGGATTTTGGCCATATCGAGCTAAAAATAAAAAATTGATTTCAATTAAAAAGTTAAAATGGTTATGCAACAAATTTACCTTCCATGAGAGAAATAAAATTTATTTTGTGTTCTATTATCGGAATGGTTAGTCATCAAATTATATAAAACTAAAAATAATACGAACAGAAATACTGCTTTAATGGCATGCCCTTTGCTGCAATATGCCATTAGTGCATGTATCTATTTTATTTATTTTAGTCCATAAAATTTTTTTTTATCACCCACTTTTGTACGATCTGTCGAAGAGAAAAAGAATTTATTGTCTTTATTTGTGTGTACATAATATTCTATTCTATTCTATTTGTGTATGGTGGTTGTTGATTCTTTTCTAATTATTTTTTTATTATTTCCATAGAATTATTATAAACAAATTAAAACTTGAATACCAAAAAGAGCGGCATAACTATTTGTGTTCCCTGTTAGTGGGTATTTTGCTTAATGAGAAGAGAATTTTACAAGACGTGGATGGTGAACCAAATACCGCAAGAGTGACTGCTTTATTGTCAAAGCAGTAAATATTTTATATATAATTTATTTATATAATAATACGTTTGAAGTTCGTTGGCTTTTAGCTCCCACTGGGAGGGAAAATGTTATGTATTAAACGACTAAACATTTAGACACACGAACAAGTAATGTTAGGAACAAAGAAGGGAACATACAAAAAATGAGGCTTTAAAAAGTATTGAGTCATTCGAACCGGTGAAACACTCGCTGACAATCGAAAATAAGAGCCCAGTGACCAATACACTAGCGATAAAAACAAAAAATAACGAACAACATACAGTACAAGCGTACACGGCCCTATATTCCTTTAATCTTTTACCTCTGTGATCTGCCTGCCTTATTGCATTGGAATCAGACACGGCGTACCCTTCTGCTTTTATGAATTATGCAATAAACTCTGGCGTAAACTGGGACTACAAGTTGACCTAATACTTAGCTTCTTGATATTTTCATTTAAAATTGGGAGCATCCTACGTTTGTAGGAGTAGAAAAGGTAACTACGAAATTGGCCAACTTATATTAATAGCGTACATGATAGTAAGTGTTTTGGCCATGTAGAGAGTGAGCTTAATACTCTACTCTAGCAGAAGTTTAATTGAAAGGCTCCACTAGGGTATATATGTATATTATCACGCGAATAAACGTACATTTAAGAATATTTCAACAATCCCAGTAAAAAGCACCCTGTAAAAGCCGGTGAGAATAACTTGACTGAGAATAAAAAGCAAATACATCTTAAAATTGGCAAACAAAGGAAAACAATGAGCAAGCATTGAAGCAATGATCTCTGCTCTATTGTATGAATGTTGTAGAGCGACTTTCAAAACGAACGGGATTAATATTTGCCTTGCCACTAGACTTCAAATTACATACTTAAATATTAAAATTTTAATATTGATACTCACAAAGCTGAAGATTGTAGAGCATTTTTAAAATTAATTACAATTACTAAGAATCATGGTAAAAACTGGTTAACTATTCTTGAATCTAGAGACTATTATAATTTAATATCTTACCCTTTTTCTCCATACGATTATCTTCTTACAACTATGACAAATCGGACTGATTGGTAGCAAAATACCCAGATGCCTTTTCATACATTCCCGCAGCAAATATATAAAAGGAATTTTTATTTAATTTCTCCATAAAATAGACTTTTAAGCCACATTTAACATTTCAATTTCTTCTTTATAATTAATGTCAACCATTATCCACCACTTTTGATTGTTCACCACACGTCACAAACCAAAACACTCGCTAGAGTGTCAAAACAATTTAAAGCGCGACTCGCATAGTACAAATTTTAATGATATTTAAAAATTATTGAAAAAAACAACTTTAGATAAAATATTATATTCAATATTTCTTATAATAAAAAATAAAACCATGCAATATACATATATTTCATTGTTGTTAAGAAATAATAAACAATTATTCGAACAATGTGAACTGTAGAAAATTCATTGGAAAGGAGCCGTAATAATAAATTACAAGCGAATTCGGCTTTTTACTTTTTTTTCGAAATGCTCACGTTGACAACTAATTCCTTTGAACTGTTTTATTTCATGACTTTGGGTGGTTTTTTGGTGATTTCAGTGGTTTTTTAAATATTTATAATATTTTTATCCCTAGCAGGCAAGTAAATAAGTTTCGTATATGCAAAATGTACAATAAATGCAATATACCTTAGTAATACTTATTTAATTTTGTTAAATATGTCATCATGTTGTCAAGTCTAACCTCAAAGTTTCTATACTTTCAGAAAAAATGGTGCTTTCAAGTCGATTTTATAAAGAAAAGTATCCAGAGGTAAAAAAAATTGTTTTATAAATTAATATTTTCCTAATTTTAAGAATATCTCATTCTTTAGGTAGAAGATGTTGTCATGGTGAATGTTAGATCTATTGCTGAAATGGGAGCATATGTGCATTTATTGGAATATAATAATATAGAAGGAATGATATTGTTATCTGAATTGTCCAGACGGAGAATAAGATCTATCAATAAACTTATTCGTGTTGGAAAAACAGAACCGGTTGTAGTAATACGTGTTGATAAAGAAAAAGGTAAGATATTGGATGTATAATTGATATAAACATCCTTGTATGTAATATGGAATTGTTAATTTAATATTTATTTATCTCTTACCCCTAGGTTATATTGATTTATCAAAACGTAGAGTATCTCCAGAAGATGTTGAAAAATGTATGGAACGTTTTGCAAAAGCCAAGGCAGTAAATTCAATTCTGCGTCATGTTGCCGACATATTACTCTATGAAAACGATAGCCAATTGGAGGAACTGTATGACAAGACAGCATGGCATTTTGAAAAAAAATATAAAAATAAAGCTGCTTCATATGATGTTTTTAAACAAGCTGTAACGTAAGTATTTTCTTACGCAAAAATTGAAAATATTAAATAAAAGTTGACGGAAAAGTAATGATCAAATGTTCATTCTGAAAATTTTCAGAGATCCATCTATCTTGGATGAATGCGGGCTAGATGAGTCAACATTAGAAGTTTTGCTAAATAATATTAAAAGAAAGCTCACTTCACAAGCTGTTAAAATCAGAGCAGATATTGAATGTTCATGTTATGGTTATGAAGGTATAGATGCAGTAAAAGCAGCACTTAAGTCTGGTCTAGAATTCTCAACAGAAGAACTGCCAATTAAGATCAACCTTATAGCACCACCTTTATATGGTAATTAATATATATATATATTTATACGTTATACATTTTTCGGATGATTGCTACTTCGGTTCAAATGCTAATGATATCATTATTTATCAACATGTACAATTTTTCGATGTATGTATATACAACCAAACCCATTCCAACAGATGGATTTCATTTATTCACTTATTTCTTAAGAAATTCCACCTAATTTGATCCATGAAAGATTATTTTATCAGTCTATTTAAATTTCCCTGTGATCAGGCAGGTCATATGGCACTTTCCTTTTTAGATAATGCGTTCACTTTCTTGAGCTGCTGGCTTAACTGGTTAAAAAAAGATCCAATATCTCTTTATTTTTTTTTGCTTCTATTGATTCTCGATCCAAAACTGTGGGTTCGACCTGCGAGCTGGAGTTCATCCAGAACTGGGCTCGATCTGCGAACTGAAGTTCTTTCACAATGGCATGACCCTATGGGATATAACGTCCGGCTTGAAGAATATTTTAACTGTTTGCTCCTGAGTTGTGCGTGTTGACATTCAGTGACTATAGCTGATGTTATCTTTGGGTTGTAGTTGCGAGCGATCATGGTATATAGAGTAACAAGGTAGGTTCTTCTCAGTATGAGAGAAACACTTTCTCTTTTTATTGCGTCATCACTTGCCGAAATTTTTATAGCTGTTAAGAAATCTCAAGCACGTAAATCGAGTTGGGTCTTTAAGTGCACATTTAATAGAAGTTAAGCAAAGGAAATCTTTTAAAATGGTTAATTGTGCATAAAAGTTGCAAAAAATGAAAAAAAAAATTCATACATTTCCTTGCAATTTTGGCAACTAGTGACGTTTTACCTAAGATGGAACCTACCTTATTATTCTTTATATCTGGTAATTGGAATTTATTGAATTCTCTTTAATATAGGACTCATACTCATTGAAGAAAATTGTGTTGTTGTTATATTAAATGTAGTAAAGAAAAGCACAAGATCAAAATCTGGTTTCTTAGCTGACAGCTGGATGAAATCCATTTCATCTTTAAATTGATCTCGAAAAATTGAATAGCCTTGAATTAGTTTTTGATTTGTTTTTTTTTTGCTGCTGACAATTTTGTGGTCATTTTGTAGTCATTGGTAACTGTTTACCCATTTTCAGATCCCATGCCCACATGTCCTTTTGGGCCAATCACCCCAAAATTACCTTATCAATTAGACATTATAAGCTTTCTTGGACGAATCCCAGAATTTTTCATTTTAAATCAGATTGGGTATGGACGTCACTGGCCTGTAGAGAATTTTTGATGGATGATGAACCAAAGTAACATCCTGTTGACGATATATCGGTTGCGAACCATCAGCTCATGTTGGTATATTTTGATATTTCTTTTTGTTTATTTTAGTGATGACTACCTCAACACCAGAAAAAGCGGACGGATTAAAAGCATTAGAAAGTGCAATTGAAAATATTAAGGCAACAATATTGAAATATGATGGTGAATTTAAGATCCAAATGGCTGTAAGTATTTTCAAAAGAAACATTATATGAATATCACAAAATACCCCAGAGCTTGAGTGTCTAGTTCTAGTACAGAGGCCACTATGGTTTATGTTGTTCGTCATCTTGCATGTATTGTACTAACTCAATCACTCCAAAAATTTAGGAAGTAGAAAATTTGTCTGCACCCTAGTTCTATATTTTGTTGATATTCAATTAAAAGATAAGATTTTGATCAACTATTTACGCTGGTTTTTTTTTTTTTTTTTTTTTTTTTAGCCAAAAGTTGTCACAGCTATTGATGAAGCCGATTTACAACGTCGTATGGAGAGGGCGGAGCTTGAAAATGCAGAAGTTGCTGGAGACGATGACGAGGAAGAAGATGAAGAACAAGAAGGAATGAAGTTTGAAGATGAAGAGATAAAGGAAAATGGAGAAAATGATGAAAATGTTATTGACGAAGAATAAATGTTTACTTACAACAAAATTAATGTTAATCAATGCCCACATATAATTGTTTGTATGTGCCATGCCAATTTATAGATTTTTCTAACTAATTCCTGTTTTCTCAGTACACGTAAGATATCTATACTAATTTAAAAAGTTTACAATATATATGTGCTCTCTTGGTTCCGTACTGTGTAGGTACTGTAGAACACAGGAGACTGCGAATTGTATTGATTCGTAACGTGCATAGATGAAGTGCATAGATGAAGTGCATAATTGAAGTCAAGTCATTGCCACTGACATGTATATGTACTTGATTTTCTATTTCATTTGGGTCAACTTTTGTTGGCAGGAGTATGACAATTATTTTAATTTCAAGTTTCACTTATTACAAGTTCAACAAATTGCAAATATTCGAAATTATTTCTATTCTTGGAAGCTTATCTCCTACAACACTAACTATATAAAAATGATCCCATGCAATGTAAGCAATTTCAGTAGTGTCAGTCTATGTTATACATGTCAGTGGTCATGGCACCTTGATTATTTCCTCTATACTTTCAAAATGTTTTCGACTTCTTTTGCAGCCTATAAATCAATTCCATTCGCAATCTCCGATGTTCTGCAGTACATTGCACGGAACCAAAAGAACACAGCTATAATGACATTAAAAACTATTGGAAGACATGAATTAAGAAACTCAGAAGGCTAGGAATTAGTAGGATAGGATCTTCTTCAAGAAAACTCTTTTCTCTTCATTTCATAAACACAACTAGCGTTAAAATTGTAGATTTTTATACATAAGTATTTACATAAGTAATTAAATTTTTATTATTCTCAACTAGCACTTCATCAGATTTAACTAATATACATACATACCTACTTTATGACAACTTATACGAAATAATAATTAAAATATAAGTAGGACCACCATCTCCGCTTTCTTCCATTTTCTCCTCCAGATTCCTGTGATTCTTCGGTTGAGGTGGCACTACTTTCTTGTTCTACTTCTAAATAAAAAACGAATTTTTTTTAAAATGCCAACTATTTTTTCATTTCCAATTAAGAAAAAAAAAAACTTACCCGTTAACAGTTCTGTTTTTTTTCGGGAATGATAGTCCCGATTGTCTGACTTAGGTGTATTTATGTATTCTGCAGTTGTCTTGAAACCACCCCATGGGGACGGCTGTATTAAAAAAAAATAGAAGATAGAAAAAAAAGAATATTTTTACGGAGAACTTTAAAGTGTTTACCTTAGTCCAAGTCTTTTTATGCTCAGCGTATTTTTTAGTAGCAATATAAAGCTTGTTTAAATAATCAGGCATTTGTTTTTGAGCTACCCATGATGTAATTGTAGACGGAAGCGCTAGGCCAGGATCATCAAAGTACGTTAAAACGAATTCTAATCCTGAAAAGCAAATAGAACATAAGATTGATATGACATACTTGAAGAATTATCACAAAGTTTTCTGTTATTATTTTTTATTTATTTATTCCTTCTGATTTGACAATTTTACAGACTACTGTCACGGTCCGTCTCGAAATGCAATTTTAAATTAATATATTGGAGGATGGCACTTAGAATTAACAATCAAGAGTGAATGCTGTATAAATTAAGTGAAGCCAGAGCAGTTTTGTTGCATTTGCGCCATTTTTCTCTTACAGTTGTTGGGGCTCAATTTGGTTTTAGGTCTTCTTTTGTCCTCTTGCGTAACCCACGGAATATAATACAAGCCATGAAGTCGCCGAAGGCACCGCCACATTAAAATGCCTTAACGTGCCGGGTAGAGCATGCAGTAAGTGCTCACTCTCACTGCTTTTTGTATACTCGTTATGGAGGAAAAACTAAAATGTCATCTTAAACAGGTCCTAAAGCCCAAAACTGTCGCACCCACACCAAAACGAAGTTAAAACAAATTGCAGCCAAATATGTTTTCTTTCTAATAGTTTTAAAAAAATATAGCATGTAAAACAAATTTACGGAAATAATAGCCTTTGAACAAAATACAAGCAACTTTTATATGATAAACTCCTTCAGTAAGACAAGGCAAGAAGACTATGGATGTCGCCTGCTGACCGGCCCGCTGCACTTTTTTCGACTTCGTTCATGGCTTGTTACGTTACGCCTCTTGTTGATATTTGTTCTTTGTCTTCATTGTAACTTTCCGTTTTTCTGTCGTCTTTTCCTTTGCGGATGATGCGCCACAACAGCCGTATTGGATATCATTCTCTCATTGAAGTTGGTTGTTAGTAGGAGGGCAGGGGAAGGGGATACGAAGGATATGACGTGCATCGTTAGGAGAGTTTAGGAATCGATTGTTCCTAAAGAATTGGTGTTCTTTAGACACTCTCTGATTAAACGTGGCTAGAATGTCACAACAGACACTTAAGAAATTGTTATTATAGGAACCCGATATATAAGGAAAAATAATTTTATAGAGACATAGATGCTAGATTATGGAACGTCATGTGGCAAATCAACTCGTTGAGTACATAGAACAAATAATAAATTTGATAAACGAGCAGTCGGGATTCAGAGGTGGACATTCATGTGAAACAGCGTTAAATTGGCTAATAATTGAATGGAAAAAAGAAATATATGATGGCAATGCAATATTCTTAGATTTTAAACTGTGGACAGAGGAATTTTGTTTAAAAAAACTACATATGTACGGTGTGCGAGGAGTGGAACTTAAATGGTTTAGAACGTATTGGGATGAAAGATCGCAGAGAACAAAAGTTAATAAAATATTAGCAAACCCATTGGAAGTGAATATTGGTGTACCACAAGGATCAGTGTTAGAGTCATTCTCTTTCTAGTGCAATTCAGTTCAGTAAAACAGCAGTGAGAGGTATTTAAAGTTTGCTGGTATGAGAAGATCCGGCAGGTTGTTTATAACTAGCTTTGGGTGTTTACGGATTTTGTCGACTTGTTTGTACGCAAGTTCGAACAAGTACTCCTTTATAGGAGTGAACACCAGTAAAAGTGTAAACACGCGGCGTATAAAGGCGCAGCCAAGTTATTCTAATAGTTTAAATTAGTTGACATTTCTTCACGCTGCCATTAATTTATTATTTAAGATCCGGCTTGTTACTTTTTTTTTTGTGTGTGCTTACATCTCATTTGCTTTGCATATTAAAGCCTTCGCTTATATGCTTGCATCTCATTTGCTTTGCATATTCCAGTCTTCGTTGTCACTTACCCCTTCGAGATATTCAAATTCAAATAATTCTTTATTGTACAAAGCCTGGTACAATAAAGTTGATTAGCCCACGGCTACGAGGTCATCTGGGCTTCTACAAGTGATGTTTTATCTTTAACTTTCGAGATATTATGAAGAGCTTTAAAATTAACTCATTTACACGAATTTTATAAGATATTTGCATTCCTGTTGTTTATATGTTGTAAGCCCTAAGGGAAGGTATAAGAATTCCTAGTTGATACTTCTTAGCTCATAGGAAAAAATTGGGGGAATTCACTAAAGGGGAGTTGTTACAAATGTGAGAATTACTTTTGAAGAATTTCCTCCCGTAACAAAATATGTTACACAAAATTAAAAAAGGGCAAACAAGAAAGGCAGATTCAAAATACAATTGTTTCTAGTCACTAACTAACAGACTTATTCAACGAATGATAAGATACACGGTATAAGGGAATATGCTACATGTGCATAATTTTTCAAGTGAAGGACATAATATATCGGAGTTGGTCGCTCTATTGTCAAAACTGGAGCTTAATTGTCAAATGTGTTTATGTTTTTGGAGGACTTCAGATATTTTATTTATTTTTAATAAAATTAACAAAATTAAAAGTTTTCTTTAATTAAATAAAAGTAGAGTACCAAATTAAAAACTTTTTTTTTTAAATCTTTTAAGAATTACTTTATGCCCCTTCTGAAGTGCTGTACTGAACTCTCAACCACAAAAACATGTACCTCTAACACAATAAGAATTTATTACGCGAAATAGCTAACAAAAAATAAAAGCAAACAGACGCGATTAATGTCTTCCGTGTTGTCCCCCTAAACAGTAGTGTGTATATTAATTTATAAATGTTTGTATAAATCGCACATATTTTCAATGGTTTAGCTTTGCTCTTGCACCCACAAAAAGCTAACCAATTAAATGAATTAAAAAATTGTCCCCTATCATACATATATGCTATCAAATCGAATCATGTACCTCTTGTAGATTATTTCCCAGATATTTAGTGTCGTATTTTCGTAGATACAATTATTTAATGTGCTCGAAATAAATTCTAATTTAATCTTGAAACAAGCTGCGATTACTCAAGGTAAAAATTTGCTCGAACAAGGCAAAGATGTAAAAATGAGTTAATGTGCAATTCATTCGTAAATATAATATAATTATTAAAGAAGTTGATTTTACTTACCAGGTTCATCAAATGATTTAAGTGGTTTAATTACCATATAACTCCAATAGTTGTTAACTCTTTGCTTCTTTGGATCAATTGGACAACTAGGATGTGCCGTACTTTTATTGCAGATTACTACTAAATTGCGATTCTCATTAAATAGATGTCTTCGACAGTATACATAATCTCTGTTTGCAAATAATTTCTGCATAAAATAAAATTAAACTGAAAATCATGAATTTAATAAACTTTTTTCTTACCGGCCATTTCATTTCCCAATAGACTACATGGCTCTCGGCCGTATCTAGAGGATCCGTATCGACTATTTCTAGAGAAACTGCAGAGTCATCCCATTCTTTTCTGTATACAATATCAGTTTGAACATGGAGGAAATCACTAGCACTGATATCATCATATTTGGCATATACTAAATAAAATTAAAAAAATATTTCTTTCTATCTATTATTTAAAACCTTTAAAGAATACTAACCTTTGTATGCAAAAAGTGAAGATTTCTCTTCTTTTCTCCATACAATCATATTACTTCTCTCCAAATATGGTTCCCAGCCTTGAAGTTTATTTTGTTTCTTTGTTCCACTTGAGGGACAATTGCAATAATCTATGCTCTCAGATTTCTCTTCTACTAATCTTCTTTTGCCACATTTTGAGCATATTAAAGTTTCTTTCTTCAGACATTCGACAAAATCAATTTCAGTGAAGTAATTTCTAATGATATCACATCCGATCCGTTCTGAGTCCCAATCAAAAACGTAAAGCCCTACGGAACTAAGAAGGACACCTTTAACGTGACGTTGAATCTGAAGAAATAATATTATGTAAAAAGTGATTAAATTGATCAGTTTTTGTTTTGATATAATTAATTAAAATTGAAATAGCTAATCATATGGGAGATTTATTTCTAGAGTTTAGATTAATTGTAGTTCTGAATGGTCGGTAATGTTTGAGTAAAAAAAAGTCTGCACATTATCTATATTATTATTTTCTACCCTGATGAAGAGCTTATGTTAATTGACTGGCTCTTAATACTTCGGTCTAGGAGATCTCTCGTACTTTGTCCATCTACATTAACTTTTTTTTTAGAAAAGCCACAACCAGAATCACCAGTTATCATCGGCTTTTGCTATGCATTATTATTATTAATTGGAGGTGGAATGCAGGCAGAGTTTCCGCCTCTCCTCTCATATAGTCACCGCGACCTATAAAATCTTTTGTAACATTACTCCTAAGTGCACTAGGGAACCCATTTCAACTTTAGGTCCTTTATAAAGCCTATGAAGCTCTCGGGGGCCATTTTTCCAACACCTTCTGGCCATGGGAATGCCTTTTCTTAATTCCTTTTTGCTGAGCGTGAGGAATACTTTTGTCATCTGTTTTGAGTATTTTATGAACTTCTTCGCTTGTCTCAGCCCCGGGATATTTTGCCAGGGTATGATTTTGATTCTTTCCTCCCAAAGCCTGATCTGTACTGAGGGGTGGCTTTTTGGATGACCAAAAGCAGGCTCAGGACCGATATTGCTTTGCATACAAGTTGGAAGTAGCCAGTCATTAGACCTATGAATAGCCATTTGATGTGTACCAAAGTTGATAATTTTTAAGTATTTATATAAGAAGTTGACGAGCTTTTCGTATCTCGCTGTCTAGAGGACCCTGGCAGAATAGCTAATAAATCTTTCCTTATCCTCTACTGCTAGGCGCCGTTTTGTAAGTCCAAAAAAGGGTTTTTGTCCGTTAAATTAAATTCGGCTTCTTGAGCAGTAAGCGAAGAAAAAAAAACGTGGGTTACGTAACGCCAATATTTGATGATCAGAACTAAACTGATTTCGAATCAAAGGTTTGCGTTGCAGTCTGAGTTTCTATTCAATTAATGTAAGGCTTGAATTTAGACTTTTTCAATCCATGGATCTGTTTCGTTATAACACCTATAGTGACGGTATAGTTAATGTATGTTAAGCCACACACGCCCTGGTACATATTGTAGTTTTTCGTGATTTTATTTAGGTCGAGGCAACTGAATGGCTAACTGTTATACTGGTTTAAAGCTCTGCTAGTCGTCATAAAATTTAACAGGCAAAACTGAAAAATAACTCACTTATCCAAATTGCCTAGGAAGGTCAGAAATACAGACTTTTCTTTTCTATATAACGCCGCGCCGCCTCAATTTAATATAAAATAAATATTTTTCTTTCAATCTATTTACGTTGTTTTAAATTAGCTTAAATTGCGGTTTCGGAAGAAAAAATGCAATGCGGCACTTTTAGGCTTTAGTACATGCAATAATTACCTAATGATACATATACTTGAAACGCTTAACGTAATTAAGAATAGAAAGAAAAATTTCTGATATAAATTGTAATAATTAATATTACCTGTCTACGAAATCCACGAAGTAATTCTTTCAAAGCATGTTCTCCCCAAATATTATAATAAAAACTTGATATTTGTTGCCCCCTTCGAAATCTCTGAGCCATAATATATTCGCACTGGTCGGTCCATAACCTCAATGTTACATTTGATTTATCCTTAAGGTTGAGTATTATTTTTCTTCCTATTTCTTTTAAACAAGCGAAAGGATATACTTTCATTTTATATGGTCTTAAATAGTCTTTTAAAAAGCGACAGAATTTTATAAACACAACATAGTAGTAAAATGTCACGGGAGCAAATCAATCAAAATATTCCACCGCAACCAGAAAACCCCCCACAACGACGTCGACCTCCCAAGTAGGAATGGGCAAACTGCATCCATATATTCCGATTATCGATATTTTTGCATTAAATTCTGGAAATTTTGTATCGATATTTGTATTTGGTCCGAATGAGGGCGCCAGCGTACTGTAGTATCAAAACTCCGCCGAACTTAGATGGCGCCAGCGTACTGTAGTATCAAACTAACTTGGCGGCGCTAGTGTTGGGGTTTCATTTTCATTATTCCGTTCCGTTCCATCCGACGTTCTGGATTCCAGATTCCAGTTTTCGTTCTGTAGAGCTGACAGCAAGATATACGCATAGTAAAACATCTGTGAAATTTTTGCAGACACAGCAGCTACATCTGCATAAATGAAATGTGACCTTTATAGGCTCAACACAAACTATCACTATAAACTATAATTTACTATAATGTATATTTGTCCTGAAAGATCTAAGCTTGCAACTTGCAGGAACATTGCATTTCATCTGCCGTAGATGTCTATACATTCAAAATGTTTGATTCAGATCTGTTTCTTAACGAAATGAATTTATTTGAAGTACAGAAATTGTCATATTTGCGCGACCAATTTCAATTCATTTCCGTTTTTCTTTTATCTGTAGATCATACGATTGCTGACAGAAGTCGATAGGTGAGATTATATATTGCTTGTATGTATATACTATATACCTATATACATATATATATATATTTAATTTTATTTTATTTTCACCATGAGGTTGACCCATTTTTTGCCCAAAATACTTACGAGTTAAGAGCTCGAGTCCGCTTATTAGAATTCTCTCCTAGAAAAACTGCTTCTAAGTAAATCATCGATGTATTGGTTTGGTCATTTTGTTCACCAATGTCCATTAATCAAGTTTCATCTTGAACACGTTTGAAAATTTTTCATTAATGGAGTGTAGTCATTTCAATGTTCAGAAATCCTTTCAGGTATATCACAGGATCAATCTAGAGGCCATTGGGGACATTTCATTCTTTTTAACAATAACGAACAAACAAACAAACAACAAATTGAGTTGTTGAAATTCTTCTCCCTATATGTATACCTATGTATATGCAATGTTTTAATTGTAAATTACTTTTATATCAAACTTGGGAATCAAATATCTTCTCTATTGGAATGAGATATTCAAAGGTTAAAAAAGAAGGTTTGCATTTAATTATAAATACATATGTATACCACACGGCTATATCTGTCAAGCGGTCAATAATTGCATTTATAGTATTCCTACCCTGTTAAAAGTAGAAGGCTATCACTCAAAGCTTCCAAAGCTTGTAACCTGTAATACTCGCATCCTATTTAAAGTAAAAGACTATCGAAATGCCAAAAATTATACTTATAACATTCGCACCCTGTTTAAAGTAGAAAGCTATCACTCGAACTACCAAAAATTGCACTTGTAACATTCGCACCCTATTTAAAGAAGGAAGGCTTTCTCTCAAACTTCCAAAAATTGTACCATTAACATTCGCCTATCACCCGAACTGTCAAAAATTACATTTATAACTTTCGCCCTCTGTTTGTAGTAGAAGGCTATCACTCGAGTTTCCAAAAATTGTGCCTTATTCGCACCCTGTTTAAAGCAGAAGACTATCACTCGAACTTCCAAAATTCACATTTATAAGCTTCACACCCTGCTTAAAGTAAAAGGCTTTCACTCAAACTTCCAAAAATTGTACCATTATCATTCGCACCCTGTTTAAAGCAGCAGACTATCACTAGAACTTCCAAAAATCACATTTATAAGCTTCGCACCCTGCTTAAAGTAAAAGGCTAACACTCCGAAGATCGTACCTGTAGCATTCGCACCCTATTTAAAGTAGATGGCTATCTCGCGGACTGCCAAAAATTGCATGTATAAGATTCGCACCCTGTGTCAAGTGGAAGACTTCGCACACTGTTTGAAGCAGAAGGTTATCACGCGTTCCAAAAATTGCATGTATAAACTTCGCACCCCGTTTAAAGTAGAATGCTATCACTCGACATCCAAAAATTGTACCTTTAACATTCGCACCCTGTTCAAAGCAGAAGACTATCACTCGAAATGCAAAAAAATACATTTATAAACTTCGCACCCTATTTAAAGTAAAAGGCTAGCACTCAAACCTCCGAAGATTGTACCTGTAGCATTCTCACCCTATTTAAAGTAGATCGCTATCACTCGAACTGCCAAAATTTGTACATTTAACATTCGCACCCTGTTTAAAGTAGGAGCCTATCACTCAAACGTCCAAAAATTGTTCCTATAATATTCGCACCCTATTTAAATCAAATGGCTATCACTCAAACTTCCAAAAACTACTTGTATAAGATTCGGACCATGTTAAAAGAAGACCGCTTTTATTCGTACTTCTAATAATTGCACCTGTGATATTCGCACCCTGTTTTAAATGCAAATCCATAACTCACACCATAATAATTGCTCTTGTAAAATTCGCACACAGGCGTAACCCCCGGAATATAATACAAGCCATGAAGTCGTCGAAGGCACCGACACATTAAAAGGCCTTAACGTGCCGGGTACAGCATGCAGTAAGAGCTCACTCTCACTGCTTTTTGTATACTCCTCATGGAGGAAAAACTAAAATTTCATCTTAAACAGGTCCTAAAGCCCAAAACTGTCACTCCCACAGCAAAATGAAGTTAAAGAAAATTGTAGCCAAATATATTTTCATTCTATTAGTTTAAAACAAAAATTGCATGTAGAACAAATTTATGGAAATTATAGCGTTTGAACAAAATACAAGCAACTTTTATACGAAAAACTCCTGCAGTAAGACAAGGCAAGAAGACTGTGGATGTCGCCTGCTGACCGGCCCGCTGCTATCTTTTTTCGACTTTGTTCATGGCTTGTATATTCCGGGGGCTACGACACAAGTTAATCTTCTCGATTATAACACGCGGAATTATTCTAAGCATTTTTAAAGAAAAATTAGGAAAATTCTGAAAAAATTTCGGATTCTTTAACTTTTCCGAAAAAATTCTTTGCGAGCAGAATGAGTAAATTTTGACAAAAACGCCGAAAGTGTTGAATATTTCCCCTCAAATCGAAACGAAAAGAGTTTGTCTATTCTTATGAATTTCCTAATGATTTCCTAAATAAAACTGTTAAGGTTCTCTTCTGAATTCCAATTGAAATCCTAAAGAATTCACGCCAAATTCTCAAAAATATTCCTTAAGTGTTCCAAAGGAAATTCCCAGATTTCCTAAAGAAAATAGTTAAGCTTCTTATCCGATTGAAATCCTAAGGAAGCATACTAAATTCTCAGAAATATATAATAAAGCATTCCGAAATAGTAGAAACGCAAAAATGTTTTGAAAATCTTTTAAATAAGCAGTTTTATTTTCAATTTGCAGCCGAATCTCTGAGAGTTGAAAAAAATGTTTTCTGCAAATACTCCAATGCATCGGCAGCTTCTACATACTTCTATTCCGCTTATTTTCGTGACTTAAGTCTTCTTTTGAAATTGTAGGCAACGAAGGAAGCATATCACTTAAGTTGAAGGGTGTCTTTTGCGCTTTGTTCAAAGCCTTCATTTCCTCCTGCAAATAGAAGACTTCTCGCCATAACCTTTGAATAGCGAACATGACAGAAAGATATTGGGCTAGAAGCACTGGGTTTATTTGGCGCTGGTCAAGTACGACAGCGTTTAGATTGCATATAGATCTTGAACAGCTTATTTCACTCACCAATATTTCAGCCGTCTTGACGTGCTCTGTATCACAAACTTAGTCACGCAATTAACAAAAGCACTGAAATTTTTATTAATTATTATTACTCACCTTCCCCACTCTTCAGAAAATCGTCATCCACTTTCGACTATTGATTGATTGATTGAAAAGATGTTTGGGGTCCCAAGGGGTCCCCTGGACGTAGGCCAAATCAAGGCCCATTGTTCATCCACCAGACCCATGAGCAACCGCTCATAGGTCGCAACCGGACGCTCTTGTAAATTTAAGTAGGTACTTTCAAATAACTCTGAACACAAAATGACAGTGCAACTTAAGCTTAAGAAGTGTTTCGGAATTGCCTTCAAAATTTAGAAAAAAATCAGTGAAAAATCCGATTTCAACTTCTTTGACCTGTTATCTGGAACTTGAAAAAGCCCTGAATATTGCGGATTTATTTTTCGCTCTGGCACTTTCACACAGTTTTCGATTTTGTTTATTTAAGGTATAGAATTCCGGTCGGATCTCTAAAATCATATTTTGTAATATTCTTTTACGATATGTTATAAAGTTTATAAATTTGTAATTTCTGTGAAAAAATTACGATCATTTTTCCGACTTTTTTATACTGTATGTGTATTTTCAGTTTAAAAAAATTACGGTACGAACTTACCCCTATATGGTGAAAGTCGCTCGGGTGCGAATTTCACTTTTACTGTCTGGACCTGATTTAAGGAAAGCCGTAATTTTTTCTTAGAAATTTATTGGAATTTTTTTAGAATTGTTATGCATTGGGCCAACGGCACACATTGTATGACTGTATCTGAAAATAACTCCAGTCGGCCACCAGACTGAATAAAAATTCTCCGAAACATCTGTAAATTATGCTGTTTGTAAAAATTGTTTGCAGCTAACTGATATTTTAATCGGGCAACTCGTTTTTTCATATTCAAACTAGCGCCAATCACTTTGATACTATTCGGTAATTGCGCCGGAATTTTGATACTACAAATACCCTGGCGCCCTCATTCGCACAATTCCGGGAGTTTTTGGACGACTCGCTCCGTTCCTCGTTCCAGTTCCATGAATTTCTGAATCCTGCCATATTGCCGAGTACTGTGACCTGCCAAAAGAAGAAGTGTCAATGTCACACGTCAACTAGTCAGCGCAGCAAGCAAATATACAAGTCGAAGTGATCCAGCGGTTGAAACTAGTGAAAAAAGGATATGTTGTATATTTTGGTGAATTAATGTTGATATATCTGTTTTTAATATTGTACTGCCATTTCACTTGAATGAGAATATATTATAATATTGTATAAGATGGATGGAAATTCGGGAAGAGCATCTTTTAATAAAAGTTATGATTACACTCCATTAAGAAAACCCCACAACCACAATGCTCGAGAAGGTAAGTTTGGGGGACAGCTGCAGTTTATAAAAAACTATTTTTTTTGCAGAGGTCAACAATATTATTTTAATTTTTGTTAAATTAATAGAAATTTTGTTAAAAATGAATATTCTATTTTATTGTGAAGTTAAGTGAAAGATTTTTTTTTGTGCACATAAAAAATCTGTGCGTTGATCAATATAAATGTAAGGAGGATCTCTGTATTGTGTATCCTCCCCACCTTTAATTATTATCCTGTCGTAAAAATAAATAAATAAAATTACTTTAAAACATTTTTTGGAGGAATAAAATATAATTGTAAAAAACTTAAAACGTGGAAAAAAAACAATTTTTTTTCTTTTTAACTTTTTTACCTTTTTCTTCGAAACATTAAAATCCCCAAATCTCTGATTTAAAACAAATTGCGTGGCACATTTTTCATTGAAAATTTGAATATTGTTGTTAAAACCATCTTCAATATATTTTATAGAATTTTAATAATTTTTAGAAAGGTTTATTATATTATTTAAAAGGATGAATATATTTTTAGGAGTGCCTTTTCTTGCCTTTCTTATGCTTACATGGATTGAAAAAATTTTACAAGGGTTAAAACTGAAAATTTTTCTTCATTCCGTATATTCTACTTAATAAAATTAGATTGAGGTTGTGTGTGATCCATTCGTCCTTTTTAGGTTTTTTTTTTAAATATAAAATCTCAAAATAATTGTTGCTCTAGTTTTGTAAAGCCTTGCTTTTAGTTATCTATCTACTACAGAGAATATTTTCAGCATCAACATAAAAACTTGTTTTTCTTCATACATTAATTCAATAGAAGAAGCCATCAGCACAAATTTTAAATGCAAATGCAGAAATGTTTTGGTAGTAATAAGCATACAGGCCACAGGGAGGTGATTCTTGTAAAATCGAAATCGTCTCAGACGAAAACCTTCTTGAAATCCAAGTGGCATTTAAAAAAATGAAATTCAATATTTCCATTAAATCGAAGTAAACAATTTTTTTCATCTACATAGGTGTAAGTGACGTCACACTTAAATGTCAAAACCGGAAGATCATACCTTGTTGGATACCGTGTAGCAACAGCATTTTCGGATTTGATAAACTTTTAGTAGTTGCGATAAATACGTAAAGAAACTTAATTTATAAAGCCTAAGCCGCTCGTAAATCATTTAATTGTGGCACCACTAATATTTAATTTTAGTATACGTCCTATATACTCTCTTATGGATTACTAAAGCTTGAATTAAACTCAATTTTTATTGTCAATGATTTAGAGAAGGAGCTCCTAATTAGTAGTACCGTAAGAAAGGGTTAGAATACACTTTAAATTAAATTATTATTGAATTTGTGGTATTTAATTTGCATTTTAGTACTCGCGTTAGAGAGGGTTCGGGCCCACTTGAATGAAAATTAAAGTTATATACCTCTGCGTTATTATAACATAAAATAATACAAATTAAATTTGAATTTAATTTTAAGTGTCCCCTAAAGGCCGAAACAAAGTGCGAGCGTTAGTGCATCCATCGTTTGACAATTCCTGTAGAATACATGAGAAGAAGTTAGGCAAGTTCTTCTGCCCTGAGCAAATGCTGGGGTAGCTCTAGTCTCTACTTCAGCGAAACTTTGACATTGGTAAAATGATTTTCATTGGTTACAGCCAGCAGCTGATTTAGTTTTTAGTGAATTCGGAAGTGTCTTCCCAAATAAAGTTGATTAGTTTGGTGTTTGTGTTAATTTATAACTTAAAATGTCGAGTTTATAGAAATCTAGAAAAAAAAGATAAAAGTCTGGAAATAATAGTTGTCAACGCTCAAAAAACTAAAATTCACTACCCTGAATTTATCAAACGTCGGCTGAGTCGAAGTCGTGTACGCACGTACTGTGTTTCGGCCTTAACTCTCTCTAAAGGGCGTACTAAAACAGAATTTAAATTAAATTTCAATTAAATCACTTTTAGAATACGGCCCTAAAAGTAATAAAACACAAATTCACGTAACTTTTTATTAAACGCCTTGTTGAATACAGCCCTAAAATCATAAAATTGATTTTTTTCTAACGAGAAATAATCAAGTTGTGTGTATTTTTTTCAATTGGTACAGTTTTTGATATATACAGGTAGTCATCGGCTTGTGAAATAGTATCAGTACATTTGTTTTGGCTTGAAAATAATAATAATTTATTAGCAATACTATCGCTGTACAATACCACCACCTCTCTTTTAGAAGCTCACAAATATCATGTGTATTTTAAAATTTACAATATTGCACATGACCATTTTTGAAACACTTGAAATTTTGTTCACTTTGTAATTCAGTTGGAAGTTCATTAAATTTCTTGAAACTCTTATATAACAGTGAATTCTGTGTACTCGATCTATTGTATAATTGTAGTCTGTAGTTCTCCGATGCTCCTCTTAGATTATATAGTTGAGCCTCTGCTACTCACGTGATCATATTTAAAAAATATTCGGGAACTAACCCATTTTTCATTTTGAATATAAGAAGCAATACATTTAGCCATAATAAAGAATTTAATATACTCCTAATAGGAGTGAAACGATTGCAACGTAAAATTACACGAATTGTCTCATTTTGTAATTTTTGTAACCTGTTCAGATCACCTTGATTACATACAAACAATATTGTAGAGCAGTATTCAAATGTGGTTTTATAATACTGTTGTAAATATTTATCGCGGTAGCCATCGTAATTTTCTTTCTAAGTCTCTTCAAAAATCCAATCTTTTTACCAAATTTTTTAGAAATATATACATATATAATGTAATCTAAAATTTAACTTTTTATCAAAAACCACACTCCTAAGTATTTATATTCATTCACACATTCTATTGGTTCACTCAACATTCATTTCAAAACACACATCCGTTTTACTATTTATCGTCATAACTTTTGTTTTACCTATATTCATGTTCAATTTATTCATCTGTAACCAGTCACAATGATTCTAAATCTCGTTCTATTTTTATTTTCAATTCACTGGTGTCTTTCCCTGCTATATACAACAATGCATCGTCAGCAAAAAGTACTATTCAGGAATTTCAACACTGATTTAATGTCATTCACATATATAATAAACAAAATAGTTTCAAGTACTGATCTTTGTGGAACACCCATCGATACTTAAATTTTTTCGGAAATTGTATTATTTATTTTGGTACTTTGCCTTCTTCCATACACATTCTTCCTTGACACTTAAAACATCTTTTCATACTCACGCCATCAAACACAGCACATCTATCCCATTTTTTTTTCATTCAATGCCTTATTAAAACTTTCAATATCAAACTCAATCACCGCACAAAATCTTATCTCATTTCGTACTTTCTTTTCAACTACTTTGAAACTCTTCAATTCACTTATATTCAAATGATCATTCTGTGATCTAATCTTTTCAACAATTTCGGCACTATTAAGCCTGTATTTCATATCTGTCAGCCATAGTTTTGGTTTTCTTAAATCACGTTACTACATATTCTTTCCCTAAAGGTTGTTCAATTGCTGATTTTATCATCTGTCTTTCATGTTTGCTAACCTTTTCGATTGTAACCGCGCCATTGCGTTTAGATCTCACCTCCGTAAATTTCAAATTTATAGGATTGACCTTTCTATTTAAGTCTTCCTTTCTTTTCTTTGCATCCTGTTTCTGTTTGGGTTTTATTATTAATTGTGGTACCGATTTTACTTTATCCGCGTAAGTTGCTCCTTCTGTTTGTTTTACTTTTTTAATTTCATCCATGACCTTATCATCTCTCTCATTCAATTTTTGTAGACATTTTACAATCTCTTTAATCTCACTCTCTTGCTGTATAATTCTACACACTTCTCTTAGCACAGATTCAATCTTCTCTAAAACGGTTTTCTTGTAATCCAGGCATCCATCACACATATACACCACATTTTTCATAGATTTTATCAAATTCACATCATAATCAGAAATTCCCGCACATTTCACGCATAAAATAATTCCGCACACTCCATTGCAATTTATGACTTGCCCTGTCCGCACACTTTTAGACTTTGTTTGCATTTGCCACAGTTTGTCGGCATTTCTACTCCTTCACATAGCCCATTATCCGTTTAAAAAAAAATTTTAAACTCACTCTAAATTCACGTTAAGTTTTAATTTTTATTTATTTATTTTTTGTACAAACTCATTTTCCCTAATCTCTATTAACGATTTATAGTGCTTTTCGCACTTCGCAGTTATTATTTCCGAACAATTTAAAAAAAAAATTCAGAGCTATTGCTAGAAACACTTCTTATTCTGTTGACAACTCTCCCTCAATGTTATGAACTGTGTTCTTATTTTTCGGTAAGAAATTTTATAGACATAAAGAATAATTATGTATAAGCAGAAAATAATTTTTCTTAGCAATCAATGTATATTATGTAATTAAATATCTACATAGACCAAAAAGTGTACCAATTGCAGACTCATCTCCGTATTGGCGCATGTAGATTGCAGGTGAAATGAGTGGCTGACAACGAGGTTACCTGGGACAGTAACTTGTGAAACTCATGCTTTAGTGCTAACGTTGCTGCTGTTTGACAATAAAAAGATGTGAAGTTTCGTTTTGACATGCTTTTCAGACATAAAACAGCTTTCACTTAAACGAATCTGCATATCGTCACTTGAAAATTGGTTTGATGTATATGTACGCCATTTTAACGAATTTTAAGCTAATATTCAATACAAAGGTTTTCAACATTGCTCTTTTCAAATATGTACCTAATAATTTTTTTCTATCTGTCGTGGATTTTGAGATACTTAGTGCGAGTTTTGATTTATATCACCTAAAAAGATAGTAATAACCATATTGCTTTAATGTATATGCAATTTTTTAGCGTATACTGCAATAAATGTATGAAGAAATCAGTTTTTTTTCTTATAAGAATTGGTTTATCTTAATGTACTATGTTTCTATGACCCACAGTTGAGTTAGCGTTAAGTTTTGGTGGCTGAGTTAACTCGATGCTGTTTCCAAGAATGGCTTCTGAGCATTGAATAAATAACTAAACTATTAGTTCTTTATTCAATGCTTCTGAGTTGTGTTGATAGCTACAATAATTCGTAGGTATTCCTCCTATTGCATTTGTACTACTTTTTCTATTCTCTTCCTTTATGTTGGAAGCATATTAACTTATTTGAATTCGACACATTTTTTGATAACTTTTTCTTTGTATCCTTCTCTATTCTGTGCTAAAAAAAACTTACAACAGCACCCCTGCTGTTCCACAAACTCTTGGGATTTTATTAATGATGTCAGCAAAGCGGTCAAGTAAGGTCGGTCAGGCATAATATTTTATAGACACAACACCATAAAATTCGCAAGCAACACTGGCAGCTTATGGGGTAGCACCCATTTTAATGGGCTATTATGAGTCACGTGGTCTTTCCAGTTTTAGGAATTGCAGTGTGTAGTGTTACTTTGCATAATTTGCCGATGTACTTTTTTCACCGGCTGTAAGCCAGCAAGTTGACTGATGTAATCATATACACCTTAAAGCGTACCTTATACTTATCCGTGTAAACAGGGTTACTCATTTTAGCACATCAGAATCCAAATTTCTAAGGAATTTGAAGAAAACTATATAGAATGCCTGGGCATCCCTAAAAGAGGGCCATAGAAATAATCCATCAAACAAGATTAAATATTATTGCATGGCCTGTTCGAAGAAATTTCACTCTTTGTTTTAATTATTTGTTGTCTTTCAAAATGATAAATGTAAATAAATATAAACGGCATGTAGTATTTGTTATATATTCTAAGAAGGATTAGGACATAAATATATACTAGCTGTGTTCTTATACCTAAAGCATACACTCGAGACAGTTGATAGAATAATACTAGTTAAAAAATTGGTTAAGTACGGGATCAAAGGCCAAGAGTTAAGATGGTTCGAATCGTTCTTAAAAGTGAGAAAACAACGTACAAAAATTGATGAAATAAAATCAACATTGCTGAGGACGAATGTGGGGGTGCCACAAGGATCAGTCATGGGAACGCTTCTAAGTATTTTGGAATATGAATGAGTGCATTTTATATGAGCTATAAAATATTATGTAGAAAACGTGCTACGAAGGTTGTCTGTACTAAAATGTTTTAGGTACTTTTAGGTACTAGCTACATATGTCTTTGATTATAATCTATAATCAAAGGCTATGAGTAGTTGTTTGCTGATTATAGTTGGGGTTTCGATTATAGACTGTAGTAGATGTCTCTAGAATCATTTCTGTGTATAGCAGAGGTTTAAAGCTGCAAATAAAACAACAAGCGAAAGACAAGTATATAGACTTTTGCTTGTTATTTTATTTCCCACTTCTAATAATGGAATATTCAACAACTGTATAATACTTTTTAACCATTCTTACTTTATATGCTGGAAAAATTTTGATTTGTACCATGAAACAAAAGTTTCCATCACATTTATTTTTCAAGTAGCAACATCACCTATACAACACGGGAATGGTTCTGGAGAATATACAGTCTGTAATCAAAGGTTGGGGTTTATTTTTTGCTTAGGCCACTCTTCATCTGTATTTAGTTATCTGTGATTTTCTTATAAGGTTTTGTACTTCCATATCAGCAGTAAGAATATTGGCAGATTCGAACACTTTCCGAATGTTTGTCCGTCCGGTCTTTGCCCGACGCAAGGTTTATATTCTGTTCTGCATTTTTATCTGCAGATGAGCTGAAAAGCTTACTTCACCTGGACCTGATGCAATTTATTAAGAGGAGACAAAGGTTTTGGTTATTGGTATTTTCTTTTTAGCCGGTTATAGCAATGGCCCGATTTGGTATCTGTGGTCGGGATCTTTCGATTTGAGGCAGGTCAAATTAGCAAAAAAAGATATGTATTGGCAACAATTGACAAAAATTAGTAAAATTTATTTGAAGCAGAAATTCAACTGCTGGGTAACCGCAGACAATGATCACAGAAAGATATTGAAGCTCTGCCTCGAAGACTGTACACTAGTAGCTTCGGATTGGTTATACTGATACTCGGTTTTATTAAAAAAATGCTTCCCCGATAGTACTTGTAGTAAAAAAAAGCATCACGAGTGGCAATAGGAGCTAGAGTACATGTGCTATTTATAACATAACTGATCATGCTTTAAGTATGTATTTCCATTTTTCTCAAATGAAAGACAATTAAAATCGATGAATATCCGCGTGAGAGATGAAAATACAAATGTTATTCGCCAATATAATAATGACTACTCTCAATTTTATTATAGATTCATCTACAGCGCCAACGCTACGTTCGAGTGTTCTATCCCCGGATGCTCCAGTTTTCGTTCCCAAGAAATCCTTAAATCAATCCGTGATATCGAATTATTCTAATCATGCTGAGCCTACTCAAGGGTTAACAAAAAATTTTTCTAATATGAATGTTGCTCCCAAGGTAAAGTACACACATATACCGAGTTTTTAATGTATTAATTTCTTTCAAATATTTCAAAATTGTATCTTTGTTATTTTTATTTTTAGAATGTTTATAGTTGGCACAATGCTTCACCTACAGGACAAAATCATTCAAATTCAGCTGTATCAGTTCAAGATCGTTTGAATATGTCATCGACATCTGTTCAAGGTCGTCTAAATATGAATTCTTCCTCGAATCACGATCACTTCAATGCAGTCCCATCAATGCGAGACTGTGGATATTTATCTTCGCCTGCAGATCGTTCACCTGTAACTTCGTCAACATCACATGTTCATGGTCGATTAAATGCGACCACAAGAAGAGATCTAGGATTTTCAAATCATAGTCAACAGCAAGAGAATGATTATTCCATCAATAAAGAAAATGCTGAAAAGGTATACATATATTACTATTATTACAAAATTATCACTTACTTTGTACTTTCCACTTTCAGACGGAGGAAGAGAGATTTGCACTTGATTATATTGCGCACATTGTCACATATTTAAATGAGAATCCTGGCTCCTTCGACACTATAGCTACTCGAGCTTTAAGTGTATTTGAAGGATTCAGTGAGAATCAGTTCGTACTAAGTAATTCCATGGAAATTATTTTCAGTAAGGTGAGAACGCATTTTATATTTTATTGTATATTTGGGGTATAGAGCACGTCTTCATCCTCTCTGTTCTTTAATTGAATTATTTATTCAAGATTGTTAAGTGCATGTTGTATGTATATATATTTTTTTTCAGTGGAATTGTCTGGGTTTGGGTGCAACATTTATACAACCTGTTGTAATAACTCAAGTGTCAGTAACTGCATCATCGTTGTTATTTGTTGTTGATCATTGAAGAATTTTTTCTTCAACAATTATGCCTGGGCTTGATGAAGCACTTTCCTTTCTTCTTTCTAGATGAAGATGTAGTAATGCGGTTATTTCAATGTGAACGTTCCATTGGACACAATGATCAACACTTTCCAGATATACAAAATGATTTTGCAATTTCTCAAAGCTATTTAAACGATCGAGTAGTTCGGCTTGGTAATATCATCATCACTGGCGCTATCTATAATCACACACGTACAATATTAGATTCGTCGACATACATCAACAATTTTATTGGTTATATTTTCGTTAGTCAGCAACTTGTAACAGCTAAAGGTACAATTCAACATTCTCCAGCCAACTCGTATAAAAGAAAAGGATTCAGTGTTGTTCTAAAATCACCACATAATCGCACTTAAATATTTAACTTATCTACAGGGACGTGGTCGGTTTGCTCTGCTTTATTGATCATAAAGTACTTCAGGTAAATCTATCGGAAGGGTTTGCCTACTGGAATGGGTACTCCTTTGTTTTCTTATATCCACAAACTTGAGAAGCGTAGAGCAGGGCTTTATAATCTGAGAACGTAAAGATTTTAGACATTTAAATATCCAGCAACCTTAGCAGTTGGTCTGATTACTTTAGACTCGTCAGACAAAGACTAAAAGTAAAATTTTCAAATATGAGTTTCCTAGAGCACCGGCATAACCTCAGATGTCTTTCAATTCTTTATCGCTAGTTCTATGTTTATTTTTCTTAATACGAGTACCACATGAATCACAACTCCAAGCTTATCTCCACACTAGGGCTGTTGATAGAATTCGAAGCAGGCAGTTCGAAGCTTCGAAGTCGAGTGATTTGCCGAAGCTTCGAAGTATGAATGTTTTACCAATGCTTCGAAGCTTCGAATCAGGAACTTTTCCTGGTGCCTGCTCTGCAGTGTTATGGTTTAATTATAATATTCGAGATCACTTTAAATAATTTTTGAATAGTTTAAAGAGCGTCGTGAGTTTTTCGAGGAATCGACGTATTATAAGTCTTTTGGTTATGATAAGAATATATAATATTATATTTATGGCATTATAAGTATGATTTGAAATGCAACGTGGTTTAAAAACTATTAACGCTAATTTCACATTCTTGTTTTGTCTACAATTGTCAGCTAAATTTTGCCACACTTCACATCTTGGATGAAAATACTTTTTTAGAGCTTTATATAACAGAAAATCAACACGGCGGCTTCGAAATAGTGGACGAATTTTATCACTTATGGTCAGATCTGGTGGATTTTAGGCATTGCAGATTAGGAATTTTTTTGATTTTATTTTCACATCATAGTTACGAACCAGTGGCAGAAGGGTAAGCATTAATTCTGTTGAATGTGTCCCTGGATTGCTCCAAAGGTTGATATATCGCCGAAAAAAAAACTGCGCAATCCAACTTAAACTTTAGATGAGTTTTTCTGAGAACACCATTTTTCAGCGCGCGGGGCGCTCTACAGCTTCAACGGATGAACCGATTCACATGAATCTGCGCAATTGAAAGGAAATTCAATTTGCGGAGCCATCAGGAAGCGATTTTTGTCAAACATTCATTTAGAAATAGTTTTTTCGTCCGTTGAAGCAAAATAAAATGCAAAATAAATTCAGAGGTTTTTTTGAAAATGAAAACCGGTAAGGCCCCCAAATTGTAGTGGCAGAGCTGTGAAGCGCTCTGCGCATACCAAAACACGCCGTGAACAGTTTTGTTTGATTTGAGCTGGAGCCGCCATTTTGGATTTTTTTTTATAAATAAAATTGAAATTTACTCTCTACTTATAGAAGAGTGATATACGTTAAAACCCTCTTCCAAAAGTATTCATTTTATGTAAAGAAAATTTCCAAAGTTCATGCATTTTCATGCCTCTCGACGGTAACTTCCCCTTAACCAAAAATTCCATATATCGATTATAACTCGAATTGAACAATAATTGGCAAAATTTTTCACACATATTTTCGCCGCCATCTTTAAATACAAAGTTTCGACCAAATATTCGTAATCCGTGACCCCACTGACATGTATATAAATGAACTGACTGATCACCTGTTTCATGTGGCACCAGTTTTGATTTCAGAAAGTATGCACTCACTGTCAATGCTACCACATGCTAAGTTAGCATACTAGCCCCACAGCCAAGCATTATCTGTGCTAGCATCCGACGACCGACACTCGAGCTGAACCATTTCGCTATGGTGGTATATGAAATATGAGAGAGAGTGTAAAAAAGCTTTAGCTCAACCCAACCATTGTGACGTGGGAGCATTTTGCTACTTGGGAAGAAAGCTCTTTGTCAGCTATGGTCTGTCGGCTATGAGGCAAATAGTGCCTCACTTTTTCCCTTTAGCTTGCAAATCTGTATGCTTATCTGTGATGCTACCAACTGTCGTAAACTTGCGCTATATTTAAATTATTTCGGAATTGACTTATATGAATGTCCGTGGGATTTACCGAATTTACCATAAAAGTAATTGGAACTATATGTATTATTAGATTTTAATTATGAGTCGAAGGAAGTGTTTTTACAATGATTTTTACAAGCAATTTCCCGTTCCCAATCGTTACAGTTCAGTGGGAAAGTATGCTCTCACGGAAAGAGAGAGGAATATGAAAGTGGTGCCATTTGCTTTCATGCATTTTTGGTTCAACGAGCAGTCCATTTATATACATGTCAGTGCGTGACCTTGATAATCCTAAGATATTGATTTTGAGTCAAATCGGGCCATAATGACAAAAATAGGCCGTCATCGTTGTTTTATATTATATAGAAGTATTAAATCATATTGTCATGCAAGATCTATTAGTGTGCAACATCTTAGCTCAATATCTAACCAGGAATCACGGTCACTGGTAACTTCGATGTTCTTACGTTCTTAGTCCGAAGCTTCGAAAATCAGCAGCCCTACTCCAAACCCTTGAAGTAAAATTTGGTCGCACCATGAATTTTTGTGAGTCATTCGTAAGTAGAACAACATATGAAACAGCTTACCATTTTTTTTTCTGTTTTTCTTTCTTATTATAAGCAATACTTGTACAAGCGAGGAGGAGTGCACCCTCTCCGTCTAGTTTCAACTCAATAATCCTAAATTCTTTAGCCTTACTTCCTACTGCTAAGGTTGTCCCCTGAAGACTGATATCATCATAACTATATTTTTTTTTGTAATTTTATACAGAATCTTGTTGCAATAATATAAAATATTTTTTCAGTCCATAGAAGAACAAAATTTCCGATATATGGGTGCCAGATTATATGCTTTACTGGATTCCATTCATCCCCAAGATGGAAGCACGTTCAGAAATCTACTAAATTTTAAGTTGACATATCATCAGGCCGAAATATTGGACTATATGCAAAGCGAGCAATATAAAGTAAGGGGAACTGCATTATTTTTGGCAGATCTTTATATGCAGCTGAGAAATGTAAGTACCAACGAATGGACGTGGTCGATCAAAAAGTCAGTCAGTTGTGCATTGAATGCAGTTCGACTTTAAAAATATTTAATTTCTTTAATATCACCAACAGGCCCGTAACTCAGTGGCTTTATTCCAGAGCACGATTTTATCAGAATCTAATCAAGGATATAAAATCATACAGACGAAAGAAAATGTAACAAAATTCCGCAAATCCACAAAACGATTGATGAAAATTTGAAAGCAAATGACTGTTTTGTGGACTTTTGCAATCAGGTGTCGTAGAATTTTGTTTCACTTTTCCTTCGTTTGTATGGTTTTGTATACTTGATTCGATTATGTGGGTATGAGCAGAGCTGCTTGTAGACTGAAAGCGCATTTGATTGACTTGTTGAATCACGAACTCAATTTTTTATGTTTAAACATTTTTTATTTTTACCGAATACATAATTTTACGATATTTTAGGATGGAGTACGGATACCGCAAATTGCTAATAGTATTGTATTTTGCATGAATCAATTGCTTAAGAAAACCACACCTGAGAATATAAAATGTATTTGTCTCACTCTCAAGGTAATATTAACATTAAATTTAATTTTCAAAGAAAGTGAAGTTCACTTGTATAAAAACTTTTAACAATAGCTGGCAGGATACGATCTTGAAAGAGATTATCCTCATGATGTTGCCAAAATTATAGAAAATTTGGGTTCAGTGAAGCGTACCGATGTTGGAACTAGTCGAGTTCTAGAAAATGTTTTGAAACTTCAGGAAAATAATTGGGGACGTAGCGAAATTCAAGGTAAATTTAATATTTTATGAGGCAAAAATCAAATTTAAAAACTCAAATTCTAGCAACTCAAACACCCTATCTAAATGAAAATTCAGAAAGACTCGGTGATGTTCCCGTTTTTTATGGACCAGATGGTGAAGTGTTAACGGAAGAAGAAAACAATTTTCTGGAATCTAACTTACCCTGTGAAAATATCGTCGAAGAAGAAGAGTATAAAAATAAACCAGATAATTTTCAGTATATTTTTAATAAATTATTATTTTTTACTATTTTTCAGTCTCGATTCGGACGAATACGAATTGGATCCAGGAATGGATGCTGAAATGGAAAAGGCATATAGAGATTTTCTTAAAACTACTCCAAATCAGTGTTAACGTCAGGCTTTAATTTGCACAAATTTAAGTTAAATATTATGTGCTGATATTGTATAGTAATGCTTTCTCTCAGCAATAAAATCTCACTGAAAAGTTATATGTATGGTGATTTTTTTGTGCCAATGTTTTTTGTATGTATGATGGATGAACAACGTGATGAGAGTGTCAAACGAATGACTTAGCCGCGTGACTGTGCTATGCTTCCACTTATAGTTTAATTTAAAGGTGTCACAGACAAAACACTGCATATAAGGAGAAACAAAAATCAGATGAAAAAGAAGAGAGAAGAAATTATCAACAGTGACTTCAACCTTAGTTTTGCATGTGTAATTCTTTCACAGCCTGTGGCCATCAAATTTTGGATGCGAAATGTGATTCTGGTGTCTAACCTATTTTCAACTTCAGTAATAAGTTGTCTGTGAAGTTCAGTGCAGTCAAGACTTGTATTCATTTTTCGGTGATTAAATTTCCGTTTTAACTAAATCAAACGAAAACAATTTTTGGCTTTTTAGATATAAGTCATACAGACTGCGACTTTACTTTTCAAGATACAGAAAAATTTTTGCTATCTAAATCCACATCCTACTGTAATTGAAATCGCCAAACATCACAGACTCACAGTCACATCAGAAGGCAACATAGAATTGTTAGAGTTAGTTAAAATGCTCAGGAAATTCTTAAGTAACAAGAGGTGAGTCTAAAGGCGCTACCACACATAACAAACATTTCTCAAATGTTTGATTAGTGTGGACGCAAATTTTACAGTTTTGGATTCTTGGAAATGTTTCAATTTAATCCAAATGAAATGGAAAACATTAGATGTTTGTTAAAGTTTGTACAGTTCTTTCAATCAGTTTTCAACAGCTGTGAAGTGGTGAGAGTTTATTTTAGAATTTTGAAAAACCATAAATGAGAAATGGGAGGAGACAGACATTATAAGATTAATAGAAATGAAATATATTCACCGAAACGAAATTCGTGGGACAAAAATCGAGTAAATAGTACAAATGACTCCTTCATATCAATTGGAAGTGAGTTATCAATGGCTGCGGGTGAAGTAAGTAAAACGCTAAACTCTGCTTACTCAGTACCGGCACAAAAAAAAAGTCTTCTGGAATGGCTGCAAATGCCAAGGCGCCGTATGCTTTCAAATATTTCGCATTCTCGGACGATAAAGGAACTATGGGCGTTCAAATACTAGGGTGAGTGCTGAGTTTATTGTAAATTATCAGATCGATTTTGCGGGTTCCGTTGAAGATGATATTGATGTAGATCTTAACGAAGAGGAAAATTCAGCAGAAGTGGTTCTTCAAGTTGAAGATCATGAAGAAAATGTTGATGAAATTTCAGCAAATGAGGAGCCTACATTTCTGGATAAACAGGCACAGCAAGAAAAAAAAAACGATATTCTTTTCACAAAAAAAAAAAAAAAAAAAAAAATCGGGCAGAAGCGTAAATCTGGGCCACTTATAAGCCCAATGAATAAAGAACCTTACTCAATACATAATGCAATCAACTTATGTCCAAAGTGAACCACGCGACGAAATCAGCATCATCGGAAACAATTGAACATAAATTCAGAAAGTTAAATAAGAAAAACACAAGAAAGGTTTGTACACCAAATCGCGGAAATTCTGTTTAAAGCGGAGATGGTAATGTACGATGATGAAATTCGATCTACTACTTCTCTTTGCTTTGAGTCAACACCTTTGTAGCGACCAGAACGACATTTTCTGAGTCAAATTGACTAAAGTCGACTGCAGTCGCCGACGAGAACAGACCCATGGCAGTTTTCAATAAAGCCAAAATCACTTGTAGTTTTTCACGGCTAACGTATTGGATTTTACAAGTTTAATGTTAAAAAAAATATTGTTCTTAGATGTTATCTGTTTACAACACAATAAACTACAAACACTATAAAATTTTATAATTTTTCTTTTTAATAAACCACATGAATAATGTATTCTCGATTTTTAAGGCAATTAATGTTTTAAACTCACAACTACAATTTAGGCTGTTTAACTCACGACTGACTGAACACGGAATGAAAAGTATAAATAAGGATACAATTCGCATACCTGCGCCTCTGCCCCTTTTCCGGCAAATTGCTTATTTGACCGACTAACAGATCTCTCAGGACGGTGTTGAGATTACCCTTTGCAAAGTAAAATGATTACAAAGATCATTTCAGGGGGAAAAAATAGCATTTCTTTAAAATATCAGGTACTGTACATACAAATACATTATAAATATCTAAAGGAAATAAAAGTACTTGAAAGTATATTTTGAATTCGCTTATTATTATATAGGGTTACATAATTTTAGGTTTTTTTTTTTATTATTAATATCTATCTTGCCATGATCTCTGCCATGTTCGCTTACGAAAGTTGGCAAAATCGTCTCATATTGCATTTGATTTTAGATTGGCTCTTCGAGGTATTTGGTGTGAGTTTAAAAATGATGAATGTGAAGAATTTTCTTTTTTCCAACTTTCAGGCATAACCTTGCCTGTTGTTAAGTCTTCCTTATTATCAAAGCTATCTGCAGGTGCATACATACTTACTGCTTAGGGAATTACTTATCTAAAAAAAATTGTGCAAGTAAATGCCTGATAAAGTGACATATGTAAAATTGGTTTTCGGAGAACTCTAAATACTGCAGTAAGAATGCCAAACGCATTTTCTGAGATCCCTCGCGCTCGGCTTAAACTATAGTTAAGTACTCGCTTGACTGAGCCTTTTTCGCTTAACCCAGGATATGGTTTTATCAAGTTATCTTGAAGGGGGAATGCTGTATCAGCCACAATAATGTAGGGAACTTTCATAGTTCTTCCGGAAAATTCTTCACTTGTGGTAAATTTAGCGTATTTGTTTCCAGAGCTTGCCACAGATCAGTTGTATTAACTACACTTCTATCAGAATGTCATCCTTTGCAGCCAACATTAACGTAAATAAATGAATATGATGCATCAACAAGCGCCATAAGGACAATACTGAATCCACCTTTATAATTGATTTCCGGATTTTATCGGAGCTTGGATAAGTATATACTTTCCATTTAACGCTTTAATACAGTGCGGTAAGTTCCAGCGATATTTGAATTCATCTGATATCTGGTATTTCCTCCCAAGCTTCTGACGTGGTAGAAATCTGAAATAATACAAGTATATAAGTATATAAAACCTACATGGTTAGATCCAGCCGGTGATGATGTCCGCACATACATTTAAGAGCCAGTAAAAGTGATTTTTCACTATGTTACTACTTACCGACATATCTGGTTGCAATACAACTATTAATGCCTCAGCTACTTCAGAAACAATTTTTGAAATCAACTTTTTTGAGATTTTAAACAAGTACATTAAAGAATGATGAGAATCACCCCTTGCAAAAAACCTAAGGGCAATGACCAGCCGTTCATTTACACTTACACTATTTCGCCAGTTTGTTTTGTCTTCTTATTTTTGACCCGATTCTATTAACTAGATTTTCGAAGTTAATTGAAGAGATTCTTGCGAAATTTCGAAAAACCGGAAAGATCGTCAATTTTTAAATCATTTAATAAATTACGACCACTGTACTCTGATCTTCTGTCTAAAAATTTTCTGTTCCACCATCTCCTTTTTCGCAAATTTTCCTCAAACGTTGAGGCAAATACTACGAAAGATGCTGCAATGCATGTTACCTCGCACTCGGAGAATACATGATTAAAACTGAACATTTGGAAAGGATTTTTCACACAAATATCCTATCAGATGTTTAACAAATGTTTGACAAACTTTTATCAAACATTTATATATATTTATAATTATAATACATTCGCCAACCGCCTATAAATTGTTTGTCAAATGTTTGACAAATGTTTTTTTTGCCAATGTTATGTGTGGATGGACTTTAACATAAGATTCACATTTATATTGTAGTAATGTTGAAATTTTTAAACGCACTCTTTAAAACTGCATATTATGAGCTCCAGTGTCACCAGTGGGCAATATGGGCGATAATATAGAAAACTCCCGCTTTAACAAGAGCGGAGATATAACGATCACTGTTGAAAATCAGCAACCTCGTGTAAGTAAGTTTTACATCAATAATCTTCTCACAGAGTCAAGTTTCAGTAAAAATGGAGCATGTCAAAAATGAGTCGGCAGATCAAAGAGGTGTGACATTTTAAAATAGCGTCGCTACGTTAGCGTAAAATAGAAAAAAAAAAAAGAAATGCGAAAAATATGATTTAACAGTCCCGCCCTGAATCCTGGAAATGAAAATACTTCACGGGTACCTTGTAAATTTCTTCTTAGTAGCAGAAGGGTTATAGCCAATTTTTCCCGATCACCCTATCACCCACTTGGGGCGGGGGGCGGAATCAAAGAAAGACTCCATTCTTAAGCATCTGAAAGTAGCTATCAAGCTGAGAGGTCCACTTCATACGAAATTATGCATCAGCAGCTCAGGGTACAGTACAGGATCATACTTCACTCGATACTTCATTCGATTTGATTTGATCTTGTTATTCTTGAACGCGATCGAAAGTATAAAAAAACTAAAATTGGTAAGACGAATTCTTATGATACCCTACATGAATGCCCGAATGTAATTTCGAATAGTCAACTATCTGTGCAAGTTTGATATTTTAAGTGGTGTTTCGCATATGATCCGTTTATCTTGAAAGTGGTGAAGTCTATTTGGGTATGGTATTTCTATTTTCTTCAGAATTCATTAATAAATTTGCTTTAACTTTAAAACACACAAAAATTCACTGTTAGATCCTATACTTAATTTTAAATTAATTTAAACTAAAATATTTCAATATTTTTCGTCGTAAAAAAATGGACTTGCACTACTTTCACAATAAATGGGCTATATATTTCTAGGACGGTTCGTTCGTCAGACAGTAAAAATGATTATAGCCCCAATTTCATAAAATTTCATATTCTGAAGAACTTTTCAGAACAATAAAAAGTCTAGGATTGACCGTTTTCACAGTATTCGTAAAAAACCTAAATATTTATATAGCAACATAAAGAAGGGGTTGCCCGACTTGGCCTATTTTTGCAATTATATTTACTATTTTTATATTTTGATAAATGCAAGAGGGAAAATCATCTGTCTCGTTAGCTCGTAAGAGCAGTCGCCCGGCAAGCGGAAGGTCCCGGTTTCAAACCCCGGACGAGACGGGTTGTTTTTTCTTCTTGTATTTATAAATTTGATTTAGAATCGTTAAAAACAAATGTTCTTAAAATTCTTCTTACTCTATTTTTATAAAAGCTTTTCAGCTCCCTACGTTGACACGTTCTCAGGCAATGTCCAAATATATAATAAAAAACGAAATTTTTGTATGGCAACCCCACGAACTTAATTTTACTTTTTTTTTTTAAAGTCCGTGTGCTAAATTTCTGTTATCTAAGTATAAGCGCTCTTGAGTTATCGTGAGGATGGACGGACAAATGGACATGTGAAAACCTAAATAACTTTTAATATTATGCGTGGGTGTCTAATCCATTTTGCTACCATCATTATTTTTATGCATTACAAACGGAATGACAAACTTAGTATACTCTTAGATTTCATCTAGAGTATAAAAAGGGTTTCCTTTTATACCAATTTAGGAAAATCAAATTTCGTACTTAATTGTCTGGATGATTCTGAAGGTAGCCTGGCAGTAGAACTTGGCAAATCATCATTGTCTTTGTTATTAAATGTTATCGAGGATTGAGTGGCTGGATCTGTTATGATCGTTTTTATCCTTTGAGAATATGCACCAACAGTTTCCATTCTATTGCACAATGTAGCCTTACAAACTCAATTACATTTGTCTTCAAGGGTGTAAGTGACACTACTTATTTGGACCACCGCATGTTCCAAAGTGTTCTTTTTCCCTTAAAATATTTTCATATATTTTCGCATTAGCCTTATTAAGGTACGTTACCCTTTCAATGAATGGGTGTTTCAGTCACTAAAGACATAATCACTTCATACTACTTTTGGGTCATAATTTAAAAAAAAAACTAAGTTTTCCTTAATTTATAATTAACTGATTGATTTGTAAGGGTTTAAGAAAAATTTTAGATTGTGATGTACCTACATACATTAGAGCAATATGTGATGCAAAACTAGAGCATTTACATCAAACGCTAGGTCTTGTAATTAACAAACACTTTACAAAACAATAAAACAAACGCCAGATAATTAAAGCACGCGACACAGCAATTCTGCTATGCGCGGAGTGAGTACTCTGTCATAATAAAAAAACGTAGCCCACTAACTGATTGAAATTTTTATGACGAGTGACTCATTAAACAGAGCGCGCTAAAATTCCATTCAATTATTAAGCAACAATATTGAGCATTTAAGGTATTTGTAAGCGTATTACTAATTGTATAAATATGCTAAGGAAATTGATTAAATCATTCAGTAATACAGTGTGATTTAAACCAAGTACTGCGTTATGCATTTCTTATAAGTTGAGCTTAATCAAGCTACTCCAATACTACTTAGGAGTAGAGCTTCCATAAGCTACTCCAATTACCTAACAAGGAGTTCAGCTTCTTATAGCTACTCTGGCACAATATCATCTAGGAAGTGAGCTTTATTAGCTATTCCCGCATCTTCGACACGGCATGTCTAAATACAGAATGTTACTGCTGTGGTAACGTGACAACCAGTATTTCGTTATTTACTACATGGCGACCGTGAAGCTGTAAGTAATATTACGTGACACCGTAACTTTTTACAAATACATACTACATAAGAATAAACCCCATCTCACATTCTTTTGTTTTTAAAACGTTTAACTGCGGAACTGCTCTTATGGCAGTCGATCGAGTACATAGTCGTTTGCTTAGAATATAGATATATATTTTATTGGGAAGAGTCTATATCGAGTTTTGTAGTCTCTAATTATCGATATTAACAAGTTCTTTATCGATTCGAGTTCAGGAATAAGGTAAGTTCCTCATATGGTGTGTTAAGAGCAGGTATTCTTTCGATTATTTATTTCTCTAATTACGTGTCCTTGTGTGGATTTAATTTTGTAATTTTGGCTACACGAGTTATTGTCTGTCTTCTCTAACCGCCCAAACCCTCTCATAAACCTTCTCATACTCGCAAACTTTAAATACCTCTCACCCCTGTTTTTAACAAAGCTCGAGGCTAGAGATATCTACCATCTACATGATGGTAGAATAAGTTTCTACCAACACAAAGGTGGTTACTACCGGGGGTAATCACATTTTAACCACGTTTACTCAGAAAGGGTCTCTGAAGAACACCAATTCTTTAGGCACCATCGATTCCTAAGCTCTCCTAACGATGCACGTCATATCCCTCCTATCTGCTTCCCTTGCCCTCCTACAAACAATCCACATCCTATCCCTCCTAATTCCCTCCCCTGCCCTACCACTAACAACTTAGTCCAAAAGGAGAATGATCTGCAATACGCTCATATGGCGCATATTCCCTGCCTCCAACGCTGTTCACAAAGAGCGAGCTATCAGCTTCGGCTGGTAGTCGGGACCTCACGTCCAAGTCACTCACTCTTTATGCATCAATAACAAAGGAAATGACAGCCAAACGGAAAATTGCAAAGAAGATCAAAGGACAACCATCAACAAGAGGACCTGAGGGCTAAGGATGAGCCCCAAGGACCAAAGAGGAACATGAATGATTAAAAGAATATTGAGGGAAAAATCGACAATCCGAAATAAAAAAAAATGGCGCAAAACTCACTTGACTTGACTCTCAGTTGTCATCATGAAAAAACAGATCAGAAGGCAGATGTATATACGATTTCGTTAGTATGCCATTTTCGCTCGATCATTCTTGTGTTAGTCATCTTATATAACTTCAATCCATGAAAATACTTTGTGCCTGCTAGCTACACAATCATTGAAATCCTTTTTATCTTAAATATGCCTACCACTTCTCACTATTTATTTATATTTATAATAATTTACACTTTAAACTTTTCTTAACTCGATTAAAAAATAGCATTAAATGTGCTAAAAATAATTGTGATATCTTAATTCATCCATTTTCTACAATTTGGAGCGCCACACATGCATGAAATTTTATGTGCATCATCTTCTATATCGAATTTGTAATCGTATGAAAGCTAAAAAAGAAACAAGCAAAAAACGAAGACTGTAAATTTGTGTATTCATTATTTTAATGGAAACACCACCACTAACCTCTTCTCCTCTATTGATGCGCCTCCTTGCAAAAATTATTATTCTACATTCTCTATCGACTTCTACAATTTCTGTTACACAGTTTGGATTGCAAGAGTGATTAATGTAGCGCGCTAAACCACCCGATAATGTTGCATCAACGACCCTGTCTTCATCCAATCTGAACATGTATATTCCACGATTCTTAAAAAAAAATAAAACATGTTCAAATTAATGTTTTGATAGTAAAAATAACAAAATTACTCTGGCTTCATATTGTTTTTCCCGGAATTCCGAGACTTCTGTACGGATAACTTCACCAATATACTCAATCACCATTGTATGCTTCTCTAAATCTCTAGCTGCATAAAGTCCAAGTCCTTGTATTTTGGATCTAGAACAAAAAAAAATCTTTTTGTGATCAAAAGACACTTGACCAGAGGAGAAATAAGAATATTTATACCTTGCTAAGTAGACATTATTTCTCCATTCCTGCTTCATTTTTTTGTACTGAGAACTTTTTGAATGAACAAATTGTTTACTATAAGGACAAGCGACCTCACCGGCTACAGACGTTGTTGGAGTCAACGGAAGTCGTTGATTTGTTGAGCCACTTCTTTGTGTATGAGGTTTTTTCCATCCAACCGATTGTTTCTGTTTTGGCTCTGTTCTTGCGGCACCGGAAGGATTTATTGCTAAAGGTAATTCCAGCAAAGGATTCCGACCATATTTAAAACGATAATCAGTTAAAGTTTCAATGCCTGGAAGGCTTTCCAATATTCGTACAACTGCAGGCTCTGTTAAACCAAATAAATCTTCTCCTGTGATATATTTTGGGAAAAGTTGAACAAGATCGCAGTTTTTTCTTAATACAGAAATTGGTTCCAATATTCGGTGCCATACAGCTCTTGGAGAAGAATCTCTTAATTCAATATCTTCTTCGGATGGCTCCTGCACTAATATACGAAATTCTGGGCGACCAGCAATATCTGCAATAGAACATATATAACGGCATCGTTTGTTCGGTCTTCTTGTTGACCAGTAAAAACGTATCTGAAAAAAGAAAACAAATAGTTGTATATACACGTCCATATATACGAATATATCAAAAGAATACAGCAAAACTAAACGTACTATTTTATATCCAATCGGATAGATGTAATTCGGTGTGTGAAATGCTTGCAGCTGATGAGGTAACAGTTGTCCAATGTTTAAAAACGTTAAACTACCCACTCTTAGTAAATTATTTAATTCAGAATGGTGCATTACTGCGGCAACTTGTCGGCTTTCATCTCTCTCTACATACACCCGCCTTTGAACACTTAAAGTAGTCAACTCATTTTCCTTCTCATTCTTAAGCGCATGAGATTGACAATGAGTTGTTTTGTTCTTATAAAATATACAGTGATCTTTTATTGCACAAGAAAGGTGATACATATTGCTACACCTGTTTTTAAAGCATTTTATTGTTGCCCCCAAATGATGGCATACTGTACATGTTTGATATAGACTGGCTTGGAGGGCGACTTCTAAATTCATTAAGCCTCCATTTACTGTTTCATAGACACCATCAGACCATAGAGCACAATTAAGATGAACCTGAATAAGAAAAAAGGAAAAAGAAATTAAACGAGTAAAAATTACTGCAATTTGTAAACTAAATGTATAATTATGTAGTTAGTATATGTATAGGAGAGAACTCTTTGAGGGGTTGAAGAACAAAATAAGGCTTTGAAAAGTAGATTTTCTTACGATGCATTAGATAAGTAGGCTCAATAAAGGTACAATTGAAAGCATTGCAGAATTATATTCTACACACGTAAAAAGTTACGGCACGAATTTGGTGACGATGTGCTTGTGAGGTCTAGAGCAGGGTGATTCGTGTATATATTCGAGATAATTTGAAAAAGTATGAACGACAAAGTCATTCTAAGTGATTTTATTGACTGGGTATGAATAACGTGATAACTCGCTTTTGTAGCTTCCATAGTACAATTAATAACAATTGTCAAAAAGCTGTTGACTTCGACAAGTCTCTGGAACTGGTTGTTAATAGAAGTTACTTTCTGCAGTGCTATTATTCATAACGCGCAGAGATGGATACACTGAAAACTGACCATGCTATGATCGAATAGATATTTTTTGAAAACCAGGGATTCAAATCTTATAGGGGAGCCAATTGGCCAGATTTAGGTTCTAATGTCGTATTGCTTCGCCCTTCGTACCACGGACAAGAAGGTGACCAACATTCTACACATCAAAATTGAAGGACCATTTCCCGTGACATATGGAAATAAAATTTTAGTCGACTGTGTCCGAGACTGCTCGTGAGGCTATTGGGTTTGAGCGACCAATAAGAAAGAATTCTACAATAAAAGATCCTTGGAAAACACCAATTTAAAATTCAGCAACGCTTATAATAAAGGTGGCGAGACTAGCAACTGTCGATAAAAAAAAGCGAACAATATTGGGGATCGGGTGAAAAGAAACAAGAAAAAAGAAAGTAGGTATTTTCGAAGCTCTAGAGTCTAGAGCAAATATACAGCAAGGATTCTTCTCGATGTTTATCATGGCGAAAAGTGAAAGTTGGGGAGCTTAATTCAAACATCGAAGGTAACCTTAAAAGTGATTGGATTGAAGAGAGGTTTGGCAGTTGCTCATAGGTAACAACCGGCCGCTCTTATAAAGTTCAATATTGGCCCCAACTCTCCTTGCCTCATGCAGTTCGTCCAGGAGGTGTGAGCCAAAAAATCTGTATCTCTTTCCTGAGGGCACCGAACAGTGACAAAGAAAGTGAGTCACTGTTTCGGATTCCTCGCCACATCCTCTGCATAAGGGATCATCAACAAGCCCCATTCTGTGTAGGTGATCTCTGAGAAAAGAGTGGCAAGTGAGAATTGACACCAGAGTTCTCAGGATTGGCTTGTTTAGTCCCAAAAGCTTGTTCGTTAGGTTTACCCCATAGTTCATTCGTGGAGGAGGATTTCTCCGAGGTTGCACAAAGACAAGCAATCTGGTTCGGCTTTTCGTTCCCACCAATATCGCTGTGACCTGGCACCCAAAGAACGAGTACCCCATTATTGCGAGAGAGGGAATTCAGGGTGCTTTTACACTCTAATACCAGTACAGAGGCTGTAAAGGGTTTTGGCAAGGCCTTGACATCTGCTTGGCTGTCCGAGCAGATGGCAATCTCGTTTGGTGTTTGGAACAGTTTTACGAGATCGCCAACTATTAAAAATGAAATATTGTGTATCCGATTTTTTGAATAATCTGCAGTCAGACATCATTGGCGAAAAAGCTTGTGGATAGAATTCTAATTGGATTCATTCAGAAAATCACAGAGCACAATACTTCACCAAAGAAATAAAATTTCGATATAAGCAGCCGTGACACAAAGGATAACAAAGTCTTTGCTTCGGTAAGAACTCTTATAAAATTGCGCGTCGTTTCGCGGAAGTTAAAGATGAGCATCTACCGAGCAATGCTGAATAGCAGGTTCAACCGGATACTTGCATATGTAAAAGGATAAGCGATGTAATGGAAGCAGTAGATACTCTTATTTTACATCTCCAAATAAATCTCATAAGAGTATCTATCAAAGCCGCCTTGTGTGATACGGGTTGTGCATATATTATTGATGGATTAAAGGTAAGTTCCCAGATATATATGTATATGAAAGAAGGCATGCACTCAAAATTCCAATCACTCATTATAAAATACAAGATATAACGACGTCTGTCTTTCAATAATAACAGCAGCGCATTTTACATAGATGACGTACTGCAACGATGATGCAGAGATTATGTTGAAGCATTTCGAAATTATTTTTGTTAATAAAATTATTTAAAATTAAAATTTAAAGATTTTGTAGGATAAACAAATAAAAAAAAAATCGAAAATTACTCACCCATTTATCAACATCGAAATTTAATAATCTCGATGGCCCATCAGCAACGCCATCACCAATTTGCCCACAGAAAATACATTGCCGAGTATCTGGCGTTTTACTTGTTGGTGTTACATTAATATTCATTTTAAACAACATTTCCGTGACTTCTCTTTCTGTAGTTCTTTTGAATTTCGTCGGAGAATGGAAAGTACCCTGCGCATAGTATTTATATCTGATGTTTCTATTACCCGAATCGCTAAACTTTTCTGAGTATTCACTTTTAATGAATTGATCTCGTTTTACATTTTGTGTACTCGCATACATACTGCTGCTTTCATCTATTCGATCACTGTAATCACCTGATCCTTTTGGTAATACTTTTCCACCACCACCACCACCACTCCCACTACCACCTCCACTCATGTATTCACTTTTAATTTCTTTCTCAAGTTTAGCAACAGAATTTTTGTACAGAGGATTTAATTTCGATGATGCTAAAATATTATCCTCAATAATATTAGTTGGTCTCCATTTAAACTGCTTATAACATGTTTTACTACAGAAATATAAATCGTCATTGTTATTGATAAGTTCACTCGATATCAGTAATGGAAACTCGCTTGCTTTTGCCCTTATTATCGTATTAAGAATGACAACATCACAATGACGACAGAATTTCGCAGTTCCATTCAGAATTGTTTGTATATCAATTGGATTGCCTTCTTTTCCATCCTTTCCTCTTGTTCGATATAAACCTAATTTTTGACTAGGTGGTGTTGTTGTCCTCTCAACAATTTGATATGATGTTGGAGGCGGTATTCGTAAAATGTTGGCTAAATCTCGAAGAACACCCATAATATCTTCTGCTGCTGATGATGTCAGTGTTAGGGTTACGGTAACATTTGAATCCTTTGAAGTTATCGATTGTTGAGTGGCTCTGGAAGAAAGATATATTATAAAGAATAAGATAAATTCACTAATAACAGATTACATAGTAGTAGTACATTATACATTCAGAGAATTGCCAAGATCGATCTTAGAGTTAATTTTGATAAAACATACGAAGCAGGTCGCGGTCTAGCTTAAGGTCGCGACGCAGGAGTCTAGGAAAACAAATGTATACAATTACGTAACGTTGTGTACAGGAAGTCAGTAGACTAGTCAAAAGACTAATCAGCGGACTAGGAGGCACATCAGAATACAAATGGTTTTGATTTTTCTCGTGGTAGCCTCCAAGCTTCGATTCTTTGTAGGTAAAAGATATGTAACAGTAAAGAAAATCTTATTATGGAAGTTTCCAAATGTGCTCCCAGTACGGATTTTTTTTTTATTGAGACATCTTTATACTTTCTACAATTAAAACACTTGTGGCTAAATGCATATTGCATATGTACCGAAATAACTCGCGAGTTGTCTACATACATCACCCGACAGTCAGCTGTGTCGTGACCTGCTCCGTATGTTTGTTTTCTAAGAAAGCTCAACCATAGACAACAAATAAAAGATATTCAACCCCTATGGGCGGAAGTGATGCTTTGCAGTATACAACAAGAAGAATACAAAAAGCGTTCTAGTATGCCCTTTGAAGATTCTGTCCTTGCTACGAAATGAAAAAATGCCTGTAGATAAGCAGTGTGTTGTGCAATAAGAACTGAAGTACATATAAGCAAGTTGCTGTTTTTTGGCTCTTGTTACGTAGAAAAATAAGCGAATTCCTTTTTTTTACTCATTTTCTTGATTTCACTGGAAATGCTAGAATATTTTGTGTTTTGTGATGCATTTCTATCCATCTTATGTATCCATACATTCAACTAGGATTATTCAGAAATCCCTTATACTCTCGCTGAGTCCATCCCATTAATCTTAACCATATATCCATCGTATCTATACAGGAAGCCTATGCCTATCACATTCATTCAGAAAATTCATAAATCCTATCCTTCCCTTCCGTATATGTATCCAAAGATGCCTTGCTATCTCATATCTCACCTATCCATCAACTGAGTCGTTGATCTCATCAATATTTCCTTTTCATCTATAGCCATTGCATAGAGACATACATAAAGCCCAATCTATACACACATCCGTTCGTTACTTTCATTCCAACAATAATTTACTCATCTGACAAAAAAAGACTTTACAATCAAAAAATGATGAAAAAGTCTTGTCGGTTCATGACATTGTTCAGAGCTTTGCTAAAATTAGCCAGGACTTGTCAGTTAACCCTTTCGGTACTATGGGCGCTTATATGGGCTCACAGAAATAAGATTATTTTGGCCTATGTGCGTATAAAGGCAAGCACACTCCAACGCGGTGGCGGGCGCGGATGATGGAACATTACAACATGTTATATATATATTTTTGTAATATTCCGCTATTGTGGATGTGACAAGTCATACAGAATTTTGTTTAATTTTACTACTGAAATCAGTTCTTCACTCATTACGATGACAGCACTGTTTCAACTGAAATGAATTTCTCTATCGCGGTGGCGGTGAGAATGTAACATGCAGCAACTCACCGCCACCGTGTTTGGTGTGATATGGGCGCATATATGCGCTCAAATACTTGTCGAACTTAAACGCTTTAGAATTTGAACGGAATTGTCTCAAATACATTTCGTACCATGTGGAATGCCGTTGCTGGAAATGCCAGATCCGTGCGGCATCTAATGGGAATGTCAATTTTTTTTTAATTGTAATGAAATGTGGGAATGCTTAAAATTGGTATAGGCAATCTTATGATCTCAGTTATAGGTTCAGGTTGGAAATTTGGGCGAAAAGTTTTAGCGAACCATGCAATCTAATTTTGTTAATTCTTCCTAAACGACTTCGAATAATGCCTTTTTTTGTTTTTTTTTAATGAAAGATGACAGGTTATAGATTACGTCCGGGAAATTTGCAACTTTATCAAAAAACGTTTACAACAGACCAGTAATGCATACGAAAGAAAGAACGGGTAAAATATATGCAAAATGAAGGAAGGGGGCTGTAAATGACCCAAGTTCCAAAAAGCTTTTTTTACGGTAAGAACGCCCGTATAAAGTTTACAGGATCAAAAAAATAACTCCGCCACTCGGTTGCACTCTACTCCTCTTTTAATTTGATACCGCATACGCCCCATTCTGGATAACTCCGATGGGGGTAGTACTACTAATCACCCTCCTCATCTACCATCCAAATTTTTTTCACCAATCTTTTTCTCCTGACCATCACAAATAAAACTAAAAAAATTTCATTGCTCTACTCCTCCCCCTCTATGGAAAGTTATGTATACTTATAGAAATGCACGAAAAATTGACCGTTAACAGCGACATTATATGTAACACAAGGGTTGGCTTGGAATCGCCCTGTGTCCATAATTCGGAGGTTCACAATACAAACAATTTCTAAAAAGGGACATCCTATTACTATTCTAATATGCATTGGGCGCCAGGTCTCATGGGGCACACGTCCCTCAGCTGTTAAGTGTAGTGTTTGCATTGAACACCCTACGGCTGATATACATCAGCGACACTAGCATAGCACTAAGCCTACATTATTAACATGAGCATGCACGAAGGTATCTTGATTTTCATGAACCTCATTCGATAATTCCGGCTAGAGCTCGTCCTACCAAGCGTCTATTCCGTACTGAAAGAGTTAATCTTGTCGGTTAATATGAACTGAGTGACATCACATTTGACTATGGCCCTTGCCTATCTACCTAGTATGTGGCCTAATATTCTTAGAATCAGTAATTAAAAAGAAAAGTTGAATTTCGGGGTGACAACTGTGACTATGGGTTGAATTGAAATCTGCACTTGGATAACAGCGCAGATGAAGTCAGAGAAGGTCTTGTTAGGATGGGATTGCTGTAGAAGACCATACAATTTGACTTGTAAAATTCATATTTTAGAGGGAATCGATTATAAGGTTAAAGTATATATAATCAGATTAAATTAAATATGCATATAAAACGCGATTTAAAAAGACATTTCATCTAGACACAAGAATTCTATTAAAAATATTATATTCAATAAAAAATTAACTAAAATATTCACTTACTTTCGTTTCCATTCTCCAAACAATCCATTATCCTTGTAGCAATCAGATTGGTGTTTATCTAAAGATAAATCAATTCCAGATTGCAATTTAATTGGAATCGGAGCAATAACAGGCACAACTGGTGACATTCGATCAAAGCAACTTGTTTCATCATCTTCTTTGATCAATTTTAATCCAGGAAATGATAATGCTGCATCCCAAACAACACATTCAGGACTGGAACTTGTTACAATACTTTCAGGTGTATCAATGTCACGATCCTTAAACATACTTTCCAATTTATGAATTTGATCGGCATCACTATCGAATTTAATCGGTGGAAATTCTTGATCATAGAAACCATTTTGTATTGTTGTAGGAGATTCTTCTGATGATGAATCGATATAACCGAAAGGTTTGTTATTATAGAAATCGATATTTGCATTGAACGCGTTACCATATTGTCCATATAAATTCCCAGAATGATCTTTAGCAAAATTCATTTTTGAAAAATCACCAGCACCATACGGAGGACAAACACTATAATTTCTACTTAATAGAGGCTCTAAGACTTGTAACGATGGCATTTGTCTTAATTGCACCATTAAGTTGTCAATAAAATTATCATAGTCTTCGTCAAGCTTAGAGAGCTTCCTTGATCGTTTTTTCGAATATAAGACTTCTTTGTTTAACATTTGCCTTCGATTTTTCTGATATTCTCGTTTTCGTCTCTTTTTAAATTCAGTGTTTGTCATTTCAGAATCTAAAGTTGTTGGACGTGTTTTATCATCTTTGTTGTTAATGTTGTTGTTGTTATTATTATTATTATTGTTATTATTGTTTTCAGTTTCATCAACAGATTCAGAATTGCCGATTTGAGATGATGAATTCGGCCTCTTTGGAGAGGAATCAATTAAATCATTTAATGACTTTATTTCATCCATATATGATGATGCCTTATGATGTACTAATAGCTCATCATGTTCTTTCTGATACAAAGACGAATTTATAATATTCTCCGTTTGTGATTTTTTTTCTTCTGCTATCTTCTCACTTGACACTTGTTGCTGAGAATCTGTGTTGCTTTGATTGCCACCTGTAGATCTATCAATTCTCTCATTAATTGCTTGTAAGCTTTTATGCACTGGATTTGAAACAAACGAAGTCTCTCGTGAAATTATTTGATTTGTTTTCTTCACATCTTCGGTATTTTCTTTAATAATTGCATTTTCTGATTGTGCGTTAATCTGATGTTGACCTTGTTGTTGCATTATAGATTGTTGATTGGTTGGCACTGGAGGAATTACAGGACGTGCCAATTGTGCCTCTAATGAGCTCACTACACCAAGGCTTGGTGCACGAAGTGCTGGCACTTTCCGTCCAGTCATTATTTGTGGTGTAACCGAAGATGAATTTGAGTTACTCGAATTTTGTAATAGTTGCTTTAATAAAACATTTTGAGAGTCATCCGCTTTCATGCTGTGTTGATTAATTGCAGTACTCTGTGTTTTATTAGAAAAATTGGAAGGCTGATCTTTGGATTTTATGATTACAGTCGGTGGTGTTTTACAAGCAATACGTTCAGAATTTTCAATTGAATCTGATTTCGCGGATATAACTTCTAAGCTGTAACGTTTTGTGCCAGAAATCTGTGCTGGAAATTCTCGTTCAATTCCATCATCGGTAGATTTTGATCGCTTAAGATGTGGAGAGAACATAGTAGGCACTTTTTTATTATTACTATCATTATAGTTCGAAAGTGATAATGCTTTGGTAGTTTCATTCGAAATACTTGTAATAATTGTAGCTGCTGGTAACAGTTTAGAGTATGTTGATGCCGGTGTAGGTGTATGCATCTTTTCTAAGCTTATATTGTCCTTTATGTCTGGTTTTTTTGGAGATATCGTGGAACTTGTTAAGTACAACGAAATATTGTTAGCATCTTCATTATTATTTATCTGAGACTGAAGACTACTACCTCCATCACCACACCCACCACTAGAACCATTTTCTACTTCAATATCATTTTTATTGTCATTTTTTCCTCCTGAGTTTGTACTTAAGCTTAAGCCACAATCTGTTCCGCTTAAATGATCGACAACTTTGTTTTCGATTTGAACTGATGAATTTATGCTTGACATAATGCTTCGCAATTGCTGTGAAACATTCGCCATGTTTGTAGTCATCTCTGTAGGCTTTGATAATGGTGATAGTTGCGGTAACGAAGATAAATGACGAGATTGAAATTTTGTTATTTCAGTGTCCGGTGCATTATTAATATTATCTTCCTTCTTTTCTTCGACAACAACAAAAGATTGAGGACTTGGCACTGATTTTTCTTCTGTATATTGCTCAACATTACTACTATTGATTTTTTGCAGTTCATCTAATTTACTACTCTGGACGGTAGGAGCTGATATAATCTCGGAATCTGTTGTGATTTCAACATCATTTTGGTGTTCTTGTGGATTTTCTGGTGAAGCAGATTCATCCTCAAAAATTTTATTCGGTAATGACATATCTTGCAAAACTGTTAACGATGATAACTTTGGATAATTAAAAGAATGAATCAAGTTATGTTTTACATTTGATACACCATCCAATGTTGTTTGCGGGACATGTAATTTCTTACCAACTACTGTTGCTTGCACGATTTTCGCATTAGATGCTGGCTTAATTTGGAGTGATGATAATGATACTATTGTTCCAGCATTCAATTTTTGACCTCGAACATTTAGTATTGTTGGTTGTTTTGTTAGATTAACGCTTGATGAAACTTTATTTTTGTTTTCAGATGGTAATATATGATGAGACGAATTTAATGTCATTGTTTTCAATAATGGAACAGATATTGTTGTATTCCCAATTGATACTTTTGCTGTTGCTTGTGTAACATTCTTTGAAGATACAACAACACTAGGTGAAGAAGTGGTTGTTTGTGTACTAATTCCTGTTATGACACCACAACATGTTACCGATGTCAATGGAATTCGATTACATGTTAAAATATTTGATGACGTTGTCGATAATGTTGTTGTTGCCGGCTTTGAGGATATTTCCGTATTTAATTTAATAATTTCATCCGGTTTCCTTTTATTATCGTCTTCCTTTTTGGCAGCAGGACGACAATCAATCATTGCTTCAAAATCTTCAGTTGTTGCAAAATTTTTCATCTCTGGTGATTTATTTTTCTCTTTAAATTTTGATACAACCTGAGTTTGGACAAGTTCTAATTTTTTTAAATGTGATAAAGCTAAGCTATCTTCAATTTTTTGTTCAGTATTTCTTGTTGTAGTAGCTGTTAAAAGTGACGATGATGATGCCAAAGATGTTGTTAAAGAATTATCAGTTGTAATGATATCCTCTTTTATACTATTCATATCTTCATGTTTTTGTGAAATTGGAGCAGCTTTCATTGAATCATCGCTATCAGCATAATCCACTACATCTGATGAGAAGAGCACATATTCTTCGGCAACTTCAGATTCTAGGGGACTCGAAACTATATCTGTAAGTTCTGATGATGCAAAACTTTCTATTACAGCCATCTCATCACTATCGGTAATATTTTGTGCAGCTGAATTTAATGAAACTTCTGTAGTTACAAAACCTTTGTCTTGGTAGTCATCATATTCTAAAATTCGCTGCTTTTCACCGGGACTATCATCTATAACAACAATATTACTAACATTCATTTCTGGCTTTAGTATACTACTGGAAGGCTTTAATGAACACAGAGTCTCACTAGATGATGATGAAGATGATGTTGATGACTGTGTACAAGTTTGTGTTTTAGTACTGCTTTGGGATATAAGTTTATTACTGCATTGAGTTTTAATAGAAGAGTTGCTATTTACGATTGCATCTTCATTGTTGATTCGAGTTCTATTTGAATTATTTTCATTTTCCGGATGCTTAGGTTGACTCTCACCATTTCCACGACATTTCAAATTTGATAAACTCCACATAGGTGCTCCACCCAATAAACCAAGCTTGATACGACCATATCGTCCAAATTTTGTAATTGATCCATTTCCAGGAAGAAAGTTTCCACCGAGACTTGAAAGACCTCCACCACTTCCACTATTATTGTCTTGATTATTTTTTAAATATGTTGATAAATCATGCGGTGAATTACTCATGTTATTGTCACGACAATGTATTGCGAATTGATCATGTGAATCACTTTGTGATGAATAAACTTCTGATGAAATATCATTATTCGTTTTCCGTTGTTGGTGTTGTTGGTGCTGAAGATGTTGTTGCTGCTGCTGCTGTTGTTGTTGTTGTTGCTGATGTTGTTGTTGTTGCTGTTGTTGTTGTTGTTGCTGTTGTTGTTGTTGCTGCTGTTGCTGTTGTATACTGTAATGCATATGCGGTGAAGGAGGTGGCGTTGAATTCGGTTTAGGAGACATAGCATGGGCCTTATTCTTGGACATATTCTGATTAGATTGCTGTCGCTGAAGATTATGTTTTTGATGAAAAAAATGCATAACACTATTTCTTGCGTGTAACGCATCCGCAGCCTGACTAAAATGATTTTGCATTTGTACAGGAGAATTTAACGGTGCTTGTATTTCCATTGAATTAATAACGTTCTGATTCAAACATTGCTGCCCTGATAGTTGAGATCTTCCTACTCCTCTGTCTGGTGTGTTACCAAACTTTTGATTTTGTGGATTATTAATCGATGCAAATGGATGACCTGGACTAGTTGCCATTCTCACTGAAAGTTGTGGATTGCTCGGACCTCGTTGTTGTGGTGAAGTTATTCTTGGTGATAGAGCATGATGTCCAGAAATAGAGGAAGGAGATGATCTAGAATTGATATTATAGAAATTAAAAAAAAAAATTCAATTATTGTTCAAAATAAGATTTACATATTGGCTGAAGGACTGAAAGAATTTTCATCCATTTGAGAAAGTGGAGTTCCGATGCGAGGTGAAGACTGAGTATTTTGATATGGAGACACATTAGGCTGATTCACTGGACTTTGTGGTATACCGATAGGACTGTGAGAAAGCAAAGGACTTGGAGATTGTAATGGACTTCTTGTAGGTTGAAGAATATGTGATCCTAAAGGTGATGGTGAAGTTTGCTGAAAATGATAAATTTTAAATAGTTGTTGGTTTTTCTCTTTTTTTAAATATCTAGTTGTGTCATGTAAAGTGTAAATCTAAATGTAATCTAAAAATATATATTATGGAGTTTTCAAACTTGAAAACAAGAGACATTTTACAGTCTTGTACAATCAGGAAGAAAATATGCTCATTTTCTGTACAAAATCCTCTAGCTAAATCATGAAGATATTAGCCGTTTAGTCACCTTGTTCTGTTCTTTTTATTCTTCAAAACTTTAACTTTACTAATATAAATTTGTTGTTGACGATCATTTTATCAATTTTAGGATATTGCAGATGCTAGCGTTAGTCATTAAAATGTTTGAATGACTCTACTCTAGAGCCGATTAATAAGAAATATTCTACGCAGTTAACTAACACGTGTACATACTTATCACAATTCATTCGATAAAACTAGACGCTGTTTTTCTTATATACAGGGTGTCCCGTAAGTCGACGTCAGCCGGAATTGGGTGATAGACCAAATCATAACAGTTACCAGAAAAATAAAAAAAATCTAAGTCATGTATTTTTAAAATTATAGACATTTCTTTTTTTCGAGAAAATGTACGCCCTGTGATGTTTTTTTAGCTCCTGTTGCAACAAATCTTTAGTTTTTTTCAATTTTATTTTTCTTATGTAATTCCGACGGCTTGACGTCGACTTACTGGACATATATATAATTATATAAATTTTGTAAATAATAAAAATAAATTGTTACCATTAGTAAAGCAGACGGAGAATTATTGGATGGAGAAACCATTGGTGAAACCGAAGTCATTTGTACAGGCGAAGAAATATTTGCAGCCATTTGCAATTTTGCTAGATGTTTACTTTTATAATCCTTAAAAAATGAAATTTTATAATTTTATGTTAAAATCATAATGAAATTTGTTTCTCAAACCTGCACAAGGAGAGCATGTTGCCGACATTGCTTTCTTAAATTTTCTAAATGTTTTTGCATTACTCCTTGCTCTGATGTCAGCTTAGTAAATGCTATAATATCCTGAGCTGATAGCTCAACTCCAGCCTTTTTCATAAGCCTTTGTTTACTATTTAAGGACTGTAAGTATTAAAGAATAATTAGTAATATAATTTTATACATTATCAGTAAATAACTCTTTTTCACCTTTCTTATTTTCCGTAATTTTAATATTTCATCTTCGTAGATTTTAAGTTGATTGTTCAAAATCACATTTGTATTATTAAGCCACTGTTCATAGCTTAGTTGCATTGTACGATCATGCTCGGTAGCAATATTTTCTGGAGGAAGTGGGGGTGGTGGTTGAATATTTACCGCACTTGAAAGTAAGAAATGAATAAGACATAAAAAAATTGTATTGAATAATCACAAACAAATTTAGTAGACTTTACCTTTGCTTTTTTACTTTTGTTGTAAATTCTGAGACATTGCTAACATTTACTTTATTTGTGTCCTTGCACCAGGACATTATGACTGAACCACCTTGTGATAAATTATCATTTTTAATAAATGTGTTACCTTGTGATGATTTATCCATTAAAGCTGACATTTGCTGTTGTTGTTGTTCCCTCTTTTCTTGTTCAAGAAGATCTTCTAGAAGCAAGGGTTGTTGATCCTGAAAATATATAATTTTTAAGTGTAAATTTGTAATAAAACAAAAAAATGTTTCACATATAATTTTAATAGGGAGATTCATTTCCGCTACGTAAATTGTGTAAATTTCTATAAAGCTGCCTTAGCACAGCCATATATTGTGGGGAGATACTCAATAGTTCTCAGAAATCCATTCTTTTTCCAAAAGATCAAAATTTTTTTTCTTCGGAAATTAGGCCTACGGAGAAGAACATTCATTTGATTAGAGAAATTTACTTTAGAAAGTGAGCCAGAAAATAATGCAAACAGTTGCCGATAACGATGCGGATATCAGAGTGAGAGTTAACTGGATACAATGTTTGTAAAATCTTCTATTACTTTTCAGATGTTTTGAGTAGCTTAGTTTTAGACTAGACGAGTATGACTATATGAAAAAGCCAAACTTCAGAAACGTGGCAGAGCACATTGATGTTCTGAAATATAGAGACACAGCTGAAAACTGTATCATCAAAGTTCTTTATAATATTCTCAAACTGTTGATTTCTATACTGTAGGTAGAATAAAGAATATTGGAATATCTTATAATTACAATTGCATAATGCATACAAATATGTACACATATACTTACTACATTTCAAAAAAGAAATAATTCTGTTTACCTGGCTAAGACGATTATTTTTAATTGTAGACGGATACGGTGGTGGAGGTCCAGGATATGGTGGCGGAGGTGGAGGCAAGTTTCCACCCGCAATTTTACACAAAGTACTCTGTGATATTAAATTATATCGAGGAAAGTTTCCACCACTTTTTTGAATATCTCCTGATTTTAAAACATTTATAGCTTCCATGTTACCAAGGCGGACTCCAGAGACTGCCGACTGAGCAACAGCGTAGCTGAAATGATAAATTTAAGATTTAAATAAAAATAAAAACATTAAATCAAAATTGCTAACTACTTTTTCGGTTCAGTTTGTTTTCCAATAGATATATCTTTGCGTAATCTTTCTTCATTTCTTTTATTTTTCATGTGTATATTAGACATGACATTGCTTGGTGTCATCGTATGATCAGCAGAAACATCTCTAACAGTAGGTGTATCGTTTTTAAAATGACTGCTAAAATAGATATGTATATCACAGCGTATTACATATAGATTATTTAAGTAAAACACAAAATTTACCTTTCAAAAGTCAATTTCTTAGATCTTTCCTCTGGAACGCCTTCATCAAAATCAAGTTTATCCAATAAATTTTGATTATTGCAATCTGTTAAGGCATCCAATTCAGGATCGGCATATTCAAGTATATTAAAATCAACTCCCATTTCTGCTGTTAACGAATTTAGTAATTCATCATCATCATCTTCTCCGAGACCACCTAAAATATCACCAACGCCTTCGACTTCAGTAATTGCAACACTTTCTTCTTGTTCTAATTTTTCAAACTCAGTATTAACACCTTCAGAAATATCAGTATTTTCAGAGGATTTAACATCTTCCCTAGCCTTATTATATTTACTTTGTACGATCCTTTTTAATTCGTGTTTGTTCATTTCTTCCGCCGAAATTGACGTAACATGTTCTTTTGTTCGTTTCTTATCAAATGAAGATTTCTTAGCAGAAATTTGCCTGTTTACATTTTTGCCTGTTAATTGTACTACAGATCTTGATATACCCGGATTATTAGGAGGTTTAGTATTTTTATTGAGTGGTGAAACTGGGAAAGGTTCTCTAAATGTTGTCGTATTTAATACATTACTTTGATTTAGAACATTTGATTCATTTACGCCCCAACCACTTTCAGTTGGAACTGATTGTTTATTAATTGTAGGTGAATTATTGTTGTTGTTATTATTATTTCGTCGATTGCCATCTGCACTTTCCGGCCTTTGAAGTAAATCTCTTAATTGTTTGTTTTCCTGTTGTTTCATTATATTTGATTGATTGTTGTTAATAACCGGAGAACAAGTATTAGGTAGTGGTGAATTCTGATATGTCGTCACTTGTCCAGGATAAGAAGTATTTTGTCCATTCTCCGTATTGAATGGAGAATGTGAAGCACTGGGTACTGGAGAAAATGGTGAACACTTATCATTTGATGTTTCTTTATCTCCAATTATATTCGGATTTCCTTCACGATTACCTGAAATATCTGTGGATTAATAAGAATTTATGTATAAAAAACAAAAAACAAACAAAAAACAAATTTTATTTTTAAACATATAATTTATATTTGGGGGACTAATAGCCTCCATCATGGAACGAAATTTTGTTTCCTCCAAACGTAGGCTGTGTGAAATCTTATTTATGAAAAACTGTCATCTTAATTTGAATAACGTAATCGGAGCGAAGTTTTGTTCTTATACCGAAGATATCATAAATCAATCGACCCATCAAGTAAAGTTAGTATGCAAGGCAATATTAGATGCGAAGGGCGGCGGCGCAACCGATTTGTACGATAATCAGTTAACTAACCACACGCAGAGTATTTTAAATTCCAAAAAGACGAGAGAGATAAGATGTCTTCTAAGGCTTGAGTGTCTCATAAGAAGACTGCCAAGCAATTCACACAAATCACAGAAATCTGGCTTAAATTTGGTTTATCAAAACATGATGAGCAACCATTGCCTTTTTACAAAACTTACACAATGAAAAAAGATTTCTCGTACAGCATTTTTTTGTCAGAACATATAATAAATCTAATAAAAGAAAATATTTCAACCAGTAATCGCCATTACCTAATGAATGCAAAATTTAAAATGGTTCCAATAGGCTGCTTCAAAGAAATTTTAACCATATATATATAAAACGTTGGTCTCGCGAGTCTCGAATCCCACCATAACATTCCGTTTGTACTTGCTTTGTGACACCCCTCCTTGAATACGCTAGCCAGGTCTGGTCTCCGTTTGACGGTACACACATCGACCGCATCGAGTCTGTTCAGCGGAACTTCCTACGCTTCGCTCTGAGGCACCTACCCTGAAATAATACATTGATTCTTCCACCTTATGAGGACCGCTTGAAGCTTTTGAATATGCACTCGCTTGAAAAATGTTGCATGGTCGCCGATGTAACTTTTGTGCATCAACTCTTAAACGCAAATATTGATTCTCCCCTGCTACTTAGTAATATGTCTTTACGTGATAATGGGCACAATCTGAGAAGGTTACCTCTGTTGCATGTTAACTTTGCAAGTTTCAACTTTAGCATGTATGAACCCATCAATCGCATGTGCATTGCTGTTAATATTAAAGCTGAGCATTTTGTCGTTGATGTTTCCAAGCATGTTTTAAAAAAACGTCTATATAATACTTAATTTTCTGTTTCCATGCCGCATTGCATGTCATTTCATCCGGTATTTGGTCTATGTTTAGTATGTTTAGTACAACATACTAATACTAACACCGACTAAGTAATGAAACACATGTATTGTTGACCGTTTATTTATTAAACGTGTTCATGTAGCGAGTTTGTGTTAATCTGGTTGTGATAGTCAATAAAAAAAAATATATATTTCGAACAGGTATTTGATATATGGATAAATGTATGTGTTATGTAAATTTATTTTCATAAATATTGATATTTGATTTAAAGTAAGAACGCGTCGCGCGTCGGGTTCTTACAAATTGAATTGTGTATTCTTTTATAGATTTACTCAATTTGTTTTATATTGATTGTAAAAAAGTCCGAGATATGTTATACGCGTCTTTTCACATATATTAAAGATAATATTTTTGACTTGGAGCCTTCTAGTTTTACGACGCACTTGAAATTGGTATGCGAACAAACTTACAAAATGTTTTTCCTACTGCAAAGATAAGGGCTGTTGGTTCTATTATTATTATAATTATAAAACATATATAAAGTAATCGGGCAATATTTCCTTTACTTTCTGAAATGATTTTTGGCCATTATTTTATCAGGATCAACTTTGTTTTTTGGGCTTTATTGCATTTACGAATTTTGGATTTTATATCATTGTGAAATAACGCCCAAAACCGATAACTGAAATAAAACCCAAAAGTGTGAAATAACATCCAAACATTTTGGACATTATTTCACATTTGACACGTTCAAATTTATATGGAACTTTTGGGCGTTATTTCCCGGAGTCGGCTTCCTTATTATCATTTTATTGGTACATATCCATATCCGTCCATACAGAAGATCGACTGATAAAATTTTTATGTTTAACTGGTAATTAGAGTGAAAAACGAGTTTCGGAGTCGTTAATTCGAAAGAATATTGTCGGGATCAATTCATTGCTCAATTGAGAAAAATGTGTAGAATTATAGAAATTACTAGTAATAAGGATCATAAGAATCAAGATAAAATCACTATAATATTGTAAAACTTTACCATTCACCCACGTAAATATTCAACTTATAATTTTCACTAATCTATAAATATTATTCAAAATAACTTACCAACTGTAAATTGTTGCAATTGTTGCTCTTTAGCTCTCATTGCTTGAAGTTGCTTCCATTGACGTTCTTGTTCCTGTTCTTTTAATGCCTTTTGTTGAGAAGTAATTTTTTCATTATCCTGAAATATAAATTTCCATATAAATAATGCTATTCTTTACACTTTATGTATACTTTAAGGTATAGAATACCTATAAAGAAAACACGAAAAGCATAATAAAATATTTTTACGAAATTTTACTTGCAAAAAACATTCCTTTCAAAACAAGCTCGTATAAAAAATAAAATAGCGGCATGGAATTGCTTTTAATTATACACGGTTTATAAAAATAGAAATAAATTTTACGCATAAGGAATAACTTTCAACAAAGAAGCCATTTTGCTGATGATGGCAAAGCAAACAATGAAAAGCAGTAAACAAATCCAGTGTCAAAAGTTACTCTTTGTCACGTTAACGAACGCTATCCAAAAGGCCATTAAATATAAAAAAAAATGCATTTAAACAATGAAGTAAAATAAAATTGCACATTTAGATATAAAACATATGCACACAATTTGATATTTTGAGACTTACTTATGTGAAATTAACAAAGTCAAATATACTTAAAAAAAAACATTTAATTCGTCTCCTCTGTATACTGGTTAATGTTTTTTTATAATAGTTTTTTTTTTGTTTTTTACTTTTAAACATTGGAGGAGAGTTTTTTGATCATAAATAGATAAATAATAACATTTTATAAATATCTTGGACATTTTTTAACAAGATTTTTTAATACTCCAAGTCACTTTTTACGATTTTGTTTCGGGATAAATTGCAGTTTTAGCTGTACTTATTTTTTTATTTTTTTGAATTTTTTTATTACTGAAAGGATTAAATACATAAAACACCTTCACGAAACGTCTAAGCTAAAGTTATATAAATAGTTAAAACTTTGCAAGTGTTATCAGGTTGCCAACACACTAAGTTGTTTGAAATGTTCTAAAACTATCAATTAATCAGTAAAAAGAATTACTAATATATTTTGTTAATACCTATAGACCTATTAATAATGGTTTGTTCACATACAAACGAAAGTAATAAAAATCAAGAAAGATAGTTTAAATTTCATTTCATCTTTTGTAACATGATACTCTCCACAAAATTGTCTCCTATTTTTTGAGTGGGTGAAAATGTGATAATGATTTTAATTTACTAATTTATTAAAAATTTCGTACGCTAACTATTAAATTTGTTTTATTACTGCAGCGTAGCGCGTACAATATTAAAAATTAAAGAATTCTGAGAGCAAAATGGGAAGGTGCGAGGTGTGAGCTGTCATTGATATCGAATGAGAAAAAAATTCAATTTCAGTAAACTTTATTCGGCATCTTTATCTTGTTGGTATATCATTGCAAGTATACATAAGTGTGGTAATGCTATACTTTAATGAGTCAGCATGATACTACCAATTTAGGTGAAGTCCATAGTCAAGTGGAGAATGCATTACAATAAGTTTTCAATTAGTAAGAAGAAATCGGGTTTAGATAGTTTCGAAAAATCAAGTATAACCCAAATTTAATATCTTTATCTCAGAGTCATTCGAAAATCATTTAATATGTTTCACACGAGAGTCAGATTTGAATTTGGATAAAAAAGAAAAGTTCGTTCTTTTGTAATAACTGCTTAATTTGAGTAACCATTTCGATATTTGTGTATCATAATAGTTCGAAAAGTAATGACTATAAGCTTTCAAAAACATTAACCATATCGGAAGAATAAAACAACCAGTGTTATTTATAACATAGCTTTGGCAAAAAAGGGATTTGGTATCATCACAACACAATAGGATTGCATTTAATAAAAGTACACAGCCCTCTAAAATCCAAGGTTATTTATATATAGAGAAAATAGGACATCAAATCTGTATCAGATGTAGAATTACTAGAAATGGAAGTAAGGTACTTGTTCACATCATCTGGGTCAATGCATTTTCGTAGTTGTTTTTATTTAGATTTCTTATTTTTCTTCAAAATGCTCATTTATTGCTGATTACAATTTATCATCATTTGAAAGGAGAGCTCATTAAATGAAGATTTTTTTTTTAAATATGGAAGCAAGTATCACTCGGACCTAAGATTTTATGATTATTTTATTCGAAGTAGAATTTCCTTGAAACTACCATAGCTGTGTAAGTTGCTTAAAATGATGTATTGTTATGGATGGTTTGATGCATTTGCCTCTAGATCGATTTATTGTTTATTTTCAAGAAAAAAAGTGATGAAACCCAGATCTTTTCGGTTACATTTTGATAGATAAGATCACTCCACGATATACTGTTGCAAACAGTTTTTGTAGGTATGGACTTCAGTTTGTATATCATATAATTTTTGTATAAAATGTTCAAAACTGTCGCAGTGTTTCTTCCATATTCTGCGAATTACCGATATTAGGTTTCCAAATTTTTGAACTACATATGTCCTGTCTGATGATCTCGGCTAGTCTTCCAGTCTTCCACAAGTCGGGGAGCTTCCTTTAAAAACAACTGGACTATTTTTTGGTTGACAATAGTAAATGTGAATTCTCTCCATTAACTAAAATATATCTTTATGTATAGTTTTCTGGATTTTCCTTGTATTCTAATAAATTTATTTACAAATATGTTAATTAAGCTTCTCCACTAAATTAAAAAAAAAGACATCTACTTACTTAATTTGCAATCTTTTCAAGAATTACTGAAAATAAATTATCAGATTATGAGGATTTTCAGTATTTTTACTTCTAGACGATGTATTTACATCCTCATTGTATTTAAATACGCTAAATACTCATAGCAAGAACTTATTTATCTCGAACTGTATCTATAGAACTTTTTTTTTTCAAAACGCCTTACATAAACTATGAATTTTTTTTTATTTCATCCTAACTGATGATATGCTACTGATAATAGCATATTTAAAGTAGCACGAAGTGGAATTTTCACCAACCCCTATTTAATACGAAGTAGTACTTAAAAACGTTCTAGTAATTCCGTAACACTTGAGGTTTTATTTATGTTATTTTATTTTAGATTTTTCATTTATTTCCTGGGTGTCGATGCTACAAGACTTACAAACTTTGAGGAGCACTTATAGACCAAGAGCCCACAGTAAATTTTTGGTGTGAAAGATAGCCAAAAAATATATGCATAGGAAAGGAAATGTCAAAAACAATCGTCTAGCAGGAAGTCTCCGAAGTGGATAATAGTATGTTGAAAACACCCTTTTTTTCAAAAATGAAATACTTATTATAACCACTTAATACATGTCTTAAAAAACCAATATGTTTTTCCGGAGCACAAAAATGCAGTCCCCAGACGTTTTGCGCGCGGCTAACCCCTTGCCAAACGAAATTACTGAAAATTTTGGATTTTCCAATAATCTATAAAACCACATGAAATTCGGCTCTGAAACAGAGCTAATATCCCTCAGCACACATATGCAGTCCCAAGACGTATTATGCGCGGCTAACCCCTTGCCAGACGTAGTTAAAGTATTGAAAATTTTGGATTTTCTATTAATCTATATAACCACATGAAATTCGGTCCGGAAACAGAGCTAATATCCCTCAGCACAAATATGCAGTCCCAAGACGTTTTGCGCGCGGCTAACCCCTTGCCAAACGAAGTTACTGAGCTAATATCCCTCAGAACAAATATGCAGTCTCAAGATGTTTTGCGCGCGGCTTACCCCTTGCCAGACGAAGTTAAAGTACTGAAAATTTAAGATTTTCTAGTAATCTATATAACCACATGAAATTCGGCTCAGAAATAGAGCTAATATCCCAGCACAAATATACAGTCAGATGAAGTTAAAGTACTGACAAATATCAAACAAATCTTTCAATTTCCATTATTCGTGTTTAAATTTTAGAAATCGTTTTGTCAATTCATACTTTTAATTCAAATATAACATTCAGATTCACTCTCCTCTGCTGAATAACACTAGTAAGTGAGTACATCATATTCGTTTTCTCCAATTACATTTACTTTGAGGATATCTTACAGTCTTTCTGGTGTGGCATTTCCCTCGGACCATTTAATTTTAAGAAGACTTTCTTCGAAACCCATAATAGAAAAAATTGTAAGCAATTTCCTGAGATTTCCAAAGGTTTACAGGGAAGTCACTACTTATGTATAAAGGTAAAGAAGAGACTGTGCTTATGAGACGGTAAAGGTATGGTGACAAGAAATATTAGTGTAAATGTAGCAGTGAATCTCATGAACCTTTTACAAAATATCACTTACTTCAGATATTTCTAAACACTCTTTCTGTCTTTTGTCCAGAATACACCACAGGCGAAATTTTCTATTAGTGAATAATCTTCTTCATTAAGATCTATTTGGTTTCCAAATGTAGAAAATGTTAACTGCAATTCTGGTCTAGTTTCTAATATTTTACAGGTTTTATTAATTTCTTAAAAAAAGATGGAGTGTAGTCACATCCGCTAAAAATATATCAAAATGCGAATTTAACAGAAAATATATCTCTTGAAACAAAAATTCTGTATTCTGTCTGAATATCTGTATGATATGTGATTTTTGGTATTTCAAGAATTCTTGAAATGGCTTACTATTTGTTATACAGATTATTGGAAACTCCAAGGGGGATATTTGCTGTTTCCGAGTCGAATTTCAATTGGTTATATAGATTATTAGAAAATCTAAAATTTTTAGTACTTTAACTTCGTCTGGTAAGAGGTTAGTTAGCCGCACGCAAAACGTCTTGGGACTGCATTTATGTGCTCGGGGAAACCTATATCTTTTTTAAGACATTCATTAAGTGGTTATAATAAGTATGTATTTTAATTTTGTAAAAATTCGGCTGCGGAGATTTCCTGCCAGACGATTGTTTTTGACATTGTCTTTCCTTTAACTTAATGAAACATATATTTTTTGGTTATATTTCACACCAAAAATTTACTACGGGCTCTTAGACTATTAAGAACTAACCAAATAATTGCAGTTGAGGGGATCAAATGTGACTTGAGACAAAATATCGCATTGAGAGAAAAAAAAGAGATTTTCCGATCTTCAGTAATTGCAAATAACTCCTAGTTACGACAACTACCATCTTAAGCTTTCCAAAAATTCCTAAACCTAAACTGTTATTCAAAAGGACATTTAGAGTCGTTTTTTCCAAGCAAACATCGGAAAAAAGCTTATACTAAGACATGAGAAGACAGCAAATCAAAATGAGGCCTGAAGATAAGTTCCAACTCTTAAAAGAGATCAACTCGCATAAGTTGAATTATCATACAAAAAATGATTTATAACAAAAGCAAAAAAGACCTCATCTCTACTTGCAGTCACTTAGTTATCGGAAGACTTGACCTGAACACCAATGTGTAGTATAAATTCAGTATATGTTTGTAGAATTGTCATGTATTATTCAAAAATTCAGATAGAATTGACTTTTTTTTTAAACATCCCATAAAATAATCTCCATACAAAAGCATCAAAATGCAAATTTATAAAAAAAATTAACAAACATTTTTCTAAAATTTTAAAAGCTAATTTTGGCGAATTAAGTTTATACATAAAAAAAATTGTTTTTAATACTTGTATATGCGAATTGCTGTTGTGTACACATGTATAGAATATTATAAATCATATTAATTAATCCAAACAAAGTAAACACAAAAAAAAGGAAGAATTACGAACATGAAGACAATTTCAAAATAGATTCATCATTATTTTTCTCACCGAGACATCACAAGTTACTGAATTGTTACAATCATTAATAGATGATGATGACGACGACGATGAAGACGATGATGACGAACAAGACGACGACGACGAAGATGATGAAGACGACGATAATGTTGTTGTCTCCTGTCCAGGCATAATTGGTAAAGTTTTCATTATTTCAGAAGGTGTAAGTACGCGTATGTTTTGATCTAAATTACTTTTTGCTTCAATCTCCTGCAAAACTGACGAGATATTCTTATTTCCGGTTTCCATTTTTATTCTTATCGCTTCAAAGCATGGTTGTTTCATAATTTGCTCTTCTTTTGCTGTATTTGTAATAATAGCAGAATTTGTATGATTTGTAGCAAATGGAAATTCCATAGAAATATTTTGTACGCTCTTATTTTCTGGAAATATATTCCTTATCAGTTTTGGATTATATATTTGTGCTACTTTTTTTGGATTTGTATTGAATACACCGTTTGCATTTACGGTTACATTCGGAGCTGGTCCAAGCATATTTCCTCTTATGAAAAATTTATGATAAGCACTCTCTTTGAAATCAGAGATTTTATTCTCGAGATTGAATTTCTCCTTCAATTGATTTATATTGTAATTAAGAGAAATTATATTTGATGCTGTCGTATTTACTACATTGATTGTTCGAGTACGTGGCTCAATTTTTTGTACAATATTATTACTGTTGTTTTTAATAATCTCCTTTGTTGTGGCGGTGGCATCTTTTGTTTCTTCTATGTTTTCTACACACAGAGAACTTGAGCTATCTTCACCGTTGCTTTCTCCATTGTTTTCCAATAGGAGATTTATAGTATCCTTATCCTTATGTTCAACAGCCTGTTCATTTTATACACATACATATATACATACAATATTTAAATTGGGTAATTTTTTAAATGTTGTTTAAAAATGAACAATTTTTAAATTATACATAGATATACAAAATAAGCAAATTTTATATTGCAGATATTTTATAAAGTAACAAATAACTTAAACAATTTCGCTAGTATAAGTGTTTCTAGTTATATCGTAAAATAAATTCGGGCTATACAGAATGAGTAGTCTCAATACAAAGTGATGTTTTCGATTGTCTTTTTGGATTTTGTGAGAAACTTGTAAAAAAAATATTATGTACCGATTTTTAAAATATGTGGGAAGTAAAAATAGCAATGCAACTGTAGTGTCTTTACAATTTTTGACATACAAACTTTGTTTAAAAAAATTTCTTTTGTACTGAAAATGAGTTAGTAGATAGCGTGTCTGATACTAATATGTCCATCTATTGTCAAGTGATTCTTTTGTCAGACTCAAAACAAACAAAAAATATTGTAAGATAAATATTGTTCCTTTATATTTTATGAATCGCCTTTCTGAGAGGGTATGTAATTTCAAAATAACACAAAAAGTGTGACATATTGGGTGCATGATATGACATGTTTTTTTTTTTTTTTTTTGAAAAAGTAGAGTTAAATGAAAAAAAAGAGACAATTTCAAAATGGTGGGGGAGGAGAAGAGATAGCTATAAACTGTTGGAAGGCTTCAAGGATTACCTATCTAAATCATTACATAGTGTATACCGTTTAGGATCTATAGGGCATAACATCTTTAACCCCTTCTACCCAAACGATGCATTTCACTCTTCCACCAATACAATTTTTCGTTTGTTGAGAGAAAACACATATATTTACTTTAATATGGAACATCCTGTATAAATCATGGCCTCAGAGAAAAAATACGAAATATATGATATGGTTGAATATATTAACTCTATTAGTAGTCCTTGCTAGATACAAGGACATTTGTATGGGTTGATGTCTGTTACACTAAAGCAATGCTCTTTTCTGAATTTTAGAAGAGAACTGTTATAAAGTAATCTGATGTAAACAGTGGCTCTGTATTTTATGCATCTGCTTTAAAGTGAAAATATTTTAGACCAATATTCTTTGCTAATACCGATTTACATTGATATTACAAGAACAGTGCGCGTAAATCAATGAAAAACGATTTCAATGGAACAACTTTTAAAGCGATGAGAATGTGGTCGTACCTCATATCCGTGTAATTTGTCAGATTGACATTTTTTAAGAAAAGAAATATCACGAATAACGTAAACATGGTGGAAAATGATAATTTGGAAGATTTTGGTATGATTGTGTGTGAATGTGGATGGTAGAAAATGGATATGTGATGTCTATGACATTTCTCATGTAACACCAGGATCATTTTTACGTGCACTTTTTCTAGCACTGCACGTTAATGGTATGATGGCAGTGTACCACTTCTGCTAGAAAACGTGATCAATAGAAATTGAAAGAGCATCTAACAACATGCAGTGGAAACGTGACAAAATTAAGTTTGTTGACAAAGTTGTGTTTTGTTAAGTCTTAAGAATAATCGGAATTAAGTACTATCAATGGTTTCGATTCAGTTAGCTTGAAATGCATATTCACAATTTGCATTTACAACAATTATGATAGTTATATTGATAGCTGTGTTTACTGACTAAAACAAAAATAAAATTTGCTGTCCTTTAAATTATAACAGTTAATCTAAATTGTGCTACCCTATACTACTCTGATTTTTTTTTTTTTGATTTCAGACTGAATAATGGAAACGAGAAGAGCATTTAATTACTTCCAATCGGCAATCAAATACGCGGTCATATTACATATAAACACAAAAACAATAAATATTGTTAAATCGATGGGAAAAGTTTATTGTAAAACAATTAGAAAATTTGTTTTTAAATTCCGGAACTGTTGGAGAGAGGCAGCAAGAGCTGAGAAGGGAATTTTTGTGTAACTAATTAGAACAAAGTTCCGTGTACCTTTCTCCCTATCAGAAAAAAGCATTAGTTTTCTTCTAAATTTGGGTAAGTGCGTAGTGTAGAAAATAAAATTATATAAAGAAATATATTCAAAAATAATAAATTAAGAGTAAAAACAACCAATTTTTAGTACTGAACTTCACTGCGAAAATCAAATCGAACAAGTCGCCACAATAGTTAGTAATAATAGTATTTAAAGAAAAACTGAAGAGCTCAAAGAAATTACTGCGAAAGCAGAAAAATTTGGTTTTAATAGCATTTTGAACTAGCGGATAGGTCTTTTCATAAGTGGGCAGCTTAAAAAAGATACTACAAGTCCGTTCTATGAAAGTGAGGGATGAGTAAGTTATTGTTTCTTTCTAGATGAACTGTAAAAATTGTGAAGAATGCGAAATCAGTGATTCGTTCCGCAGAAAAAATCCAAAATCCTTGAGCATAAGCCTCTGCTGATTGTTATATGTAGCCTACAAGTCAAAAAGATACATTCCACTCTAGAAAATAGTGGATAACGTATTGAGTGAACTATCAAGAGACCATAACAACTCATACACATAATTACTGTAGAAATTCGTTGTTAACTGAAGGACAATTTTCCAAGGGTGTAGAGAATTATAGTACAACAAAATTATACAAACCAAACACATATCTACAGAACTCGCAAACCGTACTAAGGAGAGATACACTTTTTCCGTACTTAACAATATCTATAAAACAGAAATACTAGACTCTATAAAGATGGACAGACCTTCAGATTTTTTTTTATGCACAGGATATCTCATCCCAAGGACAGAGGCCATAGCGGCCTATTGTGCACAGATAGAAGGGCAGAGCCTGGAGTATTCAGACTGCTCCGGACGAAGGCCGGACACACACACAAAAGTGTTCGGTTATCTCAGGCTCTCCCGCCAGGCAGGACAGACACTCAGAGCTGTCAACAACTCCTATCCTTGTTAGACCTTCAGACTTTAATGAGTGAGTAGATTTACTTTTGGGTAATAAATTGGGACATATTTTCTTTCTGTGTTGAATTCCAATTATCGGGAATTTCTTACATTTGTATATATGGAATAAAAACATTTTTTCTATCTAATTCATTAGAGTATTAACAGAACTCCTTCCTCCTAGTTTTATTCCCTTTACAAAAAAAAAAAGAAAAAAAAACCTAAGCTACAAGGAGTACGTCTCTGGATTTTCGATAATACTCCATAAACTCTTTTTAACTTGGAAAATATTTCTCACTTTTATGTGTGTGTGTGTGTGTCATCTCAAATTTACTTTTTACTATACCTAATTATATTATAGTACAACTAATTTAGTTGAAAGCCTGGTGATTACTTGGACAGAACAGTAATTAGCAGTGGGAAAACAGTGTTAGCACAAAAGGAAAATTTTTATTTTATTTTTACTTTTCTATAATAATAATCAAAAATCGTTGAAAAAAAAAAAAATAAAAAAAAAAACGAACTTACCTGGTGAACTTTTTTCATTCTTAATGCAGAACGATTATCTCTTGCTTGCTGTAGAAATGGTGCCTTCTTTTCATTAGATAGAGCTCTCCACCTCTTATAAATTTGTTTGCATCTATCTGGCCAATTAGGATAATCATGTTTAAGTTCGGGATGATTTGTATTTGCATATAAGACAGCTGATATAGTAGCCATTTCTCCAAGCTCTGGATGTTTTTTTTATTATTATATTTCTAATATTAATACTAACTAAAATATATGTATGCATACCTTCATCGCGTCTCATTCGTTCAGAAGATTTTTGAGAACAATTACTTTGAGCGGAAGTTGTTGGAGCAAAAACATCATCTACTGAATTTCCCTGAATATCATTTGATGATCCAGGACTGGGAGATATAGATGACCAAGAATTTTGTACTACATTCGAATTGAAGTTTGCCGGTGAATTTGTACTGAAAATATTAAAATTAATTTATTAGTATATCCTTAGTAGTTTCATCCTCAGGTCTACAAATGCAACGAATGTTCTATATTTTTTGTTTTTAATAATTTCATTGGGATAAAAAAGAGACAGAACGTGGGTTTCAAAGAACAAATTGATAGTAATTTGCTCTGAGGAGAGACGATATTCAATAAAAAATCATACATTTTATTTCGAAATGATTATATATTAGGTCTGTTTAGTGAGGTTACTCTAGAGCAGAAAAGAGCACAAAACAGTGTTTAATGAATTGAGAGCATATCTCTAAAATACTCTAATCTATAAATTGAACTGGAGTGACCTAAAGAAAGATTTTCTGTTTCAACTTTTTCGAAGGAGCAACTTAAAGCAGGCATTTAACAACTGTAAATGTGTTGACATTTCTGCTAAATAATTAAAAAGAAAAGTTTCTTGACTATTACCTTGGAATAATTTGAATAATTGTGTTCCTTTTTCTGTGAAAAAATAAGACTTTAGTTTCAGAAATTTCAGGAAAGTGTGTTTCATGAGCTTCTTGCTCCTTTCTCTTCTTTTCGGTTCATTTCTGCTGTACTTTTAATTTGACAGTTAACCTAAGGTGAACTGCCCTGCTCTACTCTGAATTTTTCGACTCATCTAAACATTTCTATTATTTATGAATAGTGATGAATTATGATTACGGTCAGTGGCGACATATTATAACTTCGCAACAAAAGCAATCATCGAAGTGAAGATTTCGCTCTGGCGGTATGTTACATTCTTAAAAGGGTTTTATAACTTCAAGTTTCAAGAATCTATATACATAATTAATACATAATTAATATAAAAATTTCATTTATATTGAATAAATTTAAAAAAATGTAACTTAAAACTAATTTCTTAAATTTTACATACATTTTATAATCTTCGCTTGTACTACTGTACTTGTACCCTTAGCAACACTCAGTAAGTTGTATCGAAATTATCTGTCGAAAGTGTTACAACCTTTGAACATGTGATAAGCATTTTTCTTTCTGGGCACGGGAGGGAAATGACAAGAGGGCTGGGTGTTTAGTTTTTGTCAGTTCGAGATTTCTGAATTTATTTAAATTTATAAAAATAAGACTTCGGTGTTATTTTAGTGATTTTGTGAATGAAACCGTGATTAAAAGTGATTAATACTTTTGTAATAGTGAAAAACAATAGTGAAATATTGTTTTCTGCAAGAGATTTAATATAATCGAGACTCAGGAGTCTAGCATTACGGTGATGAAGTGCGATGTGCTGTGCTGCAGAAACAACCGGAGTTATTGTCGTAGCAAGTCGTTTTTCAGACAAGTTTAATAGTTTCAATAATAAAATATAAGCGAAATAGTTTAAGTTTTTCTTCCTCCTAGTGTATCCTTTTTGCTATATAATCTAAGGTTACAAAATACCGACTATCGATAAATTTTAGAACGTCGAATCGTTCGAAGTTATAACATCTTGCCCCAGGTTATTTTTTTACATTTTTGGAGAAAAAATTATATTTTATTATATGCATAATATGTATAATAAGGACAAAATCAATGATAAATGATTGGCAATTAAATTTTTCAAAAATCTAGTTACACAAAAATTTGAAAATTAAAATGAAAGTCCTGTCAATTTTTATATGTAACTGTCAGAACACTTTTAATAATTAAAATCAAAGTTCAAAGGTAAAGCGATTTTTAAAATTCAAAGTACGAACGAATGATCAGTGATTTTGGTCATCTGTCTATCGTATTAGCACATGATACAAAGATATATACCGGAGAATCCCAACAAATTCTTTCTTGAACAAAATTAAGTTTAACCCGGTAAAAAGTCCAAAAGAGTAATCTTTTTATTTAAAGATAAGAAGGTATGGCCGATTCGAGAGGAACTTTTTGGGGTACTACGTCATGTGGACACAAAAGTCATTTGTCAAAGCATGTCAATTATTTTGTAAAATATCAAAATATTTGTATCTAGCATTGAACAGAAAAAAGATTGCTTGGTTGCGTTTGGATGTTTAAAACTTTATAAAATTTTTAAATTTTTTTAAAAAAGAATTCGCTGTAAGAAGTTATCCGATTGTTGACCGTTTTTTTTTGAGAATACATTACAACAAATTATCATATCAGCAGTGCTCCCTTATGGCTAATTTACATTACCCGAACATTGCTAGAAAACAGAGTAAGTAGTTTCCCCTTATCTGAAAATACTTTAGAACGATAAGGACAAGAGATAATCCAGCAAAATTTTACTGAGTTAAATGTCAAACTCCCCGACATAGGGGAAATTTTTACTGCCATAATTAGCCATAAAAAGTTCAAGACAGAAGTATATTTTATGGCAGTAAATTTTGCTATTATGGCAGCAAAATCAATATATATAACTACTAGCGTGTACAAATATAATTGTTTACACGCACACAAATTAAAAATATTTGAAGCAAGTACATCGGCCGGAATGTGTTAAAATTTTAATGAGAATATTTTGTATTCTCTATACCGTTCAAAGTCGTACATTTTGAGGAGAATTTGTGAAAATTAGCGATTCCAGAATTAATTATTTTTAAAAAATTTTGTAAGCCAGGAAGAGGAAATGATACTTTTGAGGGCTATTCTCATTGGTAAATGAGTTTCAACCAAATTTACCTAAACCGGAGGTTAGTTTTGCAATTCATATGAATGGAACACAATTTCAAGCACAGGATGTATTTGTGCCTTGGAAAGTGAAATCAAAATGTAGTAGCGACGTGAATGATTGCACTTTTGTGCGTATCATGTTTTTCAAGAAAATGAGCTTATAAGTTGTGTGAAAAAGTGTGTAATTTTTAGAAAGTTGTAAACATAGAAATAAAGTTTATATTTATATAAACTGATTTTAAATGAAACTTTCTGCTTTTATCATTTTTTTTTAAATAGAACTAAATACGTATATAAAATTGTCAAATATATTTCTTAAGGAATTTCCTCATATTCATTGAATTTTTCTTCTTTTTTGAGGTCTGCCCAATTTGTACAATTGACAATTTGATGAAATGTCAAAAGTGATACTTCGCTATAAAAGAGTGGGAAATAATGTTTTGACAGTCGATAACCTCTTCCTTTTTTTCTAATAGGGCTAAATAATAAGACCCTCTCACTCACTTTGTCAGTAAAATCGCATGTTCGAGTAATGTAAATCAGCCATTCAGCAATTAGGTACTCTATATTCACACTTTTTAATTTTATTATATATATCACAAACTGTTGTGAAATAATATGAAATTTTAGCTTTCTCAAATAAATAATCACAACTTGAGACAATGACAGATCGCACGACTGAATGACTTTTGTCATCTTATGACGTAAGCACCCAATTGACAGAAAACTCGGCCATACCTTGTTTCTTTGTATCATGGTATTAGCATAGACGGCACAAGAACTAGATGTCGCATGGCATACTAGAGTAGATTATACAGATTGTGAAATGGTGCATTCTGGAATGGACCATAATATGTTTTAGAGCGTGCCGAAAGCAAATGTTTTTATAATAGCAGTCTTGTATACATTTGATCAACTTCCTCAACACTTCAGGTACGAAAAAATATGAATCACTTGATGTATATATACACCATTTCAAATGCTGTGGTTTATTCCGGAATGGACCACCCAGCCATATAAATTTTGTATACTTTTTTGGTACTGCATGCGACATCTAGTTCTTGTGCCATCTATGGTATTAGTTAGCTCTTCGGTGAGATTTTGATTTAAAAAAAAAATTATATTTCTCCACAGCGGAGTGTTACTATGCCTGGAGCTTTTGAAACGCCCCCACAAATTCTAAACTTTATTTGGAACTACATTTTTTACTCAAGTGAAATAAGGACTTAAGGAGGGACTATAACTGGACATGAATCAGCGCAAGCTATCATATCCAACATATTTATTTTTTATTTTTAATAAATCTTAAAGTTTTTAAAATAAATAATTATTGAAACCCTTAAATCTACATATTTCGTAAAAGCTCCACTACAGAGTTTTACTTTCAACTGGGGCGAACAGTTTTTTTTTTAATTTTTGCGTTTCTACTCGGAGTAGAGCTCAGTGCATCGGTACTTGCGGAATGATATTTGCGCCCGTGATTCTATCACCTCAGAAACTCCATCTTATCTATCTGTCCACTCATCCCAACCATATAGTCATTGCGTGCATTAGTTTTATCTATACATAAATACACATACATCTATACATAACTTCTATCCATTCATTCATCTATCTTCATCAATAAAAAAAAATCCTATCGATCTTCATATACTGTTAAATGTAAAAATATAGTTTAATATGTTTTTTATCAGCACAACTTATATTTAATTGAATCAAGCAATGAAGTGTATACAAAGTGGCTCAGAATGCTTTGAATTCATCGATTTTTCGAATTTTATAAAAGATTCTGTAACAAAAACTACAAAATTGTCGCAAAATTTAGTAGGAATTTTACACATACATAAGAAAGAAAACATTTGTATAAAGACTTACCCTGCAGTTTTATCTGTTATTCCAATGAAATTCTGATTGATATTACATGCAACATTTTGTGTTGCTGTCTCTATAGGTTTTTCATTAGGTGGTGCATTAAATTCTTGCTGTGTTGGTAAAAATCTTGCTACTACTCTTGTACCTTGTGTTATATATCGAATATCATGATCTTTCGCGGCGTTATTTACACATGATGAATCTGCCACAGTGCGTTGTTCAGGTTTATTTAAAATATTCGGTTTTGTATCCTATTAGATTATTTCATGTTTATCAACTTCATAGAATTAGTATTTATTAGTTTGTTTTTCCTTACCGTATCAATAACACCTTGAAATATATCTTCAACATCTTTACTGTTAATTTCGATAGAATCTAAATTGAAATTTGACGGTATTATATCATTTAAGGAATCTGATTTTTTAATCGTCATAATTTCAACATCTCGAACAACATCCAAAGAATCTAAAAAAAAAAAACAATTCACAGTAAAGACCTCTAGATTGTATAATGCAACTTAATACTTACTTGAATTCTCATTTAACACATTTTCCTCTTTCATAATAGAATCAACAAGTTCAGGCTCCAGGAGTTCAGATGAAATGATATCTTTTATAATTTCAACAGGTTCAGTAGTATTATTCTTTATATCACATGCTAACTTCTGATAGCTTAGTTCTTTGTTACTACCATCTTTTGCTACATCATAAGAGACCTTTTGTTCAGTTTTCATTTCATCTAATATTTTCAATTCTTCCGGAGATAGTTTAATTATTTTATCATCTGAAACGCTACTTTTTGTTTCATCATCGCTACTTTCAGATTCTAAAATTGATTTCTGTGTATCTAGAAGATTTTTACCGAAAAATGCTTCTTGCAAATATGCCGGATATGTTTCTGTTAATTTATTTTTTTGCCTTTTTCGTAAAGGTTTTTTCCTCTTCTCATTGTTGTTGTCATTACTATTTGAAGTTAAAAGTACACCACCATGTTCTGTATGCTCATCGGCGTCATCTTTCATAAACCAATCCTTTTTTATAGTTCGATTACGTACATTGAAACCACCAATGCCCAATTTTTGTAAATTACGTTGACGTTTCTTTCTTAATACCACAACACCTTGTTCATTTGTCCATAAAGTAAATCCTTCTGGAGGACTAGCATCAGATCTTTCCCATACCATTCCATCTTTATATATTTCAGCTTCTTCTATCGGATCAAGAGGTTCAACCTTAAATTCTTCAATGTGATCTGTACCACTGCCTGCCACTACAGATTCAATTGCTGCTAAAATTGCAGCATCTTTATTATTTACTAGTTCCGCGGTGATTTTTTTTCTCTTCTTTCGTACATATTCCATTTGTAATGACTTAATTAAATTAAGACCAGATTCACTTAAGCATACGCCATCAACATAATGTGAACCTTCCAGTGATTGTGAAACAGATATATCAATATGTTCATCTAAAGTGTTGTTATTATTGACATTGTTATTAGAATTATAAGTTATTTGAGGCACTTTCTTTTGAGGTACCAAATGTGGGGGAGGTACATCTTTTGGTCGACAAAGTATACAAACATAGCCATAATCATCACATCGTTCTGCCTCTTCTTCGGTTTTAATCGAATCACATTTACCATGCAACCATCTTTCACAATTTGTGCACTGTATAATTAATTCACCATCAATATATGCTTCAAGACACGCTATACAAGAGCTTTGACTAGCACATGGTCCACACTCTGAATAACTATTTTTCCATGTACAATTTTTTCCGGGATTATTTGATCCACATTTTTGACAAACTGCACACCATTTACATTTCCAATTACCTTGTGGAACAAATTCTAGAGGGGGATCCATGCAATATATATGAAAAGATATATCACATTCATCGCATAATATAAGACGCGCCTCATCATTTTTCTCTCCGCATCCTTCACAAACTGTACAGTCTAAACAACGCCAACCTTTCTTTAAGATTATTTTAGTTATTTTAACATTAACACAATATGGATGATAACATTGTCCACACTGAGTGCAAGAAATTAAACATCCTTCTTGATCTGTACCAACAGCTCCACACATAACACATATATCCTGAGTTAAAATGAATTTATCCTTTGCTGAGCAAAGTACAAGCCTATTTTCTACTCCAGGCTCATCATCATTTCTAGTATTTGTTGAATCAGGTAATGGACGTTGAAGTCCCAAACCAGGTACTCCGAAAATTCCCCTCATTTTTGTTTTTGAACCACGTTTTCGACTATATTCGGACATACGGGATCTTCTCTGAAACGTTAATTTTCCCTTATTCCGAATCAATTGTCCAAATGGTAAACCGGAAATTTTCTTGCCAATTTTCACACCCAAATAGGGTTTACCCTTGCCCAAACCATAATCAGAATTTCTTTCTTGAATTTCTCCACCACCTTCATCTGGATTCAAGTCTTGAGAAATAATATTACCTCCGTCTTCGTCAATGTGACTAGTTCTACGTACTAAAGAAGGCGGTATACGTCCGTTTTGTATAAGAACTTTACAAGGAGGACAAACATAATCATAATCAGGATTGTTTTCTTTTTTTGAATGATATACAGCTAAATCTGCTTCTGGATCACAGGTACTGTGTACAACTCTAAAATTAAAAGGGAGAAAGAGAAAAAAAAATTAAATTTTTAATGAATCTTGAATAAATCAATGTGCTTTAAATTACTTATTACACCAACTGCATTTAACCATTTCTCTGTATGCTGCAGCTCTATATGCTCGGTGACATATCGGACAGGAGAATCCTTTGTTTCTTTGCTGATAACATGAATCACAGACTGTATAATGGGCATGCCAACGGGACGAAGCTCCAGCTCCAGGTGTTCTGGATCCACAATCAGAACATACTCTGCAGCGCTAAAAGACAAAACAAAAAATTTGTTTTTTTTTTTTTAAAGAGCTCTAGATAAATGAAAAATTTAACTATACTTACTCGGCATTTCCACCCATATTTGGGTATTGAAGATATAATGGGTCTTAAGCAATGCGCATGATAAACCTTATGACACTGTTCGCAGGAAAGTGCTCTTCCCTCATTAACATCAGGAACTCTGCATATTTGACATCTTTGACAAGATTTGCATTGCCAGCCAGCACGAACGCCTGGAAAAAGTTTTTATATACATTTTTGATAGTAGTTCTTTTACATAATAAGATGTTATTTTCTAAGTCAATTTGTATATGTGTGTATAGATTATATTCAAGTTACAATTAATTCGTGCTATAGTGGTCCACATCGTAGACCACCGTCGGTTAATCATTATGATCATAATGTCTGTGTGGTTTTTTGCATATATTTCTAGAATTACTCGTCGGACAGCAAAAATAGAACTCTTCAGTACAATAAAAACGTCTAGGACTGACCATTTTCACAGTATACGTTAACAATCAAAATTTTTATATGACAACATCAAGGGGTTGCCCGATTTAGTGCATTTTCGAAATTTCATTTACTATTGATATGAAAATACAATGTCCCAAATTTCAGCTCTTTACATCGACTATCTCTCACGCTATTACTATTACTTTATTTTACGTGTTTTTTTTTGCAAGTTCATGCGAGCAGCTTACGCATAATCCCCCCTCTACGATGCACCTGACGATTTTTTTTAAATTCACTATGATATCAACTGTTTATAAAAAAAGGACACAAGAACGACTCTTAACTATGACTTGACTATGACCTTGCAAAACCTGGAACAATAAAATTAATTAGCCCAAGATTACGAAGCTAATAAAATATTTTTTAATATAATAATAATAAAAAAAAAAATTATTATGAGTTGTTGCAGTTTTTAAGCAATATTTGATAAGTTTCTCAAGTTTTCCAATTGAGTTAAGTAACCTTATATGTATGTTGGTATGTAACTGCTCGACTCATACCTCGGTAGGTACTTTCCCAGTTGCAGAGGTACTTAGACAACAAGAATAAGTTGACTAATAAAAAACAAAACTTATTCATCAAAATTTTAATTTTCATAAATTTATTGCTTAATTTTTAATAAAATGTGCGACTAGTGTGAGGCTCGATTCCGCGAAATTATAATTTGCATTAATAATTTATTAACACCTAACGTGAAGATCATGACAATAAGTCTGACGCTCTACCGACTGAGCTAGTTCATCTTGGTTGTTTTAGCGATTGCAACTTGAAAAAAATTATAATATGCATTCGTCCTCTCAGACTCACACACCCAGTTGAAAGTCAGTAGGTTTGTTCGATGAAAACACCATGTAAATTTTGACCCTCCAATATTTACCCAGGGTCTGTGCGTTCATCGAACAAGTTTTTAAAACACCGGGTAAAGTGTAATGACATTTCTCCTGAGTATAATTAATTGTAAAGTTATTTATAAAATTGGTGAAGAAAAAAAATGTACTCTAGCTATTTTTCTATTTCTTCTCATGTAATTTTTGTTTATTTTTGCTGAAGAAGTAATTTATATGCCACAATCAGCAAGTGACAAACTGTCAAGTCATTACCCCAAGAAGTTTTAAGTGTAAGTTCGGGGTAGACCTAGGTTTTTCACAAAACAAGATAGTGTATCACGGTGTATGCCTAGGTTTACCCGGCGGGATTTCATCGAACATACCTATGAAATAAAGTATTAAAAAAATGGCTTTATATACTTAATGGGTCTTATTCTGACAGTCACATTACCTAAGTATGTGGCAATGATTTTTCGTAACTCCCGGGTGCAGATTTTGATTTATAACACATTGACGACGACGACGACGATGACGACAGCAGCAAAAAAGCTTACCGTAGCGATCGGGCGAAGACCATGATCATGCATACATGGTTGCTTTTTTGCTGCTGTCGTCGTCGTCGTCAATGGTTCGTATGGTCACCCATCTGTGCAAGTTTGATTGTGAGGTGGGATTTCGCATATATTTATAAAACGGTTCGTGGGACAGATATGATTACAACCATTTTATAGGATTTCATATTCTGAAGAATTTTTCAGTGCAATATACACGTCTAGGACTGATCGTTTTCACAGTATACGTTAAAAACCAAAATTTTTATATGGCAACACCGTTTTTGAAATATGTTTACAATTTCTAGGAAAACACCGTTTCCAAAATTTCAGCTCTATACGTTGACGCGTTCTCAGGCAGTGTCCAAATATATAGTAAAAAACGAAATTTTTGTATGGCAACCCCACGAAGCAGTTACCCGATTTCTCCCATTTTTGAACTTAATTCTACTTTTTTTTAATTCCTGTGTGCAAGATTTCAGCTCTCTCCTCTCCGTTTTGGAGTTATCGTGAGGAAAGGCGGATGGACATGCAACATCAAAATAACTTTTAATATTATGCGTGGGTGTCCGCCCCATTTTGTTCGATGAAAACACCGTGTAAATTATCCCCAAATTTACCCGGGGTTTTCTGCACTCAACGAAAAAGTTTTTAAAACACCGGGTAAATCTAATGTAATGACAATTCTCTGACAGCTCTCCTGAATATAATTAATTGTAAATTGTGAATACAAATAAAATGTGCTCTAGTCATTTTTCCATTTCTTTTCTTCTAATTTTTGCTATTTCTGCTCAAGAAGTAATTTATATGTTCCAATCAACAACAAATTGCAATTAACAACTGTCAAACCATTACCCCGAGCCCCGGTAGCCCAGGTTTTTCAAAAAAACAAGATAGTCTAGCCCGGTGTAGCCCTGGTTTTACCCGGGGTTTTCATCAAACAGGCCTTATATCTGTACATTACAAACAGAATGACAAACTTAGCACACCCTATGATTTCATCTAGGGTATAAACAATTTACTAATGAACTTAAGCTAACAGTTGCTCTTTACTAATACCAGCCCGTGGCTGTCTGTGGAGATGCCCAAAGAATGATTAAAAAGAAAAGAGAAAAAAGAAAAGTTTAGACTGACTAGAGAGATGGAGTGAGTGGTGGAAGGAGTATAGCTCTGATGAACTGAGCACTGATGAATTATTTTTATATCCGTTCTGATTGTGCCTACTTATGAAGAGCCTTATTATTCCGGTTATAATTAAATCGAATACATTAACAACAAATTTTTAAACAAACCATTTTACTAACCTGGCATTTGAGGCAATCCAATACAAGTTCCATGATAATGATCCCCACAGATAGAACACATAACCAAGTTGGAAACATCCCCTATTCCTGAGCAAGACCTGCAGTTTATATCTTCAGTACCTAATAAAGATATATTTAATGAATATTACAATTAAATTTTAATAAAATCTGTAAACAAACATATTAAAGGGACTTGATTGATGTGCTCCTTACAAAAGGAAACATAATTTTGAATAATTTGAAATCCTCCCGATGCTGATACACAGGGAAAATGTAAAAATTTTGGGCATGACATCTAGAAATTTATAGAAAAAATAAATAAACGTTTATAAATTAAGCAATTTCTTAATTTGGTTTTTTTTTATACCTTGCATGCCACACTGGCTCCAAAATGATTACAAAATGAACATTTTCTTCTTAAACTTTGTGAAAGTACTGAAGAAATTTTATCTAAAGCTCCACTGGGCTCTCTAAGCACTCCAGATGACCATGTTGCGCATAATCGATGCACATAATAAAAATTACCATCTTGAATGCTTGAAAATTCCATTGGCTCGAAATATCCCACTTTCTCTAATTCATCAACATATTCAGACGTATTAACAGGATTCCTTAAAAAACAGTTTATACATAATTTTGTATATAACAAACTATTGTATTCAAATTACACATACTTGCATTTACTTAAACCTTTTTGCCGTCGATTACTGAACTGTGGAAATGTGATCGAGCTAGAACTAACATCGCTGATGGAAGAATCTTTATCTTCACCAGTTATATCAGAATAAAATTGCTGTTCAGTTTCGCTTATCTGCAGACGTAACATTTCACCTTGCCCGAGTTGGCTTCTTTCACCAAGATTACACAATGCACATACTTTAGCCGGCCTAAAGAAATCAAGATTTTTTTGGCATTAATAATTAAAATTGTCATCATCACTAATTAAGATAATATTCTTACCATTTTTCGGGGAAATAAGGCAGATCATCATTTGGTTGTAAAATTCTTTCATTTCCTTCAACTAAAGAGGTTTCGGTGTTACTTATCATATCTGTTGGTGATGATCCTGTTAAATTCAAATATAACGATCGATCATGTGCGAAATTGTGAAAAGCGTTTCTCTCGTCTTTCCCGGAAAATCGTTTCCTTGATGGTAATTTAGCTATGCCACCACGATATTTTTTAACGAAAATTCGTCCATCTTTAATAGATCGTATACCTGGAATGCATTCTTTTCTAGGTCTTCCAGGACCTCGCCTAGGTGCACAGGGTTTTCCAGTTCCGCTATTTGAATTCAATGGATTTCCACCTTGATTTAAGACACTGATATATGTATTCCGCTGGGGCGAAATCGGTTCTTCAGTATTAACTGGGGGAGATGATGCACATGAATTTGGTGTTGAAGGAGCACCTAAAATTGTTTATTATTGACATTGATAATATGTTGGAAATGTCCCTTAAAACTAAATTATGTATTAGATTTCATCTAGTAATTATTTGAATCTAAACACAAAATGTTAAGTTTCATGTTAACCACTAGTATTTGCTCATATATTAGTAATGAAATATGAGAAACTTGTCTTAAATCTTGCAATTGGGCACTAGGTAAAAATCTAGTTTCCCAGGACTATTTTAGTGTAAATTTACGGATGTGGTATCACAATTAATTAATATAAAGTATATGAGGCTGACAAATCCTCAGACTAGTAGCTGACCTTCTACCCTAACCTAACACAATCTATGCCTATGAAATAATAATTGCCCGGTTTGGTGGTATGTTTTCTCGAGCCTTTTGAACGACTAAAATTGTCATTACTAGCACTTTTAATAAACACGAATGGAAAGTTTCCGTTTTTGTCTTATATTGTTAGGATTCGCCGAGATATATATTGGTGAATTGGAGTTCTTACCATCAAAGCTATTTCTGAGACTGAACATCTCTCACTACCTAGATCTTGATTACTTACTATCTTCCCATGTGAATAATAATTAGGACCTTGGTTAACTCTGCACTGACAAGCCCTCCGATTACTTGACTATCTTTCCATTTTGGCTAACTCAGCGCGCAATGATAATTGTATAATCCCAAAGGGATTAATATTCTTATACAATTATTATCATAGGTTTAATAATCGCTCCTACTCAACATTTAAACAAGATTGTAATTAGAGCCATTTGAGATTCTTTTCGCGTACTTTGTCCAAACCGATCAACCATTGGAAACTTACTGGAGAAGATGGACCATCCAACATGCAGGCACTAGAGCAAATTGCTAACCATTACTTTTCGAAGATTTTGTTGTTGAATAATAGATTTCATATATTTCCATAAAAGGTAAAGGAAGGTTTTTTCGAAGCAATCATGAAACACTCAAAAATTTAGTATTTAGCGCAATAGTAAACAAGTTTGCGGTTCACAAGTACAGTGTACAGGGTGTATGTACACTATCAACCAGTTTAACCTTCCTTACCAGAAGATGGTTGTGTCGATGATGGGCCATTAAAGTATTGATAATCCGTTTCAGCCTCATCAGAAGCTTCCTCAAAGTCTTCTTCCATAACTTCATCAGTTTCCATGCTGGTTTCTTCTAATTGTTATCCAAAAGGAGTGTTATGAAAGCCGCCATATTTACATCCGATGGAGTGAAACTTTCTTAAAATAATCAATTAATTCACTATTATAATTATAACACGACACAGATTTGAGATAAAAAACCATTCAAAGGAGTTAATAACACTTGAAATATAAATACAGGACGTGTCTAATTTTTCTACACACTTCACCAAAATCAAAACCAAAAACTATCAAAAGCGAGAAGCACATCACCAACTAGTACATTTAATGTCAATTTATTACAAAATCGTTTATTTAGCTTTATTTAGCTGTAGCCAATTAGCCATAAGAGTCGAATTGTATATTCATGCGTTTTACGATAGGTAGCGCCAGTAAAAAATATTCAAATTTTTGTACCTTATTGTACAGGAGACATGGCGCCCCCATTCGGGAAAAAAAGTTATATCTTTAGGTTGGTTTGGAGTTCTGGTAGAAACGCGTCACTTCCGCCAGCTTCGCGTTTCGGCAGCCGCCCTCTGGGGCGTAGAAAAAGTTTATTTTTTTGTCCCACACCCATGCGGAGAAAAGCGTAAACAAAAGAATGCAACCTATATCTGGCAGCATAGCGCTGGGCTCGAAAGGAAATAAACAATAAAAGCACAGGTATAGGCGCATAGTACAGAAAATAACAATTTACAAATCGGAAACGAAATTCTTCGTCGTTTAAAGAAAAAAAGCTAACCACAGAAACGTAAATCCATAGTTAAAAGTTCTTGAATGTTAAATACATTTTGATTGGAGGCGCATTAAGTGCTGATAATAGGTCATCAGTCATCACAATAAAGTGAATTTTTATTTATTATTTATAAATGAAATTCAGATTGATTTAATTTTATTAACAACTGAAAAAATTAAAACAGCTTACAATTTTGTTGTCACACTTACGACTAGAAAAATATATTAAATCGGTCGTCGGTCGTCTATCAAATACACATATATAGGTGAGCGTCCAATTATTTGGATTTCCCATAAGAATCGGCAGATGTAAGAACAAACTGATATTCGGTAATTGTTAAGGACACTTTCAACCAGCTACGAAGCCATTCAATCATTTCTCATTGCTCAAATTTGTAGGATTAATGTCGCGAATATAACAAGCTTGCTTGAATTTCGGTAAGTTTGTATGTATGTATCAGAAAAAATCAGAAAAATGAAAAATTTTCTGTATATGTATTCCGAAAGAATAGTTTTTTTTCGGTATTCGGTAAGTTGAGAGTTTGTGGTTTGTTAATTTGTTTGTTTGTTTATTTCCAGTTCAATTCTTTTAAGAAATTTTGAGGTACTACGTTCTACGGGTTATAGTAAGAATTTTGAGAAGCAATTTATTTAGCGAATAAAATTTGTTGTGAAGTGTGAAGTAAGAAGGTATAGTTTTCTTAGAGATTCGAGAGTTTTCTTGAGTTTTCTGTAATTTTGTTTGGTTTTTATTTGCGAATATCCTTCTTTGTGAAATTATATTTGGTGTGAAGTGTAAGAAAAAAAGAAGGTATAGTTTTCTTATTCGAGATTCGAGACTTTTCTTGAGTTTTCTGTAATCTGCAGTGGCCGTCGACTACTCAATTGCCTTAGTTCAGTTGCGACGATCAGAGTGCCCAACGGCCAACGACTATTGCAGTCATAATAACAATTTTCTCTGCCTCTATGTGGAGCCAGGTGTACTGTTTATTCAGGATGTATACTATTGGGGACGTTGAAATGGGCTATAGTGGAACTCGATAAAGAGTACTGCCACTTAAACTGGAACAGGACAATCCTTACCCCAAGCATTTGCAGGTATAGAGTCGCACCGATGAAGAAGTTAAAGGACATATAAAGATCAATCAGCAATACTTCCATTCTCATTGGTGATTTTACCACAAATCTGTTCGACTGAGTTATTATTACATATATTATAATTATATAAAAACAATGGTGAAACGAAACTAAGATTTGATTAAATCTCAAAGTGATGGAAACACGTGTGTCAGTAGATTCGAGTAGTGATAGCGAAAAAATTATAGATTTAACAATCACTTTTTCCACTTCACTCGATGATAGCAGACAACATATAAAATTGATGTTATCTCAATGGTTTTAAGTAGTCAAGTTCAATATGTCTCGAGTCACTGTTATCGTTCCTATTCTTCTGCTTATGCTTAACGTGAATTTGGGTATTAAGGAAGTTGCAACATATGCACTAGAATCAATTGGAAGTCGTATTGCAGGAGGTCAAACTACTACAATTGAAGAGTTTCCATACCAAGCTTATATTAGTCATTTCAATAGAACACATTGTGGAGGTTCGATTATCAATGAAAGAACTATTCTCACTGCAGCTCATTGTATTGCACTTGTACATCAAAAAGAATTAGCAGTTCGCTTGGGAGTTGCTGATATATCTAAGAATGATGGAATTAAACGAAATATTGCAAAGACAATTGTTCATGAACAGTACAACGATCAGACAATAGAGAATGATATTGCCATACTGATTCTTGAAGAGCCATTGGAATTTTCAGAATCTATTCAACCAATCGACCTACCAGAACAGAATGAAGAAATTCCATCAGGATCCAGAGCTTTCGTTAGTGGATGGGGATTAGTGGAAGAGAATAAATCTCCGTCATCTATCTTAAAGTTTGCCGAAGTTTTTATTGTTGATCATAAAGAATGTTATAAGGAAATTGGTGTTACTTATGTTACAAATAAAATGATCTGTGCAAGTCGTTTAGACATTGGCCATCCTTGTAGTAGTGATTCTGGTGGACCCTTAACTGTTTATAATAATGGTGAACGACCCAAAGTTGTCGGGGTGGTCTCATTTGGGGCTAGATGTGGCATGTCAGGTCTTCCCCGTGTTTATACCAAAGTTGCTGCTTATCGTAATTGGATTGAAAGTTTTATGAAATAAAAAACAAACAAAAATGTTATACAAGAAATTTTCTTTTTAATTTATTGTAGTTAAATCTCAATTTTGGATTTTTGAATTCTTAGTGAAATTATATGAGAATTTAGTAATAAGTAGTAACTTCTAACTTTAGTCATAGGTACTGAACTGACCTGTTATAATGTTTTACAGCATTACAAATATACGCAGTGGGGGTTCTGTATTTAATTGATACTAATTGTTGCTAAAACCCATCAAATACCATACAAAAGACAACGAATGGAAGCAAAGAAAAGATATTGCATTGAATTATTTGTTATCTTTCCCCATTTCTTATCTGTTATTTGATAAATTATTCTGTATCAATTATCTAACCTTGAAATTTATATAGTGTCCCTCACAGAGTACATGTGTTCTTTTGATAAGCCCCATTCATTAAATAACGTATGATGAAATTTTTTATCTTTAAAAAATGAAATTTGTTAGTATTGTACAATTCAGGCTTTTGGAGTTTGTATTAAACTAAAGACGCAGAGTTTTACATAATGGAAGATTATCGGATAGCTTGGAATTATAATCGGCAGACAGACAGGTCGTCTAAGTAATATGAATTATGTTGATGTTTTACAGCACTCAGTTGGGCAACGCTCCCACTTTTTCGACATTGCAGGTATAAATGGAACTCTATCTAATAACATACAGATTTCGAGATATTTTCTACATTTTCAGTACCTACATGGTATCCCTTGAAACGAATTGAAACCGAAAACTAACGACATATTTTAGTCAGTTTCTGGCATTCTGAGTGTTTTGGGTAATGTTGAGTTGAAAATGGCATCCGGGGGGCAATTCCGGTCAAGTGACCGCCGTTACCAGTTAAGGCACTTTCACATCAAAAACAAGAACAGAAAAATGTAAACCAAAAAACTCAATTTATTCCACTTTAAAACAAGATTTTTGTTCCAATTATTAATAAAATCCAGGGAAATTGGATAAACTAAGAATTTTACTAAGAAAAATTTATTTCAGATTTTGAATAAAAACACAACTTTCATGTTTTATCGGCCGAAAAACTTTTTCGGCGGAAAAATCCGACCGATAAATCATAAAAGTTGTGTTTTTCTTAAAAATCTAAGATAAATATACTATTTTATTAGTAAAACTATTAGTTTATTCTATTTCCCATGATTTTATTAATCATTGGAGCAAAAATTTTGTTTTAAAGTGGAATAAATTGAGTTTTTCGGTTTACATTTTTTCGATACTTGTGTTTGATGTGAAAGTGCCTTTACTAATGTTTTCGGTTTTTATGAATACAGATATGCCCATATAAATTGAAAAAGGACGACTGCCAAGGCGGCCTGGTGCGGTTTCTACCATTAATCCAAGGATAGGACGGAAGCCAGTTTTCATTGAAAAACAAGAAAAGGGAATAGCATCTCAACTCAAATTGCAAAATTCTATTTTTTACGGACTAACCATAATAGAATTGCGCAAAGTAGTTTTTACATACGCAAAGTAAGTTCAACAACGTTAAGAACAATTTTGACGAGCAGAAACAAATGGCAGGTGTGGACTGATTGCAGGGCGTTATGCGACGCCATATTTGAATAGGATCTCAGCATTAAATAAAAAAAGTAGGATATTTTTATGACAAACTTGAAGAGTTGATGGGAAAGTACAAATTCAAAGCCGACGATATCTAGAACGCTGATAAAACAGGTATCACCACTGTAACCGATTCTGGAAAAGTGCTGGCTGACAAAGGTCAAAGTGAGCAAGTTCTGTTACGATTACGAGTGGAGAACGAGGGAGAAATATTTCAGTTATGTGTGCTATGAGTGCTGCAGGTAACTAATATATCGCCAAAGTTCATTTTCCCTACGGCAAGGATGACACCGTTATTGGAAAGGGTTAGACCACCAGGTCCACCACACCAGCTCACATAGCCTACAACTTTAAATTTAGTGAAGTTCGATTAATTTTTTTACCTCATTAGATGTGATCGCCATTACCCCATGCTTGACCGGGATTATGATTATCAAAACCAGATTAACACAATCTCGCTGTAGTGACACGTTCAATAATTACCCCCATACATGGGCAATAGCAGTCAAATCTAGTTTTTTTTTTAAATGGTTCCTACTGCTTTAAAAATTTCTGAAGAGCATTCACAATCCTAGAAATCCTCTCCTCCAATAGCACCTGCATTGTGGGAGCGCTCTTGGGTCTACACAGGGCGGTAACCTAAATCCCCATGTCCCTCAAAGAAATTCTGCTTGATCCAAAAGTAACCAACCCGATAGCATACCACCCACCCTATATACATACGAACGAAAAAGAGTACCAACAACTAGATGACAACAACAAAAAGCGTTTGCACTTGGAATTCCATAACAGGAATAAAATAACTAGTGCTATTATATATACAGATGCAACTAAAGGGGACCAAGACATCGTTATTGCGGTTAATATCTCTAACCACGTGGACGCAGAACAAAACATCTGCAAGGTATTATCTGCATGGATGGATGATTTCTCAGCGGAGATAACGGCTATCTGGGAACCGGCTAGATCAGCAGGATGGAAGCACGGCTATCTTCACGGACAGCCTGTCCTCCCTAAAAGCTATAGAGAATATAAAAACTAAGAACTCTCTGGCCGAAAATATACGTCACTCTCTCGCCACAAATAAAATCCTTTTGGCATGGTACCTAGCTGACGTGGGGATCCGTGGTAATGAAATTGCGGACCAACTGGCAAAATAGGTGGCAGGTTCAAACGATCCAGACATTATTCCTCCAGGCTACAAAGCTACAAGGTTCCAAGCCAGGAGGTTGTCTGAAGCAAAACGACTGGTATGTTGGCTTGATTCGGACACCTTCCTGGTAACGCACCACAGAACAATTGAAAAACCGATAATGCCGAACCTTCCGAAGCAAAAAATAGTGATCTCCATGGCCATTATTAGACTGAGACATCTCTTGGCGGTCAAAAGCCATCTCTTCTAAAAAAGCGGGTGTCCCACATGCATATACTGCCCAAACTCCTCTCTCACAGTTTGTCGTTTCTAAAGGTCATTATTTTTCGAAGGGCTTCGTTAAGACTGAACGTCTTAGTCAGTCCATTAGTTCATGTTCATCAGTGTTGATTCTGCTAAGGAACTGTGCAATTTTGTTTTCCGTTCCCTTTAGATATTCAATTCTTATATTGTATTCGCCAAGGGAGAGAATCCAACTTCGCAATCTGGGATTTAAGTCTTTACCTAAATATTTAATATGTAGAGCCACTTTAATATTGGTGGTGAACAACAAAGCTAGGGACCACCAAAAGACCTAGGGACCTCCTTAATTACAACAAGGAGGACTCTGACGTAATCCTCACCGCACTAAAACAATACTTACAGGACAATAACGGCAAGACAAGGATATACCTAATATGGACGAACTTAAAATAAAATATATATAAGCAATACTGTTATTAATATTAATTATATTTATTTATTAAGATTCACTAGTCTTAGTTTACTCAAACGTAAATTTTGTTTTCACTTACTAATAACTTTTATTATATGGTTTTTTATATAGTGGACGCATACTAAACTAATATTTTAGTTTTTAAGTTTAACAGTTCATTACTTGTTAGATTTAAGTTAGATGCGGAAATAGTTTCTAAGCCACAATGAATTCCTATTATATTAAGTCACGCGTAAAAGACATAGAGATATCTAAAAATTATTAAGTGAAACAAACTACATTCGTAAAACTATGAACTAAATTAAAGATACTGTAAATATGAAGTGAGCAGACAAGGAATTAAATTGTGAAATTAGCATAAGTAACCAAAATAGGTTTTAAAATAGTTTTTAAACGGTTATGCAACCAAGGTTGCAAACACCTTTTAGGTTTCAAATTAGTCTAAAAAACTTATTTTTATAGGTTGTAGAAACGTGCTTGCAAATAGATTTGATAGAATTATGCACTCATTTAATTTCCTTAGGTACAATTTTTAGGATTTAGTAAATTTTATTTTAATTGATTTGAATAGTTGGAAATTAGTTAAAAGAAGTACAACAAAACAGTTAAAGAAACATCTTCAATAAAACTATAAAAAAATAAAAAATTAATTCTTTTGAAAATAAAGCCGTGCTAAATGTCCTTTGCTTGCTCTTCAAGTAAGTGTTACTTGTGTTTTTTCGGTTTAGGTTTGTTCACCACCAGAAACACTAACAAAAAAAAATATTAGTATTTTTCCCAATTATGTGTATAAATAAGTTAATACCTCTTGCGCGTTAATCGCGTTTTCCAATGCTTTAAAAATTCTTTCGTAAAAGTAGCAGGCTTATGTTCTGTATAATGTGGATGTGCCTTATCAACTATTCTAGAAATGATCTGGTTTGTTTCGGTAAAAGATTTAAAATTTCCTTTTTGTGTCGTCCCGCCCCAAGAAAAGTTTATCAAAAGATTGTCCTTAAACGAATACAATGCAATTGTTCGCGCAGTCTTCATATCAGATAAGCTCCCAAAACGTGAAAGTCTTCTGGCCTGAAACTGAATGACAAAATTATCATAGGATAATGAAAAAATTTACGAACTTACTAAAGCATGTTTGTTCACCCATCAATGTAGAAAATCCTACAACTGTACAAAAATCCTTATTAGAAATACTCAACTTGATCTTCCCCTATGCTTTAAGTTTTACTTCACGATTAAAAAAATTGCACTATTAAAGCGTCGCAGAAATAATGACTCAATACCGCTGGAATAGTTGCCATTCGGTGTTACTGTCATCCACTGAATTATAACAATGGACTGAGCGTATTTTCATTTTCCTATAGGAAAGCATGGCACAAGTTTTATAGTTCTCTCTTTCGCCCTATGGCAGAGTTGGAGCTACCAACACAAAATATTGCATGCAGGAACGTTTGCTTATGCCATTTGATGTTGTTATGTTGGTTACTGATGCAATCACCGCAGAAGGAATAAGGTAAAGATAGTGTTTACCATGCTCCGTCTCTCTTACCCATAAGCAGGATTCAGTTAAGAATAACGTTTGAAAATTAAAGTCGGAATGAGTTTAATTCCTTATAAGCGATTAAAATATCACTTGGGCACAAGAAAATATATTTTTTTAATTTAATTCGATTTTCAGATGTAAAATTTCATCTGATTGGTCTAGTTTTACATGTTTTTTATGTAATCGTTTTAAAGGGTGGGGTGCTCTAACGGTGATATACAGAAACACAATATTTTTTGTGCCACATGAAATAGCAAATCGCGCAGTCCATTGTTATAAGTCAGTGCTGTCATCACATTGTAACCGTATTTTCCCGAAGAAGCTACGCATCAGTAACAAAATAACTCTGTTGGCACTTTAGGTATTACCAAGGGTATTTTAGACACGTAATTCATACTATTATTAATTTAAGGTTAAATTGAAACCAAAAATCAACAGATTCGTTTAAATTGGGTTTCTTTATGACTTTTTATAAGCTATAAGTAAGTTAATTTGAAACGTTTATTTGAAAGCTTGTCTGTTCGAACGGGGTTTCAATGAAACCTTTTGTTACACTTAACGCTTTTAAGTTATTTTGAAACGTTAATTCAGACATTCATTTACGAGTTGATTTTGTTGAAACATTCCCTAAACAAAGGTGAGTTGAAGGTAAAAAAGAAACCCAAACATAACAATTTTTGTTTCAAATAAGTTTTTAAAACCATTTTTTATAACGAGTGCATTTGAAACGCTTACGCAACTTTTGAGCAACTTCAGTAACTTTATAACTGTTGTTGCTTCGTAACTTTGGTTGCAAATGGCTACTTGGAAAGCACTAAGCTGAAAAGGAAGCTACAAAATTATTTATTAGAATAAAAATTACAATACAACTAAGGAGCCCAGATGGTCTTGTATCCGTGGGTATAGAGAATTTATTTATTGTATTAGGCTTAGCTAGAGTTCAAGCAATAAATGTTTTTTTTTGAAATTGAAATTGAATTGTTTTAAAAATATGGATTATAAAATTTCGAAGTTTCTACGTTTTTTCATAAATAGTTTAATTTTGTTACTTTGTTCTTAAAATAATTAAAAATATGAAGAAAATGAAAAGTTATAAGTGTTTGTCATTAATTGACCGGCATTTCTCCTTCTTACCATACATAGTTTTATATTTAATTATTTTCTTTCTTCTTTGTATATAATTTATTTATTTTTCAATTTCTACTGTGCATATTAACATATATAAAAGAATTCTAACTTGCTGTATATACAATTAATAAACTTGTAATGTCCACTCTTCTGAAGACGCAAGAATTAATTGCGACGAACATAACGTCGGCTGAGAACATACTTTTCGTATGTTCAATTTTCGGCTTTTGGCTTATGGTTTTGAATTACGTACTTTCGATTGCTGTTATCAGTTTCGTTCCACGATTTACCGTTATCGAAATAAAGAGTATTAGTTTTGTCGTATGTGTATGTTTCAGTGAGTTTTATACCTTTATTTGTCGTATGTATTGCTAATGACAACATACGACAGTTTTTATATATAGCATTCTCAGATTTATTTAAACCATTAACAAATGATTTTAAACCCTTAACAAATAAATTTAAACCCTTAACGAGTGAGTTTGAACTGTTAACAAAAAGAATTAAACCTTTAGCAAATATATTTAAACTCTTAACAAATTTATATTTCACTTAAGTGAGCAATTCATACTTTTATCAAATTTTGGGTGCATATACAGGTTTTTCACATTAAGTTCGCCCTTTTGCAATTGGAATTCATCCTTTTGCAAATTAAATTCATTTTATTGCAAATGAAATTCACCATTTTGCAAATGAAATTCACCCTTTTGGAAATCAAGTACTTTTACATATATGTATGTATGTACATATATTACATTTAAAAAAAGCACTAATATTAATTACATACATGTGTATACTACATTTTTGATTTTTTTTTGTTTTCATACATTTGTTCATCTCCATATGTAATTATGAATTATAATAAAAATTTTTAATTTCTCAATATGTAATTAATATTAGTGTTTTTTTTAAATGTAATATATTGTTGTGAGCGTGGCCTTTGGTTCGTTATTTAAAACACAATATTAAATAATAAATATATAAGTTCTTTATTTCACTCTAATCATATAAAAGTTCACAAACATTCATCTAATCAACTCAACTCTAATTATCGCTAATACTGTACTTTCAATTATCGCAATCTAATTACATACACTTCCGCTTCTTTATTACTTTCGCTTGTTAACACTGCAACGTCTAAAACAAGACTCTTTTTCTGGCGATGACAACTGTTATATTTATACCCTAGAAAATCTCCGGATTATTCTGGAGTGTTCTATTCCAAAAGCTTCTTGACTATTCTATTTGTTCTATTCCTGAACTTTCCTGTAGATTTCATAATCGATTCTCCGAACCTGAAGTCGTTTACTCTCCGAACCTGAAGTTGTTTATTGCCAGTAGATGTCACCAGTTGTCTCTTTCTATTGCACGTAACACTGCCCCCTTCTTAAACTTGTTCGTCCCGAACAACAGGTGGTCCACGGTCTTGATGCTCGTAGTATTGACACAAGCGGTCCAAATGAACAACTTTGTGCTTGCCTCTTGTGCCACGCTGAATCCTGTATACCACGTCATTAATTCTAGTTACTACTGAATATGGTCCTTCCCAGTGTTGTTGCAATTTTGGAGAACGTCCCTTACGTCGTTTCGGATTGTACAGCCAAACAAGATCACCTTCGTTAAATCCTGCGGAATTAGCGCGTAAGTCATAGCGGGTCTTCATCCGATCAGTATTTGTTGCTAATTTCGTCCTCGTGGCCTTCTGTACATAGGCTAATTGTTGTTTGAGCTCCGATACGTAGTCTTCTGGTAACTTTTGTTCACCTCTGGGGGTACCGAATTTGAGGTCGCTAGATAAACGCATCTCTCTTCCGAATATGACTTTAGCTGGGGTTTGTCCGGTAGTACTATGAACGGCTGATCTATAAGCCATTAGGAATACAGGAATATGTCGATCCCAATCGCGTTGATGATAGTCAACTACTTTCTTTAGATGCTCGATCAATGTTCTGTTGAAGCGCTCTACGATGCCATCAGATTGTGGGTGTAGAGGAGTTGTTCTAGTTTTTCTTATTCCCAACATTTTACACATCTCCTGGAAAGTCCGCGATTCGAAGTTCCGTCCTTGGTCCGAATGAAGTTCGTGAGGCACACCAAACCTACTGTCCCAATTCGTTATTATTTGTTCCGCAACTGTGGTTGCCTCTTAATTAGGGATTGCATAAGCTTCAGGCCATTTACTGAAATAGTCAATGGCAACTAATATATAACGGTTACCGCCATCCGTTTCTGGAAAAGGTCCAGCGATGTCTATAGCTATCTTTCAAAGGGGGCTCCGACATTATACTTATGCATTTCTCCTCTGCTTCTGTGTTGCGGCCCTTTGCAAGCAGCACAGACAGTTCATCTGCGGCACCACTCCTCCACATCTTGTCGCATATGTAACCAATAAAACTTTTCTCGTATTTTGGAAATGGTTTTGTTCACTTCCAAATGTCCTCCAGAGGTTCCACCGTGCATTTCTTCTAGAACATCTTTGACGTTTGATGCCGGCACGACTATCTGCATTCGGAAAGATTCGCCATTAGGTGCTTCCCACTTGCGTTTTAATATACCACATTCAACATGAAGAGAGTTCCATTGAGCCCAGTAACTTGTCAGCTTCTCACTCCGTTCCGAAATATCCTTCCAGTCTGGTCTTTCCATGTCTTCTTTCCAAGCATGAATAGGTGAAATGTCCGGATCTTCTCGTTGTGCTGTTCGTAGGTCCTCGTTGTCCCAACCTGTAGATGGCTCCACGGTTACTAACTGTATAGTTGCTGTTGTTTCTTTTTCTTCTATTCGAATGCAATGTTTGCACTCAAGTTTACATGGACGTCGTGAAAAGGCGTCTGCATTTCCATGGATACGAACTCTTCGGTGTTGTATTTCAAAATCATAAGCCTGGAGTCGCTCTATCCATCTCGCCACTTGTCCCTCAGGATTCTTAAACTGCAGAAGCCATTTAAGCGCTTCAAATCCAGCGTGGAAAACCATTGCGCTCCGGAAAGGGTATCCAATGTGTCATCAATCCTTGGTAATGGATAGCTATCTTTTCTCGTCACGTTATTTAGTTGGCGGTAGTCTACACAGAATCGGGTGCTGCCATCCTTCTTCCTAACCAGAACAACCGGCGATGTCTAAGGGCTGTTAGATTCCTCTATGATGCCTTGTTTCTTCATGGAGTTCATCATGTCTGCAACTTCTGGTTGTTTGGCTAATGGCAATCTTCGTGGTGTCTGTCGAATGTGTCTGGAATCTCCTGTATCGATTCGATGCTGGACAAGATTTGTTTTACCATAGTCATCATCATTCATTGCAAATAATTCCGAAAATTCATCGATCACCTCTTTGGCATCGTGGTGTTGTTGTTCACTTAAGGCACTGGACGACAGAAGTTTCTGAACCTGTTGGGTAGTAGCTGGTATAGTTTTTGTCTCCTTGACATTACTACCATTATCTAAATTGACGATTTGGTAAACGGGTTCACAATTTCCAATTATAGCACCTTCTTTTAGTTGTACCTCGTTTTCGGATGTGTTAAGCACTCTGACTGGAATTAATGCTGCACCTTCTGCCTTCACTAAAGTCTTGCCAACGATGATGTTCGATGTAACTTTTGTGGGGTTAGGCTCCACCAGATAGAATCGGCAGGTCCCGATGTCATCAGTAAGCTTTGTCCATATTAGTGTCTCGGAGCATGGCGAAAGAGTAATATTTTCGCAAACCATCGTCCTTACTTTCGCAGGATGATCTGCTTCTTCTCCTAGTTTCATAGGAATTTCTATGTTGCCATATTTGAGAATCCGCTCTCCGACATCCAGATTTATTTTGTATGTGGTCATGAAGTCTATCCCAAGAATGCAGTCATCCATTATGTCTGAAACCAGGAAAGTGTGAGGAAATAGTAGTTCGCCTAGTTGAACATCTAAAGTTATTTCTCCAAACATCTGTGCTGCCGCTCCAGTTGCTGTTCTTAGTAGATATTTGGTGGTGTTGTGAGGCCATTTGTTCTTAACAAGATCTGCTCTAATAATTGATCTTGAAGCTCCAGTATCAATAGTAACTGCGCAGTCATTTTTTCCTACACTTCCATATATAACAAGACGAGCTATTATTTCTCTGTAACTGACTTACTTGGATGATGACTTCGGGGCTGTCGATTCCACCAACCAACTTCTGCCCCACGAAGTTGGTTTTTACTAGTTTTCCGACTGCTCAAGAGGAGAGACGATGCGACTAGTCGCTGTTTGATATCTAGTCTCTCCACGAATTGCTTGTTCCCTGGCTCGACATCTTTGGCATTCTTCTTTCCCCTCTTCTTCTGGTGATTCCACTCGTCGACGTTTTCTGCAGTCTCTTTGAAGGTGCCCTGGTCTATTACAATTCCAGCATCGAGGGACACCACGTGAAGGTGGGCTCTGTGATGATTGCACTCTATTACAAGTACATTCTTCCACTAAAATTTCTCTCACTCGTACTGCACTCCGTGAAGCTTGTCTGGCGGATTCGTATGCTAATGCATAGGCTAGTGCTTCTGCTGTTGATTTCTTTCCTGCTAGCCTTAATGATTGTTGCAAATTTTGATCTGTAATAGCGTTCACAAATGCCTCCGTCGCCACTTCATTGAGAAAATCCGCATTCACGCTGGAGTATGACAGATGCGCTAATCTTTCTACATCTGCCTGCAGTTGTTGTAGTGATTCGCCATGTTTTTGAATCCTGTTGCGCAACTGTAGGCGATATACTTGCTGCATGTGCTCATCTCCGTAACGTAATTCTATCGCCTGTACTAATGAAGAGTAATTACGTTGATTTTCAATCGGTACAGTTTGTAAGAGTTCTGACGCAGGACCTCGAAGTGCTAACACCAGAGCTATAGCTTTGTCTTCATCATTCCATCTATTTACCTCTGAAGCTGCCTCGAATTGTCTCTTGAAGATATGCCACGAATTTTGTCCATCAAATATGGGAGGTTTCATTCTACCTGCATCGGATATTTCAGTTGCTACGCTTAGAGGCTGACGATGCTTTATTCTTTCCAGATCTGCTTTAAAGTTATCAAGCTGTTCCGTGACATTTTGTTGTACTCCCGACACTTGTTGTCGAACTTCCAACACTTCCTGCTGTATTCCTTCAATTTTCACATTTTGTTCGTCTAATGAAACTTTCAGAAATTTCTTCTGTTCCTCCAAACAAGTTTCTATACAATTCTGCACAGAATTCTTTTGTTCCTCGAAAGCATTCTTTTGCTCGTCCAGACGGGTTTCCATAGATTTCTTTTGTTCCTCGAGAGAATTCTTTTGTTCGTCCATAGATTTCTTCTGTTCATCTAAACGTGATTCCAGAGAATTCTTTTGTTCCTCGAGAGAATTCTTTTGTTCATCAAAGCGGGCTTCCATTTTGCTCATTAAAGTACTCAAAAGCTGTTCCATTTTCATCTCAGGCTCTTCTTCAAATTCGGTTCCTTCCAAGTTCTCTTCGAAAACAAATGTCTCAGGATTCTTTCCTTCCGCTATCAAAGCTTGTCTAAGTCGCTCGATTAGAACTTTCTTTGCACCTGTCGTTTGTAATGAGCGGTTCCCTAGCTCCACTTTCAAATCCTGTATTCGAAGCTCCTCCACTTTGCGCCCCATTACTGTAGTAATTCACTCACAGTTGAATATAAATTATTTTCCAGAACTTTTAAAATTTAACACAACTCCACAAAATTAATCACACTTTTAATTTTTCAGTCAATTGCCACCACTTTATTTCTCAAATATATTTCACTTCTGACACCAGTTGTTGCGAGCGTGGCCTTTGGTTCGTTATTTAAAACACAATATTAAATAATAAATATATAAGTTCTTTATTTCACTCTAATCATATAAAAGTTCACAAACATTCATCTAATCAACTCAACTCTAATTATCGCTAATACTGTACTTTCAATTATCGCAATCTAATTACATACACTTCCGCTTCTTTATTACTTTCGCTTGTTAACACTGCAACGTCTAAAACAAGACTCTTTTTCTGGCGATGACAACTGTTATATTTATACCCTAGAAACTCTCCGGATTATTCTGGAGTGTTCTATTCCAAAAGCTTCTTGACTATTCTATTTGTTCTATTCCTGAACTTTCCTGTAGATTTCATAATCGATTCTCCGAACCTGAAGTCGTTTATTCTCCGAACCTGAAGTTGTTTATTGCCAGTAGATGTCACCAGTTGTCTCTTTCTATTGCACGTAACAATATGTACATACATATATGTAAAAGTACTTGATTTCCAAAATGGTGAATTTCATTTGCAAAATGTTGAATTTAATTTGCAATAAAGTGAATTTAATTTGCAAAAAGATGAATTCCAATTGCAAAAGGGCGAACTTAATGTGAAAAACCTGTATAAGCTGTGTTCTTTTGGTTCCGTGCAGTGCACTGCAGAAAACAGGAGATACAAAGGTTTTGAAAGTATAGAGAAAATGATCAAATTGCAATGACTTGAATCCTTGCAAAATGTCAAAATAGAACTTTATAAACTTCGGGGCAAAATTTGGCAGGTTTAACGTTTTGTAAGAATTAATGTCATGGCACCTTGATTATTCTCTCTATACTTTCAAAAAAAATGTCTACTTCTATGCACTCTTCAAGTCAATTCTATTCCGAGTCTCCTGTTTTCTGCAGTGCACTGCACGGAACCGAAAGAACACAGCTATAATCTGCAATACTTCTTACTTTTCAGTACAACGGTTGATCATCCATTGCCTTAGGAGTAAGTAAACCAAATCCATTATATAGTTGGAACAGTCATTAGGTGTGATTTGCTGCAGGCTATCTTCGATCACTGAGAAAAGATTATGTTCTCTATTCATGTCACCTAAAACTGAACGTGCATGTGCTTTCATTTTAGAAAACAATTTTTCGATAGGGTTCTTACTCGCAAAAACTTTTAGTGTCAAATTTGTCTCAGATAACACACCACGAACTTGGTGTGTTTTGTGTATTCTCACATTATCCATAATTAAAAATGCGTCACTAAGCAATGGATTTGTTCCAATTTTTCAACAAGTTCTCGCAGAAATAGAGAAAGCCTATCGGAATTGCAAGTAGAAATTGCAATTCCTTGCCTTGGTTACTTATCGCAGCAATAAGTTAATTATAACTCGAGTACGGGTGCCCCTTTTTGAGCGGGCTTGAGATCTTCTAACATGAAGATTAAAACCCTGAATCTAACACTAAATATTTTGCCTCTTTACTCTACTCGCCTGTGTAAAACCCTATCGAAAAATTGTTTAGTTTTAGGTGACATGAGTAGAGAACATAATCTTCTTTCAGTGATCGAAGATAGCCTGCAACAAATCACTCCTAATGACTGTTCCAACTATATAATTGATTTGGTTTTACTTATTCCTAAGGCAGTGGATGGTCAAACGTTGCACTGAAAAGTCAGAAGTATTGCAGATTATATATGCAACCAAAATTTGAGAAAAAAAAATTGTATTAAATGCTTACTTAAGTTGAAATAAAATATTTTAAATATAAATTTGTTAAAAGTTTAAATATATTTGCTAAAGGTTTAAGTCTTTTTGTTAACAGTTGAAACTCATTCGTTAAGGGGTTAAATATATTTGTTAACGGTTTAAAATCATTTGTTCAAGGTTTAATTTTATTTGTTAAGGGTTTAAAATCATTTGTTCAAGGTTTAATTTTATTTGTTAAGGGTTTAAAATCATTTGTTCAAGGTTTAAATTTATTTGTTTAAAGTTTGAACTCATTTGTTAACGGTTTAAATAAATCTGAGAATGCTATATAGAATTGGAATATTTTCGGATTAATATTTATTTGTCGTATGTTTTAAATGCAAAATTTTTAAATGAAACATTTCAATATTTATTTGTTGTATGTTAAATTAATCTTTAACATACGACAAATAATTCCCAAGCAGTTGAATAAATATTTGTTGTATGTAAATGCTCCACAACACTGTGTTATCTACTTAAGGGCCAGAGTCAGTCAGTTTGAAACTGTCAAGCAGTACGTGATGTTTGAAGAATCTCCGCCGCCAATGCTATCTCCATCGTTGCTAGCGTAAGTTTAATAATTTATTTATTTGTGATATAAATAAAAAATTAATTAAATATTTTATAGGATGCAGAACGATATCTTAGGATGTCCCGATGTATATATATACAACAAGCAATATTTCAGGGAAATTATCAGGTAAGAGTATGAACTGTGTTCATAAGTTTTACATTACCTATGTTAACTAAAATTTATTTAGACGAAGGAACTGATTTTTCAAGTGATGACAGCTTGAAGGATCCTTCGTATTCAAATCAAATTAAAAAAGGGAAAGCAGCAGCAACTGCTGTTGTCGAAAATTTGATATGTAAAAATATAGAATAATATTTATTCAAAAACTTATTATTACTTTTATGATTTAGCTCTGGACGATTCAGCTGACATAATGCCCAAAAGAAGAGACTTGCCAAGATATGAAAATGCTAAAAATTGCAATGAAAGTGCCACTACATTTATAATAACACCGGAAAGGTCTACAATTAATACCGTGCCCTTATCTCCAGCCGATAAAGAAATCGATTTGCCCTCTATAACATGTAACCTTTATTTATACTTTTCTTTGAACACAATTCAGTATGTATTTTTTCCGAACAGTTAGTAGTTATTGCAGTACGCCCATTAGTAGAAAAAGAAAAAGACATCCCGACTTATGGAAACAGAATGTTCGTAAAAGGTTCCGTGAATGTGGAAAGGAATACATTAATAGTCGCGGAAATACTGTGTCAAAGAAGAAAATGGGTCCTCCATGTAAAGCTACATGTTTGTATTTGTGCTCGAATTTGTTCTAAGGAGGGACTGTAGGAAAAGGCGATCCGAAAGCATATTGCACCGGATTCTAAAAAGAAATATACTTTCGACTACAATTTAAAAATTGGCGATAGAATATATCTAAAATGCAAACAGTTTTTCCTCAATACTTTGGGGATAAGAGAGCGGCGTATTTATGTATTACTATTTTAAAAAATTACATGACGAGACTAATGGCGTTTCCACGCCTTCTTGGAGAAGTAATTGTGGCCGAAAAAGGACACCTGTGGGGTGATTCTGATCTCTTTGTCGTAGCTTAGGCGTATATTTTAGTCACATATTTTGACATTTCACCTCAAATTTGTCATACTTTTATATTCACCATATTCATTTTGATTTATCCTTTTCATCAACCACACAATAAACTAAAATGAATTTGCAATGAATTAATGTCAGAATACACGCCTAAAAGTACGACAAATTAGTCAACTGCTTCCGAGGGTGTGACAAAAATGTTATATTGTGGTAAATAGATATTCTAGCCCAAATTAGAGCAATATAAGTACTTAAATTCGAAATAATATTTTGAATTTATAATACGAAGTGTCATTTTTAGTTCATTCTACGTAATGAAAGGCTTCCTGAGCTAAATAAAAACACGACAAAATCAGTAGAAACGTTCATTTCATTTAGGAGTATATTTTGACATTAAAGTACGACAAAAGATCAGAATCACCCACCACTGATTTTTTCGTGTTTTTAACCAGCTCAGCAAGCCTTGCATTACGTAAGAATGAACTGAAAATGGCACTTTAGATTACAAATTCAAGTTAATTAATTCAAATTTAAGCACTTTTATTGCTCTAATTAGGTGTAGAATATATCCTTTTACCACAGTATAAAATTTTTGTCACAACCTCGGAAGCAGTTGACTAATTTGTCATACTTTTAGGAGTATATTCTGACATTAATTCATTGCAAATTCACTTTAGTTTATTTTGTGGTTGATGAAAAGGATAAATTAAAATGAATATGGTGAATATAAAAGTACGACAAATTTGAGGTGAAATGTCAAAATATGTGACTGAAATATAAGCCTAAGCTACGACAAAGAGATCAGAATCACCCCCTGATGATAAAATAAATGAGGTGAAGGAACACATTTTAAGCTTTCCGACAATAGAATCGCATAAGAGATATCTGGAGGGTCATCTCAACTTAGCAAAAATGTTTAGATTATATAAGGAAGTGGTACGAAATCCTGTCACACTCTCCGTATATAGAAACATTTTCAATTTTAACTTTAACTTCGGATTTTATCGTCCAAAGAAAGACCAATGTGATAAGTGTTCACCCTTTAGAGCTAAGAAAAATACCAATAAGACTGAATTGTATACATTTGAAAGCCACAAGGCAGAAAAAATATATGTGAAAGCCAATAGGAACGTAGACAGTAAAAATATTGATAGTTCAAAAGCAATAATATGCTATGATATGCGGAATTTGTTTTCGCTGCCTAATGGTTTTATATCAAATTTCTATTATAAGGGAAAGCTGTCTGTTTTTAATCTTACTGCTACATTGATACTTCCAAACACGAGGAATATTATTTATTATGCTATTTGGAGTAAGGTAATGCTGGGCTGTGCTGCTAACGATATCGCAAGCGCTTTAATAAAAGTACTTAGTGCAATAGTTAAAGACTATCCAGAAATAAAAGTCATTGTTCTTTGGAGTGATTCATGTGTTCCTCGAAATCGAAACAAGATAACATCGGTTGCATTGATACAGTTTTTACATAACAATAAAAATATTACTACAATTACACAAAAATTTTCCGAGCCTGGACACTCGCAAATCCAAGAAGTATAGATTCCATGCACAGTGAAATTGAGAAATATTTAAGAGCAATGGAAATACCAAGTCATCTAACTCTAATAAAATATCTCAATAAAACGGATTTTGGAAAGATATGACTAAAGATTTTACAAATGAACCCTAAAGACTTCTTACTTTATTCTAGATTTGAATTTTCATCTTGTTCCATATTCCAAATGCAAACTACGGCAATATACTCAAAAAGATCTTTATGCAAATTGGCTATAAATTATCCGGAAAATATGATATGAATTTAAAATCAGTGTGCATAAAACTCACAAGCAGAACAAAAAAAAAATGCAATTTAAAAAACATGTAACTTTTGAATCAATTTATAAAGTCGTGCACACCGAAACCACTGCCACAAGCGAAAAAAGATGACATAAAAAGTATGCTTCCGTTTCTCCCTGAATTGGATAGAAAGTATAACGAGTTTTTAGCACTTTTCTCTTCTTTCTTATAGAGGATAATATTTAAGAATATTGTTCCTTTTAGCTACATTTATGAATATTTTTGATTTTTTGTTTTGTTTTTGTTTTTGGAAATAAAGTTTATTTTTAACGTTTTTGATTATGCGTTTATCTTCAATTTATTTTATATCTACATATATATTATATATATATATACTTCGTTTGGTTTTTTCGACTACTGAGAATTTAAAAATGTCATTACGTGCAATTAAAATCTCAGACGAACATATTATGGTTATTATTAGGTTGACAATTTTTTGTCGTATGTATATGAAATGAGTTTTTCTTGTCCTAATATTAACATACGACAAACAGTTACTCGAATTTAAAACAACCCAACTTTTATCCAATTGGCATATACAGGGTGTCCCGTAAGTCGACGTCAAGCCGGAACCGGGTGATAGAGCAAATCATAACAGTTACCAGAAAAATATAAAAAAAACTAATTCATGTATTTTTCAAATTATAGGCATTTCTTTTGCTTTCGAGAAAATGTACACCTTGTGATGGTTTTTTAGCTCCTGTTGCTACAAATCTTTACTTTTTTTCAATTTTATTTTTCTTATATAATCCCGAATAGTGCTTATGTAACCTGTTGCTTTAAATTCTAAGCCAACTGCTCCAGTTTTGAAGAAAATGTCACATTTTGATTGTGCTGAAACAAAAAACTACGCCAGTTTGGCAAGTAACTTTAAAAGTATTCCGTATTCGTTCGTGTTATTTCGTATTTTCGACATTTTGCTTCGTTTATTGGACTTGTTTACTTGTAATTGTATTTGGACAGTTCGATCTCTTTACGACAAGCTTTGATTTTTTCTGGACTATAGTGTGATTGAGTAGTGCCACCATGTCTTTATACACCACACAGGAATATGCCAATATGCACTTCTTTTATAGGGAATGCAGAGGCAATGCTAGTGCTGCTGCTAGACTGTATCGCGAGAGATACCCAAATGCTGATCGTTCTCCAGATCATAGAGTTTTTACAAATGTGCACCGTCTACTCTCCACAGAGGGCTGATTGCCAAATCAAGTACATGGTGAAGGAAGAAGTTCCTTATCTTAAGAGGACGTAATACTTCAAGCAGTTGAAGAAGATCCAGGTAGTTCGGTACGTGCAATCCAGGAATGCACAGGAGTGCCCAAAAGTATAGCTCACCGAATATTACAAAAACATGAGCTCCACCCATACTATGTACAGCGAGTACAAACCCTGCTACCGCGGGATTATCAACCTCGGGTTGCGTTTTGCCAAACGATGCTACAAAGACAACGGGAAGATCCGCAATTCTTCGAGAAAATTTTGTGGCCGGATGAATCGACATTTAAAAAAGACGGTTACATGAACCTATACAACTTACACGAGTGGCACGTAGAGAATCCGAATTTAATGAGACAAAATAGATCTCAATATCGTTTTAAAATAAACATGTGGACCGGAATTTTAAACGGAAAACTCGTAGGACCTTTTGAGTTGCCAGACGTTTTTAATGCTGAAGTTTATTTAGATTTTTTACAAAACCATTTACCTAATTTACTGGAAGACATGCCACTAAGTATTTACAGAGAGATGTGGTATCAGCAAGACCCAGCACACTATGCCCTTTCAGTTAGAGAATATCTCAATGAAGAATATCCGGACAGATGGATAGGGCGGTCTGGTACGATCTCGTGGCCAGCCCGTTCACCTGATCTAAATCCATTAGATTTCTTTTACTGGGGAGAAGTGAAAGAGAATGTTTATAAAAAGTCAATTGAAAATTTAGCTGAGCTTCGGCAAAGAATTACGGAAGCAGTTGAATTTGTCAACAACGGAAGAATTGCCCGTCTGATAACCCGATCTTTTTTAAGAAGATGTCGAGCTTGTATTGCAGCTGAAGGAAGGCAGTTTGAACATCTTTTGTAAATAATAAATCTTAGCATCCAAATAATTGGTGTTTAATTTTAAAATTAAGGAAAATTTGTCCTAATTTTAACAAAAATTTAGCATCTCTGACTCGAAAGCGTGACTATCTGCCTCACTCACACTTCATGGAATGACTCTCCGTCTCACTCTAACTAGAATCTTAAAGTTGCGGTCTTAAGGCAAGTTTTGGGTACACTAGAATCAATTTTAGTAGGTGAAAAGAAATTTTTCGAAACTGGGTTTCTTGAAGAAAAACATTTTTTTTCCCGTAATCTAAGAAATGTTTTAGCAAGTGTTGTACCATTTTAGAATCCTTATTAAATGCGTCAACTTTTAAAGTTACTTGCCAGACTGGCGTAGTACATTTTTTTTCAGTACAATCAGTTAAAGTTGGGTGAAATATTAATTTTCTATTCTTGGTTCGGCAAAATGTGACATTTTCTTCCAAGCTGGAACAGTAGGCTTAAAATATTTAAAGCAACATGTTACATAAGAAATATAAAATTGAAAAAAAGTAAAGATTTGTAGCAACAGGAGCTAAAAAACCATCACAATGTGTACATTTTCTCGAAAACAAAAGAAATGCCTATAATTTGAAAAATACATGACTTAGATTTTTTTATATTTTTCTGGTAACTGTTATGATTTGCTCTATCACCCGGTTCCGGCTTGACGTCGACTTACCCTGTATATTAATTAACTATGCACTATTTTAATGAAAATAATATTGGCTATCACGTACAAAAAATCCAAAGAAAAGTACCGCGAAATTAAAAACTTGTTACCATTTTAACTTAACATCTAATTTCTCAAAAGTTGACTTTTTTCATATACGACAAGTATATTCTCAGCCAACGATATGTATGGTTTTCTCCATCATCATTATCATCACTAGACTGTAATCACCCACGTAAGATCTTAATCGCCTTCACTATATACAGTCAGTTACTCCATTGGTATTTGTCTCGATCAATCAGAAACTTATGCTATTCAAAGATCTTTCACCACATATCCAGAACACTTTGCATTTGCGAGAATCTTATTTTGGGATCATCTTTGACTTTTACTAACCAAAGAAAGCATGAACTTATAATAAGTCAAGAAGAGATCACAACTTAATCATTTAACTTTTGGTTTTATCTAATCGATTCAAGACCTAATCAAATCCGATAATTAAGTATACGTAGAAAACCCTATATTCATCTATATATCTACCAAAATAAAAGAAAGTTACGTAAATTTTCTCATCTGAAAAGGAGTGACGTAATTTAAAGAATAACTCGCCAGTAACTATCTATCGGAAATATTGACGATCCCTTAATTTTAGTCTTGATTTATGATGATACTCTATAAAATCCAAACATCTGAGATTCAATTAACTTCCCTCAACTATGCGAATTGCGCGAATGTCTGTCGTATATAGAATTTGAAATTTTGCAAAGTCAAAAGAAAAGTGAAGAAAACATCAAAGCACAACTTGCCTCATTACCACGTCGAATCGTCGTCGTCGCGCAGTCGAGAGCAAACGATATGCAATAGTAACTATGATTGCCTACTTGTATGGTTCTCTATTCAATTTTCCCTGACATCAACACTGGAGATTTGAGGTATATAATCCACAAGGCATGCACTTTTCCGGACAATAAAGCTCCAAGTAATGGGATATAAGTCGATCGATTTATCACGTGAAGTTTTCATGGATGAGTTTTCACGAACTATCATTTTCATGCAGAGAGATCCTTACACATTACATACATACATATATGTGGTATGCTACGGTATTACACAATTTCCCATCGTCCGATCACTATCGTAAATTTCATTTAAAAAATTTCAATCTGTACCACATATTTAGAAACTTTGTGTATAACTACTACTATAGACAGAAGACTACTTTTGTATATGTAGTAACAGAGATCATCTTGCCGTCGATCAGGAAAGTGTTGCAAAAGGTGTACTGCAAGGTGATAGTATGCATGTCGGACCATCTATAGCGGATACTATGGAGGCAGAAGCGTGCCAGAGCGTCACTCCATTTTCAGTTTCAGTTTGTAATACTATTCCGAACATAGAGTGATTGCGTCGATCACTTAGTCCCCGGGAGTATAGGACAAATATCTAGAGCACAGCTTGATTGATGTAGGCAAATTATCATCTCTATACCTCTCTATTAATCTGTCTAAGAATTCAAAATATGAAATATTGCCTCAGAAGACAGATAGTAACTACATATATAGATAGATACATAGTAGATACCAATTTTGGTATTGATCATCTTCATTGGTTTATGAGCCGATGCATTTTGATTTAGGCTGCATTATGTATTCATTTAATGATGATCACAATGCAATGATGATCGTATGGTGTCAAACTTAAATCAAATTTTAGAGAATTTTGTAATGTTTGAGATTGGTGTCTGGTGCAAGAGAACTCATTTATCAAAAGTCCATGAATTGATTCTATTAATTTTCTTCTTTGTCACTTTGATTAATCTGAAAGCAAATTACACCGCCTGATGAGTTGATATTTGAGTTACTATACATATTGCAAGTTGGAAATGTATACATAGTTTCAATTTGTAATGAAAAATGATGTGATTCTTAAATAGTAAAATACACACCTAATGAAGTTTGTAAATCATGAATTTAAGGTTTCTTCATTTAAATGAGGCTGATAGAGTGGATCTTAAGAGTAAAGAAATTGGTTTTTAACTTAATGGTCAGTAACGCATCCAGAATTTGGCTATGGGGGAGGGGGGACCATAGTTGTCCCAAGTCCTAACGAGTCGGAAAAATAGGGCTCTAAAGTCGCATCCTGCACCCATTGTAGATTAAAAGGTTTTATTTTATTTTATCGGATTTTGTAATAATATACAGATCACATTTTACACGTAATTTGTAAATTATGTTCAGAAAACTGACATTCTGGAGGAAGACCGGTCCCGTTCGTCCCCCCTCTCGGTGCGCCCCTGTTAATGGTTATTACCAGTTTCATAGGATTTCATATTCTCTGAAGAGCTTTTAAAACGTCTAGGACTGATCGTTTTCATAATATAAGTAAAAATCTTAAATTGCTATATGGCAGCACCAAGAAAGGGTTAACCGACTAAACTTATTTTTGAAATTATTGAAATTATCTTTACTATTTTTATGAAAATACTATGTACAAAATTTCAGCTCTCTACGTTGACTCATTCTCAGGCAGTGTCCAAATATGTAGTGAAAAATGAAATTTTTGTATGGCAACCCTACGAAGGAGTTACCCGATTTGTCCCATTTTCCAACTCAATTTTACATTTTTATTTAAAAGCCCTTGTGAAAAATTTCAGCTATCTAAAGGCCGCTACACACGCTCAAGCAAATCTTGCGACTTGTGAACGTTCCAATCGTTGGATTTGCATGAACGTGATTAGCGAATGTTGGAACTTGAGTTGAAAGAGCATGATTGAAGTCGGCCGAGCAAAACTTATGACTTTGCTATAGAATTGAACTAGACAAAATCGGATATTAGCTTTTGCCTCCACTGGCAAGGAATTTTGTTCAAACTTTAATTCATTTCTATAGCAAAGTCGTCAGGTTTGCTTGTGCATGGCCCAGTCGTATGATTTGTATGAGCGTGTGTAGTGCAAGTCGAAGCTTGAGTTGAAATTAAAGTCTGCCATGAATGAAATCGGATGAAACTATTGCGTACAAGCAAACCTGACGACTTTGCTATAGAAATCAATTAAAATTTGAATTAAATTCGTCTTGTGAGTGGAGGCAATACTTAATTCTTAGTTGTGTTCTTTTGTGTACCTTGTTGTAGAAATCCCATATACTGGAGAGAACAAATTGTTCTGTCGATTGAAGCGAATTATTTGTACTGTTCGCTTCGTTTCTTCTATGAAAAAACGTATGAGGAGTTCCTTTGTGTATCTTTTGTTCTTACCAATTCTGCGGACACAAAAGAACATAGCCAGGGCCTTGCAGAGCTGAGAGGGGGCCCAGGCCAATAAAAAATATGGGGCCTCTTGTTTGAGTAAAAAAAAACAAATTTACATAGTTCTTTTATTATTTTTAATTTATTTAAAAAGTATGAAATTAATAATTAAATTACAAATAAGCTTTTCGAGCTTTAGTTGTAGCAAAATCTTTTATAATAGTTGAAAAATCAATATTTCGTGCAATATCTGAATTTATATGTAAAATTGATAGCCCATTCAACCGTTCTTGGCTCATTGCAGATCTGTTAAAATTTTTAACCCTTTTCAACACACTGAAACTGCGTTCCGCTGAAGCAACGGAGGCAGGTAGACTTAAAAATATTCTTAAAGCTGTTGATATATTTGGAAACAATCCAATTAGGTTTTTTTCTAAAATGTTTAGCAGCAACTTAGCTGGAGATGATTCTATATCAAAGTTTACTTCAAAAATATTTTTTAAAAATATCATTTCATCACATATTTCATTTGAAATTTCCTTTGGATATTTTAAGTGCATATTTTTTGCTCTCGATTTTATTTCCTCATCTGATGAAGTTTGAAAAGTCCAAAGGAATCCAAAAGTCTGGCAAATTTTGCGTAAAGACTCAAAGCGACGTGTCAAGCCTGAAATAACCGAATCAATAATGTATATAAAAACATTAACTCTATAATGTTCTTCAGCATCAAACTGTGACCTAATATGACGAGTTAATTGAAAATCAGTTGAAATTTTGGGAAGTACGGCAATCTTTTTTGAACTTAAGAGTAATCTGCCCCACTCTTCACGCATTATCTTCATCCTTGCAATAAGATTGTTAATATTTTCCATTTCGACGTCAAGTGTTGCATTGCGTGCTTCAATAATTAAATTAGTTTGTTGCAATAACGTTAATATTTCAAGCCATATTGTTGTCAACACAATGCATTCGAATGTATCCAAATATTGAAAAATTGACTGAAGTTCGGTACGTGCGTGCGGTGGAAGGTTTAGTGACTTACACTCCTCTAAAGCAGCCAGAATATTTGACTGATTATTGTAAATTGGTTTAACAGCATCAATTCGATCAGACCATCTTGTCTTTGATATTGTATGAAGTGACACAGCTAAATATTTCTTTAAAATCTCCCACTTTCTAGGACTGCTGCTAAAAAAATTATACATCTGTTGAATTCTCCCAAAATATGTAACTGCTTCTTTACATGATTCAGCAGAGTCAACTCCAACAAGATTAAGAGTATGATTTCCACAACTGGAAAAAATGCAATTCGGATTACGCTCAAGCAGCACTGCTTGCACACCGTTATACTGTCCTGCCATATTAGCACCATTATCATATGCTTGCCCAAAGCATAAATTAAAATCAAGGCCAAAATTTTCAAGAATTTCAATAATTCGCGCAGCGATTTCGATTCCTCTTTTTTGTGTAAATGAATCAAATGTAATAAATCTTTCCTCAATTGAATACGATGCATTATTTATTATTTTTACATAACGAATTACAAGACACGTTTGTTCTTGGTGTGAGCAGTCTGGTGTCGCATCCACAATAATGGAAAAATATTTAGAATCAAGAATTTCTTCAATAATTTTTCTTTGCACAAATTTTCCACAAATCTGAATGAATACATTTTGAATTCTTGATGATAAATAATGAACTTGAAGACGTTTGTGCTTGTCTTGTGACTCACGAAGACTTTTTACATGTTCGTATAAAACTGGATCATACTTACTGAGCAATTCTATGATACATAACAAGTTTCCATTCCGCGAATTTCCAATATTCTCATTAGAACCAAATAATGCCAAACCACGCTCACTTAGGAAAAATATAACATCCAAAATTCTATTAAAAACTTTCTGCCAATTACTTGCCTCACAGTTTAGTTGTTTCAGTAGAGATGATCCTAATGAGGACTTTAATAATGCAGATCTACTTGCTGATTTCCAATGGACATAATTTTTTTTATGAATAATTGAATTTTCATGAGCGGGTACGCGATCTTTCAATTTCCTCCATCCTCTTAAAATATCCCATCCTGATTGGCTACCGTAGGAAGCAGGGAAAACGAAATAATGACTTTTTTGAATTGCTCCAACATAGCCAATCTCTGTTGCAAATTTCTCCATTCGCTAAAACCTTCTTGGTCAGACGATATGGAAATTTATTGTTTTCAGCATCATTTGGGATGTTTTCAGGTATTTTAAAATGTTCAATTTTCAAAAAATCTTCCATTTGCATTATATTTTTCTTGTTAAGTAAGGCGACGTCATCGTTGAAAACAGATATTGAAGTTGTTGCTTCAATTCCTTGAATATTGGGTAGATTAGATGACACGTAATTTTCTTCCATGTTTGCATCATCAACAATTATCTGTAATGGTGACAAAGAATCTTCTATTTGTTCTGAAGTTATATTTTCAACCACCGAAATTTGAGCATCAACATCCGCAATAACATTTGCCATTTGTGAAATAGCATGAGTAGTTTCATTTTCAGGATTGACTGTTTGATTGATAATCTGTTCAGGGATGTTTTTTTATTAAAGAATTTCGTTAATCGTGGCAGACTTTGCTTGGCTTTTTCTTGTTCTTTTTTCTGTCGTCTCTTGCTTGCGCCACTCGGATATGTTCTTTTCATTATGTTCCTAAAATTAATTACTTATGAAATAAATAGAACTATTTTAAAATATTAACTCCATTTAAACTTACAAATTACAAATATCACTAAACAATAAAAAAAACACTAATTTTATAATCACTAAAATTTATAGTACGGAACCAAAAGCTATACTCAATAGGAAAATTAAAACTGTACTGAATAGGAAATATAGTTAAATTTTTAATAATTGAAAATTAAATATTCTTTTTTATGCAATTGGCCTACTACGTTAAAATTTTTTGAATTTTTCAGAATTCAACATATTCTTTTTTATGCAATTGGCCTACTACGTAAAAAAATTTTATACATACATATAACAATAACTTGAAATTTTTACTATAACTTTTGTATCGTTATATTTTATAAATCTTTGGTTAAAATAAAATAAATTAATACTCAAAATAATATTTCAACTTAATTTTTCCGCACCTACTGTGACCAAATTAGGAAATAAACTCGGGGCCTGAGCCAAATGGCCCTCATGGCCCACCCTCTGTTATGGCCTGAACATAGCTAATATTTCCGATTATGTTTAGTTCAATTCTATAGCAAAGTCATAAGTTTTGCTTGTACGCAATAGTTTCGGTCGATTTTATTCATACTAGACTTCAGTCTCTCGACTTTCGCTACATAGGCTAATGCAAATTGTACAACTGGACCATGTACAAGTCGTACGATTTATTTGCTTGAGCGTATGTAGCGGTTTTAAGTTCTCGCGCTCTCGAGCTATTGTGCGGACCGGCAGACGGACAGACGGACAGATATTTAAGAATCAAAATAACTTTTAATATTATGCTGTTGGGCTAATTACTTTAATGATGTTTGAAAATATTAATGACGATGCAGGACATCTTTACTAAGGATTTGAAAATGAAAATCATGAAATATCTTCCTGAATTATAAACACATTTTCGAACCACAATAATATTTTGGAAATACGCTTGACGTTCAAGAAAATGCAATTAAAAAATATTTAATGATTATACAGGAAATAAAACATGCTTTTGGGGAGAGATTTAATCAATTTAAAAGTTTGGAAAATCAATTTCACTTTATTTTATATCCATTCAAAACGGTATTCGAAACAATGGAGATAAACGAATTTATTTGCTAGGTATCCATGACTTAGAATTGTTGGAATTAGTAGAATTTCAAAGCAGCATAAAAGTAAATTTGAAAACTTTATTTCCGAAGTAGAAGGAAAAATGTCTGAAAGTAGTGCAGAATGATCCCACACTAAAAACTGAAAATATTATACTCATTATACGTATGGCGGATTCTTTACCAAATAATTTTATAATGCTCTTTATATGTATGTGTGAAAAATTATTTTCTTAAATGAATTTTGTAAAATCTACCAATAGAAATAACTTGAAAATTGACTGCGAAATGTGTTAAACTAATAAAAACGAAATATGAATTTAATATTAAGAAACTATCAGAAAATAAACAATGACAGATTTCTCATTAAATATACTTCAAGTTTAAGATCAGTTTTATTAAACACACATTAGTGCTGAAAGTATATCCAGATAATTGAATATCCGGATAATCTGGATCCGAACTATCCGAATCTGGATCCGAACTATCCGAATCTGGATCCGAGCTATCCGAATCTGGATCATTCGAACTATCCGAATCTGGATCATCCGAACTATCCGAACTATCCGGATCTAAAACCGAACTATCCGGATCTAAAACCAAACTCTCCGGATCTAAAACCGAACTATCCGGACCTGGATCCAAACTATCTGGACCCAGACTAAGCAAAAAAGGTTCAACATTTCCTCCGGATTGCATTGTTTCATTGGAAAAATGGAAATTTATATTTTCCCAATGAAGCAATGGAATTTGGATGCAGTTTGAATCCGGATCCGAATAGTTTGGATCCAGATCCGGACAGTTCGGATGCAGTTCCGTATAGCTCGGATCCGGATTTCAGGAATCGGAAAGTTTGCGGATCCGCGTATCCAGATATTAGAAAATCCGGATCCAATTTTCAGCTCTGATAACATACCTATAACTATATCTATAAATAAATATTATTTCAAAATTTACATATGGTATTTTCTTTATTCATTGTTTATTCAAATACTCAGTGCTGGGGCAACTTCCAACTGGACATTGTGATCAGCGCGATTCGAAGTTAGCATTGAAACAAGAATCCGGAATCTCAAACTTTTCCATCTCACCTCGGTGAGACATAACATGACTCCACTCTTTTGATTATTTCTCCACTCTCTCTACTCCGAATCTCTTCATTCCTTTTTCACGGCCAACCCTTCTCGCGTGGGTACTGGGGGGGGGGGGAGCGCCCTTCGTCCTTCAATTGAATTTCCGTTGCATTTCATGTTAGAATTTCCCTCGAAAAGTAGCAAGACGTCTTCGCCAACATCTCGGTCAATTCTCAACCGATTTTAATTTTTGACGTCGACCTTAATTTTTTGCTCTTCACTTGTAAAGTTGTAAAACAAAAAGGCAACGTAACATTTTTACAGGATTTTTATTTTTTTGCGGGTCCCCACGCATATTACCTAGACATCGCATTGCCGTTTTCATCATGTTTTTTTATCGATATTAGATCTTTTCCAGCTAATTAATCCTTCGCATTTAATCATTTTGATTTGATTAAGAATAGCTGAAAAGATCCCGGTTATTATCAGTTTTTGGCAATTTTTCAAAATGAATTTTCATATGGGAAACAAAATTTTTTATTCACTTAGCCAAAGACAACATTATCATTATCGAACTTTTGCAGGCGGTAGTTCTTAGAATATTGAAAGGTTTCTTTTTTTATATACATATATATTTTTTCCAATCATCTTGGTTCTTTCTATAATTTAGCCATAAACTTTTCAAAAGTTAATGTATGTATGGATTAATGTAATATGCATTCATACATACATACATACATATATAGATTTCTAGAGGTATACTAAAAAAAGGAGAAGTATAAATTCTATTTGCTTAGCAAGAATATATACGAAGAAAAGTTGATTAAAGATAATATCAGCAGAAGTTGCATTATCTGAAGAACAAACTTCATATATTTTTTATTATTCTTAAAGGAGAGTACCTATGGATTTCTTAATCAATTACATTTAAAAGTTAATTACACAGCTAATTATAATTACAAATAATTGTAATTAAGTGTAAAAAAAACAAGAGCTCAGTTATAATTAGCTTATAATTGAAATTGAAAAAAAAAAACCAATTATAATTAGGAAAAGAATTGTACACTAAAAGAAAGTAATTGTAGAAAAAATAGTACCTAATATTTGTTTTGTGGCTATTTTATCTAATTACCTGAAATGAATTTAATTATAAAAAAAACCTTAGCAAAATTAATTCTGTTATATTATTACTAATTAATTAATTAGGTACGCTTCCAAAGCATCATTTTTGTCGAGCTGTAGATACATATAATTTCGGCGAAAGAAAATAAATGTCACTTGAAAATTTCAAGGCGTTATTTGAATACTTATATAGATATTTTTATCATTTTAAATCAGGATCACCTTGTTTGCTTTGCTCAGTTGCTTCGAGACAGTAAGACAGTCCCAATAATCCCAAACCAGCTTAGACTCAAAGGTAAACGAGTTTAACGATTTAAGTGGTATTGTCTATTGAGTCCTTTTCAGTCCGGCTTCCGGAAGTTCCATAGTTGTGAGACTGCTCTTATTGACGCCACGACACATATTCGGAAATCCTTCGATATGAATCACGTACCTATGTATTCTAACGCTACTTGACTTTTCAAAAGCGTTCGACTCAGTTAATCATTCTAATTTGCTCTTGAAGCTGGGATCTCAAATCAACTTCATATCTTCTTCTATCGCACTTATTGGTAGTTTCTTATCAGGCCGTCAGAAATATGTCAAAATAGGTAATACCAAATCTGGTGTTTTGCAACTTGTCTGTGGTGTGCCTCAGGGCTCAATCCTTGGTCCACTGCTATTCAGCTTGTACATCAATGATTTGCCCGATATTGTTGAAAATTTTAGTGTACACATCTATGTTGATGATGTACAGCTCTATCTTAGTCGACCTATTTGCCTGTCTGAAGACTGCATCGATCGTATGAACTCAGACTTAGAGAGGGTCTCATTATGGGCTAATTTGAACTGTTTGAGTTTGAATCCTCACAAGTCTCAGTGCATTCGTTTTTATCGAAATGATCTTAGTGGCCTAGATCTCCCTCCCATTACACTTCTTGGTGTCCCAATATCTTCTTGTGAACGTGTGAAAAACTTAGGTGTTTATATGAATACTAAGATGAAGTGCTGTGATCATATATGTTATATAATTGGTAAAATATATGGTACCTTTCGTTGCCTTTGGCTTTCGGCTAATCTCCTGACAACAAACACCCGAATGCTCTTGGTTCGATCACTTCTTCTTCCTCATTTCATTAATGGTAGATTGTTGTTCCCTCATTTGGACTCTATTTGCTTAGGAAGGCTAAATGTGGCGTTCAATGATTGTTTAGATTTATCTACGGACTGAGACGTTATGATCACATTTCCTCTTACAGAAACAATTTATTGGGGTGTTCCATCACTGAGTTCCTTCATCGTCGATTACTCATATCTCTTCACAAAATTATTTACTCTGGTAAACCGGCGCGGCGTACGTTTTCACCCAACTTAGATTTTCAAATTCTCTGCGTCATAATAATTTAATAATTCCTAGATTTCAATATTCAGTTCAAGAAGACTCTTACTTCGTCCGTGCTATTCGCGCATGGAATCACTTACCAATAAATATCCAGCGCACTGGTTCGACGGTCAGATTTAAGGCACTCCTAATGTCCCTTAATGATTAACATATATCTTAATTGGTTGATTTAATCTGATTCATTTGGGTTAGTTATGGGTTCGGGTCTTTCAATAGGCTGATCAATTTATATTATATCTTATCTAATACGCTGTAAATTTGTAAATTTAATATGTAATCTGCATTTTCTGAAACTTTCTTTCTCTTGCAATTATAAATTATGATTCTCTGCTTAAATAATAGAATAATCCGCATTTTATGTACTACAAAAGAATTTATATTGACTGATTCTTGTGCACAATTTATGTAAATAAAATTGAATTGAATTGAATTGAATTGAAGTGCTGCTTTGTTGTCGGATATTATGTATATTTTAGCTCCACGCATATTCTTGTGAATTATTTGGCGAACGTAGAGGTCTTTGGCGTTTATATCTGCCAGAAATATGGTTGGTGAGACTCTCAGTGCTTTTGCGAGATGGCCCTTCGGACCGTATATGTGCACACCTGCTCTACCTTCCATTTTCTACCTATCTGTATACATTGAACTTCTATGTTAGGCGATCAGAGATAACCATACCGATGAGACCTTTCTGATCGCTGGGGGGTCGAAAAGTTCGATCATTTTTTTGCACTTAAAATGCATTTTGTAAATTTATTGAAAATATTTTCAATAAATTTCAGTCTGTTAAGACGAGAAATCTCCTTCGTATAACATCCGCATATACCTTTTTCAAAGGGTATGTCCCCAGTATGCCACTGTTCACGGTCCCCCAAGATCATCTTAAATGGTCTTTCAAAATTATGGCGTTTCGGCATAACGTCTGAAATTGGGTTGCCCATCAGGCCTCCTCTAGGAATTCTTGGAGGACTTTTAGGTGGCCAACCAAATTGTTTGTGCTCTGGAGATTTTCCCTATGTAGTATAATTGCACTGAGGATGTCCTCCTTCCTAACATGCAAAAATCTAAAGGCAATAGGTGCAGCATAGCCTCAAAGGCTGCAGTTGGGCAGGTACGCATGGCACCAGTTATTAATAGGCATGCACGAGTGAAGCGTATGTGACCACGGATTTTATAATAGATGTTTATAACCACAGCCACTGTGCAGCACTTTTTATAAGTGGGAGTTTCAGGTTAATCTGCTATTTAGGGTATTACCTAGATACTTGACCTCCTTCAAGAATTCAACTACTGTTCCCTCAAGAGATGGTGTTTGTACATAAATTTTCTTTTATAACAATTAGGTACTGTCCTACCAGGATTGGTCCGAGGTCCAATTGTTTGGCACCAGTTGCAAACTATGTTTAGGAAATTCTGCATTAGATCAAAGATTATCCGATCATGTTTTCCTCTGATTGTGATGATCTGTATAGCCCTGATTATCATAGCCGGAGTTGGTTAGCTTCTGTAACATCGACAAGCAGCGACCATAGTAGAGGGACACAACCCACCTTGAGGACATCCTTTGGCGTCCACTACTATAATCGAGTCCTCCCCCAGATTAGCTGTGATTCTCCGGCTTTCAAGCATAGCTTTTATCTATTTGTTCAATGAAGGTTCGATTCCTTTTTTGTTAGCTGCATTCTCAATGGCTTCAAAGGAGGTATTGTCAAATGCGCATAGGGCTATCTCCTTATCCTCCACCGCCTTTTCTACTAGTCCTGAGACAAGACTACGTTGGGCAGTTGTGGTAGACTTCTCTATTTGGTAAGCATGCTGGCGTGAGTGTAGCGGTGACCGCTTGTTCTTGGGAAACAGTCAGTCAGAGACATTTTCAATATATATGTATGTACTGAAAAGTTGTTTGTAATGTAAAAATGTCCATAATAAAATAATCTTCGTGCATATAATGTATGTACGTACGAAACAGGCACGCTCATTTCATTTTGGATATTAAAAAATGTTACAATTTGTCATAGATCAAAAATAATTTCTTCTAATATGTAGGTAGAGTATCATTTGTACAACATTACTTGCGCCAAAGATCGTGATTGATTTAAAAAGATCTATCTGCTCACGAAAATTACTGTCTTTCTTGAATAATTTAAAGTTTTTTATTTCTTTATTGTTCTTCAAGGCATCTTCAATTATTCAATTGCACGGTATATGCGTGGACGGTAAAAGTAAAAGTCTTGTAGTTTTTTTTTTTTCAAATCTAAATCCAGATCATCAATTGAATAGGCTCCAGAAAATAAGCGATTAAAATAAAAAGCACTTTGTGCAATCTTCAGTTGCTCAACACATGGATCGATGATTTTGTAACAAATTTCAATTTTTATTGTACACTTCCCTGCTGATAATCGTCGTCAAATTTTCGATTAAGAGAAAAAAAATAGTTGAATGATTTGACCCCGAGTATTATATTTTTCTGGATAGGCGATATAAATTGCATAAAAGATCATGCGACCTCAAAATGCATCTATACACTATCTACTACCTGTAGTATGACTAGGTATAATTCGTTAAGAGGATGTTACAATTCGTGATTATATGCGGTCGACTTAATAATAATAGAGAGATGAAATCTATTTGCATAAGAAACTACAAGTGGTACGAAGTGACTTATTAACCTTTAGTGAATCATTTGCGTTATGCATTTTGCACGAAATGAGATTAATGAACGGAACTTGATTTAGTTTTAACGACGAACCTTGAGGTATGCATTGTATGTTACATGTTGCATGATGGACAGCAAGTATAGTAGGTGTTGATGATTAAGTTGAAAACTTGTAAGTATGTACATATATAGGTATACAAACTTCATTGCAAGATACTTAAAGTGTCTAAAATTTACAATTCATATTGGTAACAAGCATAAAAGCAACAGCCCACATGCCAGTTGTCTTAATGGGCAGCAGCAGCAGCGTAAAAAGGTTTGAAAGGTAGTTTGGTAGCATAAAAACGGCAGGCAATCTATATTATGCATATATACAAATGACAGAAACTAAAAAATTATTTTACTTAATTTTAATGTATTTTGAATATAAGGTGGTATCCGTTTCAAAAATGAAAAGTTAAGTATTTTTTTTAGCGAATGTAATAGCTCAATTTAACTTTCGGGGTCATTACCAATATTTGTATAGGTACCTTGCCGACCATTGTTCTTGGTTGAATGGAAAGCTAATTTGTTTGCTATGTCTAATTGGAAATTAGTCTGTCTGCATTAACTATACGAGAATTAATATGTATAAGGAAATAAAGGCAATAATTCATGGGTATGAAAAGTATCAATTTTGATGTAGCGGAACTGAGAAAACTGAAGAAAAAGTAGGTGTAGAAGATTTTATTGAAATGTAGCTACAATTTTTCTTATTAGTTTAAGAATATAATCTGTTAATTGTGTTAATTGTGATCCTAAGATGGTATGATTATTTTTTTAAGAGACTCTTTTAGACTCTAAAACTACACTACACTTTTAGTAGTCTCATGTGGAACATGAAGGCGGAAGTTGAGGTTCTTTTGGAGGGCTCTCGAAAGTAGTAAGACATAACAGGCCCATTGTTTACCCTCCAGACTTATGAGCAATTGCTCATAGGTCCCAACTGGATGCTCTTACGAATTTAAATATTGGCTCCCAGTCCTCCTTGCCAGCTTCATGTAGCTCGTCCAGGAGGTGTGACTCTTCATATAAGATCAGGAGCAAGTCCTAACCTGTGTAGGCGACCCCTGAGAGGAGAGTGCCCAGTGAGAATTGACAGTTTTTTGGTGCGATCTCAATTGTGAAGGATGATATCACCGAGGTTGCACCAAGACGAGCAAGTTCGTCCGCCTTTTCATTCCCTGACCAGGTACCCAAAGCAGTAGCGGATCCACAGGATTCTTGTGAGGGGGGATGCACAACTATGGTTTAAAAACGGTATAAGCTAGAAACAGGTCAAAAGTTCACAGACCGTCGCCACCACTCGCAAACATCAAATGCACAAAATATATCATTTTAAAGATTCGGCTCGAACAGATAAGCAAGTGGCAGGACGAAAGACAGAAGATGGTAGACTGTTCCACATTCGGACAGTTCAAGATATAAAAGCATCGCAGAATTTTACTGTACGGCCGAAAATATTTTAAATGGTAAATGGATTTGTACGGCTTGAACAGATAAATACAAGAGAGAAAGCATCTGTCTCGTTATCGTAGAGTTAAGAACAGTCGCTCGCAAAGTGGAAGGTCCCAGTTTTGTATTTATGAATTAATTGATAATCGTTAAAAATAAAATTTCTTAAAATTCTTCTATTCTCCATCTTTTGCTTTTATTGCAAACACTTATCGTCGGGCCAAGGGCAATTTTACTGTTGTTGAGATTTGCTGTAGGAATACGGAATGTATTTACGCTTACCATGGCTTAGAATGTTACTAAATTCTAATGTGCATTCATCAACATCCCTTGAAGCAAAACAGACCGACCAATCAATTTCTCTAAGACACTGGTGGGCTAAGTATTCTGGTAAAACTATTGCACATTTAAAGATATAATAATAAAAAAAATTATTCCAAAATAAATTTCTTGCTTTAAATGTAATAACTCACTACAACAATACACAATGATTTGTTTGCCGTTTGTAGTTTCGATGCATTTCTCCAATTACGGGTTATAAATAAAATAAATATTTGCTTTGATAATGTTCTAAAAAGCCGTCTTTACATCGATGACTTATCGACTTATCAATTAAAACAAACCTTCCATCAAAAGAACAAGAATTTTACAGGTATCAGCACTTCCTGCTTTCTCTATAGATTTCAACAGCCATGACCTAAAGTGGAGCGAAGGCCAAGCCTCTAGCCATTAGGGTTGTGTTCTTAAAGTTATCAAATTGAACGCTTGCGCAGTGAATCATTTTGTTAGCAAAATTTCAGAAGATCTACTGTTTTTATATACCCTAGATGAAATCTAAGGGGTATACTAAGTTTGTCATTCCGTTTGTAACACCTCGAAATAATGATGGTAGAGCAAAATGGATTGGACACCCATTCATAATATTAAAAGTTATTTTGATTTTTGCATGTCCGTCTGTCCGTCCGTCCGTCCGTCCGTGTGCACGATAACTCGAGAACGCGGATACTTAGAGAGCTCAAATTTTGTACATGGACTTTAAAAAAAAAAAGTAAAATTAAGTTCGAAAATGAGACAAATCGGGCAACTCCTTCGTAGGGTTGCCATATAAAAATTTCGTTTTTCGCTATATATTTGGACACTGCCTGAGAACACGTCAACGTAGAGAGCTGAAATTTCGTACATGATGTTTTTACTACATTACCAAATAAAATGTCTGAAATAGACTAAATCGGGCAACTCCTTCTTGGTGTTGCCATATAAAAATTTAGGTTTTTTACGTATACTTTGAAAACGATAAGTCCAAGACATTTTTATTGTACTAAAAACCTCTGCAGAATACGAAATCCTATAAAATTGATTATAATCATTTTTTCTGTGTGACAAACCGTTCTAGAAATATATGCGAAAAACAACTTCAAAGTCAAACTTGAATAGATCGGTGACCATACGAAATTTAATACGGGCATTCATCTAGGGTATCATAAGAATTGGTCTTAGACCAATTCTAGCTTTTTTACTTGTTATTTTTAATTACCTTCAGCCCCCCCCCCCTTCACCACGTAGCTGGATTCGTCCCTGACCCAAAGCACCAGTACCCTGTTGTCCCGACAAAGGGGTTCAGGGTGGTTTTACATTCCAATAATAGTTTGGAGGTTGTAAAATGTTTTGACAAGACTTTGACAGCCAACTGCTTGGCTGTCCGAGCAGATTGCAATCTCCTTGTTCTCAGCATCTGAGGTAAGAAAATGACTGCTTGCTTTATGGATGGCCTTGACCTCCGCCTGGAAAACTGCGACATGGCTTTCAAGGTGTATGGAAATTTTCATGTCAGACTCCTCGCAAAAAGCGCCTGCTCTGGTGTTTTCTTTCGATTTGGAGCCGTCTGTCTGTATAATTTACCCCGTTCACATGAAGCGGACTGGAGTGGATTAGCGTACTTCGGAGTGAGATAATTCGCCATGTGAACACCGTCCGGACTGGAATTACCTACACCGGCGTTAATTCGGTAGTGGAGTGGAATTAATCACATGTGAACATTTGAGTGGATCGAAGTGGATTTACGTTTGGATATTTTTCGGTATACTTTCATTTTTCGCTTCGAACACCTTCGTGCTTTCATACAATATTTTAGAAATTGTAAAATTATACTTCTTTCCATGATCCGTCTTTCAATATCTACAAAAATAAATTCAAATGAGAGGTGACTTCAGATTAAGAACTGTCAATAGAAAGATGTCTCTCTTGTCGATTTAATCCAGTCCATCGCATGTGAACACTTGGTACTATGCGAATTAGGACTATTCCAGTCCAGTCCAGTCCGCTTCATGTGAACGAGGTATATGATAGGATTTGTCAATGGCTGAAGCACGGAATGTGATTTCCATTCTGTCCTATCTGCAATTTTTGTTTAAAAGTTGCTCTTCAGCATAGTGTCAAGAAGATGATGACTGCACGTATTCAAAGATTCATGTGGAGCTCTTGTACCAGTGTGAATCCAGTTCTAATTGGGATGCAGCTTCAGTGCAGCGATTTTTATGTTGAGGATAACCTCAAGCGTCCCAGAGCTGGTTGACTTGAGAGCGCCGCTTATATTAAGGAGGCACAATTTTTGGATCTTCTCCAATCCATCACACCACAGAATCGTAGGTTATGATGCGTCATTCGATCGCTAGTATAGATGTATTGGATTATCCGCGGTTTAACTTCCCACTTTTTCTCGATAGATCTGCGCCACATCGCGAAGGCTCTAAGAGCTTTATTTGCTCTGTTCTCACGATGTGGTTTCCAGCTTAGTTTTCTATCTAAATAATACCTTAATAGTTTACACTGTTCTTCAACATTTGGAGCAGATGGAGGGCAAGTTCAATCTGGGAATGTTCCTTTTCTTGTGTGGAACATAGGGTGAAAACAGTAACTCTTTACTGGACTTGGTTTTGGGTGATTATTTTCAATTCAGAGCGCACAGTTGTAGCTGTCTTTCTGTAAAAACGCTCTCCTTCAAGTGATTCTCAGTCTTGCAATTGTAACGAGCTTTTTGGAAGTAGGTGCCCTAAGTATTTATCCAATATTTTTTTTTTTATTTTTCTTATTACGTGGTCGAACAAATTGCAAACTTCTTGATTTCACTTCCCATCGTATCTTTATACTATTCATCAAAATTTATTTACAAATGCTTATACAAATTCAATATTTATTATTCTAGTATATATAGTGTATCCTTGTACATCCTTCCACCATGTACATATAGTTAGACGAACTAAATTGGAGCAGAATAAACGATTTTTTGATCTAACTTAATTTTTTTTCGAAAAACGGTGCCAAGGGAGTTGCCCTGACGTGACCTTCAAAATTAGTACGAAAAAAGTAGTAATCTTTAAGATCATTCAATGGTCAACAAAGATATAGACCAAATTTAACTCTTGACCTGGGTAAAGAGATTTTTGAGTCAATCGAGTCTTGACGACGAGACAACCAAGTTTTGAATTCAAATAATTTTTTGAAAATCTCACCTTTTCCGATATATTGAAAAGCTTTTTTTAAAAAGTTTTTTGGAAATGTCATTGAAAATTTTGTGCTTTTTCATTCAAATTTTGAATTAGACAATTCTGATAATGAATTTCTAGATGAAAACTTGTTAATATCTCTGAAACATTGAGACTTTCGAAAAAGTACCTTATACAAAAGTTGTTTGCCTATCGTTTTCTCGTTGCATAGACTTTTGTTAATGAAATGAATTTTTCTTTCTGGCTTGGGACTCAACAACACTTCACCTATACATGTAGAGATTAAACAAAATGAGTAATAAACATATTTAATAAGTACAAAAATTTTATTTATTCATCAACTTAATAATTTTAAATTTTTCATTAATCCAATTTCGCAATACAGGTACCCTAGTGTATACACCTGGATGCTGTGGACGTGCACATCCATATCCCCACGATACAACTCCAATAAGTGTAGCTGAATGATTCTCATTGAAAGCAATTAATGGACCTCCAGAATCTCCTTGACAAGCATCACGACCACCATTCTGATTTCCAGCACATAGCATACTTTCAGTGATATGAGCTCTGCTAGCATACGCCAAACGACATTTGTTGTTATCTATAACAGATACTTCAACGAAACGTAGAATATTAGGTGAATGACCAGATTCTTGAATTGTACCCCAACCGCTTACAAAAGCATCACTTCCTGGAATAATATTTTCATTATTTTCTGGCAATAGGACAGGTTGTATTGAAGATGTAAATTCCAAAGGATGCTCCAGCATTAGAATGGCAATGTCATTGTTCATAGTATTGCGAGAGTATTCTTCATGCATAAATACTTCTATTACTTTTCTATCTATGCCTCCCTTTAGACGATCCGTTGTTCCAGCTCGTATAACTATAAAGGACTGTGTCAAGCCATCAACACAATGGGCAGCGCTAATAATTGTGTTCTCGTTGATTATAGATCCTCCACAACGGTGTGCTCCAAAATATCTCATAGATATTTGATGTGGAAATTCTTCAATAGTTGTACTCTGTCCACCAACAATCCGTCCATCTAAAAGGGGGACGAGTCCTTTTGGTAATAGTGCACTTAAAGCGCAAGATATTATTGAAGCGAACACAATGAGTTGGAACATGTTTAACTAATAACTCAATATGAGAATCATCTACTGCTTTTATATACCTTGTCTAGGGCAAAAGAATTTTTGGAACTATAAGATAAGATTTTTTTGTGTGCCATAAATCATGAATTATAATCAAAAAGCCCTTCAATGACTGGCCCGCCCGGACATATTTTAATGAAGTTCTATTATTTTTGTTTTTCTGTTATCACAATGACACATATAAAGGTGTAATTTTTAAGATACTAATAAAATCTAATTTAATTTAATCTTGACATTTCTTCGCAGAATTTTATTAGAAATTGACGTTACAACTATAAGATAGTTAGTTGATATGATAACAATTCATTGAGCTACGAGATGTAAAATGTGAATACCATGAAAACGATGTCATCAAATTCAGATGTTTGATAAAATTCCACAAAAGCGCGTAGTGTGATTTGAATTGAAATTGCCCCGAAAATCTATGAATTCCTTTTACGATGCTAAAAATTGGTCATCAGCCATTTTTGTGTGGAAGTATTTTTTATTATGAGCTTGATCTGAAGTCATATTACTAACGTTCTCTATTTATATATATAGAAAGTTTTTTGATTTAGCTATGATCTGATTTTTGAATTTATTACTAAAATCAAGAGGTATAGGAATTATATATGAAGCTGCATAAATTTTTAGTTTGTAAAAAAAGTGAGTAGAGGTGTAAGCATTTTTAGATCGTTCTAAAAGTAAAGTAAAAAATTTTGTGATTGCTGTAAGACTAATTTTGGCGACACCTATAACTGAATGATCGTCTAAGTTTGTTTTTGAATTTATTTTTAGAGCGGTTCCTCGGGCGGTAGTAATTGCATAACCAATTTCATAGGTTTTTACATTCCGTAGTATTCTTCAGTACATTATAATAACAACTGAGTCTGATCGCTTTTCTAGTATGCCTATGTATATAAATTCATTTAAGATAACCCTGGAGGTAATAGAGTGCATATTTGAAATTCGACCTTAAATTGTAATTACTTTAAGTTTTGACGTCTCCAAGTCTGAATTTTTAGCAAAAAAAAAAAAACGCAATATTTGCATAACCCACACAGCACAAATATGTCCGTGGTATGTTACTGGGAAATTCTGTTAGGATATATAAATTGTCCGTGGAAAATCCTGTCCGGTCCCTTGCCACAGGATTTCCTGTGGTTGTACTTAGGTACAGTTAATGCATTCAATAATGTAAAATTCCAACACGGATCTCCTAGTTTGCTTTTAGGATGTACTGGGGAATATGTGAGGATATATTTTGTGATTTTCTGGGATTGAACAATTTTTTTTACGGGTATATTTTTACAAAAAAAAAAAAAACATTAATGGTTGGAAAGTATATTCCCAAGGTGTGTGCACTTGCCCAAAACATAACGTGAAAGCCTTCGATACCTGGCTTTACACCAGTCCATCGTTCATATGGTGTTGTGTTCGTTGTTCGCGTGATCACCCTGTTCTGAATGTAGTTGGCTGTTGCGACCGCCTCGCTCCAAAAACTGTATGATAATTCGGCGTCAAGTAGTGCCATTTCAACGAGAGTTCGATTTTTCCTTTCGGCCTTTCCATTTTGCTCTGGACTGTATGCCGCTGTATATTGAACTTGTATGCCTTCCGATTTTAGATATTTCGTTAATCCTTTTCCAATATATTCACCACCGCGATCCGAACGAATGATTTTCGGTTTCTGCAGGAACTTCGTTCTACAGAATTCAATGAAATCTTTCATTGTTTCCGCGACTTCAGATTTGTGTGATAAAAGACGAATAACTATAAAACACGAATAATCATCAATATAAGTCACAATATAGCGCTTACCACCATATGTTGATGTCTGCATCGGGCCGCAAACATCGGTGTGTACCAAACACATGACTGCTGATGATTCACTGTCTGATTGCTTTGGAAATGGTAACTTGGTTAATTTTCCTTTCATGCATACATCACATGTTTCCTTGATTCCGCAATTGACGATTTTTAACCCGTTAATTAATCCATCAGCTTTCATTTTCCGTATTGCATTAAGATCTCTGTGAACCAATTTCCGATGCCATTGATGAATGCAATTTTCATTGTGCTCGAGTACTGCACAAGCTGTATCTGGCTGCCGTAGTACACATACAGCCCACCAACTTCATCAGATACCCCAATTTGCTTTTACATATGTTTTATTTTGCAAATTTGTTTAACGAATTCAACACGCAGACCACTTTTGGCAAGTTGCATTACCGAAAGCATATTGCCAGCTAAACTTGATACAAACAGAACTTCCGCTGCCTCCAACTTAAATATGAGGCCTTCTTCATTTAAAAATGTTAAATTACCTGTTTCAATTCCTTGGACTTTAACTGCATGACCTTTTGCCAATTCAATTGAACTGTTATAAGATTCGTCAATTTACTTGAAAAATCGTTTGTCGTTTACAACATGTCTAGTTGGTCCTGAATCAATGATCCAACCTTTATTATGTCTAGTGTGTTCTCCGAATAGAAAGTCCTTTTATTTATACTGTAAATTTGACATACCTTTATTATTATTTTCCTCAGCTGAGTTTACTTTATCAGCTGACTTTTCTTTCGATTGCCATTTTCCATCTCGATTCACCGTTATATTATGTACAGTTCTTCTTTTGATGTCCATGATTTTTACAGAAAAAACAGGCTCCTGTCCGTGCAACTGTTTTTAAAACTGCATCCCCTAAACTGTTGCTGTCCTCCACTGCGTGTCTTTCATACTCCGCAATGACTCGCTGCTGCACTAATGCAAATGTAACCTCACTTTCTTTATGGAATTCCAGTGTGGTAATTAATGCATAATAACTGTCCGGCAAACTATTTAGCTACATTGCTGCACTCCATTTTCCCACAGGGTTTCTTCACCTATGTCACGCAATTTTGTGAACAAATCTTGCATTTGATTTATGTATGTGCACCTTCGCGTTGCCTCCTTTATGAAGCTTTAATGAGCAAATGGATCGCATCAAAAATACCTTATTGGTCAGCGTATTTTTCTCGTGATACTCACGCAATGCATCCCAGCTTGCCTTTGCAGTTGAAGCACTACGAATATGTGCCAATTGATCATCTTCCACCAACAAACCAATTGTACCACGTGGTGAGTCATCCAACTCATCCCAGTGGTCAATTTCCTTTTGATTTGATGGTGTAGTTTCAGTAGCTGCAATTAATGTTGGTCGAGTACCAACAATAACCTGTTTCCATAAATTCTGCTTCCTGAGCAACAACTCTAATTCGAACTTCCAATTTACATAATTTGTGTTGTTCAATTTCTGAATTTTCTGGTTTGTTGCGTCAGCCATCTTGTTACCAGAAAAACACTTTTACGAAACCCTTAAATTCTGCTTTTCCAATATTCCAATATTTCCAATAACCTGTAGAAAAACTGTCCTTTGGATTTCCGCAGTCTGTGTGGAATAATTGGGAGCAGAAATAAGAAGTAATACCTTTGATTTGTAATTGTTTTATATACACTTTATTGGAACAAAGAATTCTTAACAGTTTGACATTTTGACTTGGACAGCCATCGAGATGAGTGTTACAAGGAATCACAAAAGTATGCGTGAAGCGCTTGTTGCCAACTGTTCAGTATGAATGCAATATTAACTGAATGTCTATCTGTCTATACATATTTCCAACACATTAATGGTTGGAAAGTATATTCCCAAGGTGTATGCACTTGCCCACAACATAAATACCAAAGTTTCAGCACCTACAAATGGAACTCCTAACACAAAACAACTACAAAATCACGCTCTGAAATGTACAACTAATAAACTTTACCAAACCAAGAAGACATTGCAGAAGCAAATAGAGCTCTAATATAGCTTCACGTTTGTAGCTATGGCTTAAACAAAGCGGTTTTCATATGTATGACTTCTTTCAATGTATATTTTGTTGTTCTGGTTTTGTTCTCCAAAAATGATACACGGAACCAAACCAAGCAACAAATTAGTGCTTTAATCAGAGCACCACGCGACCCACGAGAATCAGAGAACATTCCAAAATAAATTCTGAAAGGGGGAAAACGACTTTTCCATATTTGTCCCAAAATTATCCTGCACATTCCGCATGTATTTGTCTGTAAAATACTGAGATTGTTCCCATATAGAGTAGTTGTGGGAAATTTCCAATAACTTCTAGAAATAAAGTTCCAAATACTTACTTAATATTTTCTGTTTATCCCGGGAAAGTTATGGGATCTGTCGGACAAGAATTTTGTGCTGTATGGGGATAACCCTACAAAGTAGTTGCCCAATTTTGCCCATTTTCGAATTTAAATACAACATTTCTACCCCAACGAGTACAAAGGGTGGGTTGTGGGGATGCTGCCTTTGATTTTCTACACATTCTTAGTAGAGTGCCTCAAGGATCTATTATCGGCCCATTATTATTTTCGATTTTATTAATGACCTTCCACTTATCCTGCGTGACTGTAATTATGTAGAGAATGCTGTGTACAGAATGAAGAGTAAGAGTTGTAAGAGTTTCCAAATGGGCAGTTGATAATTCGCTCCACTTAAACGCTGCCAAAATTCATGCTCAAATGGTATACAAATCCCAGTTAGATATTTCCACTTTTTCTAACGTAATGCATAACAATACTGCCGTTCCATGTAGCAAACGTCTAAAGAATCTTGGGATAATTGTTAATAGTACTCTGAGCTGGTCCGATCATACTAACAGTGTCATAGGTAAGGTGTATGGAGCTCTACGCAAATTATCCAAATCTCCGGCCTTTAAACCTGTTGAAACAGATTTAATGCTAGTAGTGAATAGTCCCCTTAATAACTTACGGTTGTGAGGTGTTTTTCACATTGGATTCCTACTCCTTGCGTAAAATCAATATAGCATTCAACTCTGCTACACGTTATGCTTTTGGTCTAGGGCATTTTAGTCATATCACTGCGTATTCAACATCTATTCTTGGCTGTAAATTGGACTCTTACCTTAAATTTCGAACTGTAATGTTTCTTTGCAATTTAATTGTAATCAAATAGCCAGATTACCTTTACAAGTAAATTGCCCTTTGCTCAATCTGCGAGAACATTAATTTTGTTTAGGTATGCTGCGGTTCTGCTCGCGCATTAGTGAGAACCAATTCTTTGTTCAGTCCACCACGCATTAGTGAGAACCAATTCTTTGTTCAGTCCACCAGGGTGTGGAAGTATATATTTGATGTATAAGCCTTAGTTACAAGTAGCGTTGATAGCCGATAGGTATCATAAACGTTCAGGTATGAGTAGATCTGGCAGATTATTAATGACGGGTTTGGGTTGTTCTGGGATTTTCTCAAGTTGTTTAATGGCTTGGTTGAAGAAGTATTCTTGTATAGGGGTTACTTTAGCAGCTTCACAAACCACTTTATTGGTGAAGAATTTCCAGTTTTTCTTCCTATGGAGGTCCGTGGATATTTTCCTTTCAAGTCTCTCCAGACTTTTCAAGTAAGTGTAGGATGACGTGATTACTGGTCTAAGAAGTTGTTTATATGCAGTAGCTTCGTGTTTATTGATAGTCCATTTCGAAAGTTTATAATAAGACTGAGGAGACTGTAGGCGTAATTTGCTTTTTGGATGACGCCCTTAGCATGATTGTTGAAACTAAAGAGTTCATTGAAGTTCATACAAACATATTTGGCCTTATTGCAAGACTTGATTTTACCTCCGTTTATGTTAAGCTCTATCGCTTGGTTTTGGCGGCTTTATTGGAGGGGTTCCGGATGCAGATAAGTTCGGGTTATTAAGTATTTATTATTATTTCCCACTTTTTCTAATAGGAATTAAGCTTATTTAGGTGAAGACTATGTTAGGGAATCATCTGGTATAGAGAAGATTTGCAGAATTTACGTTTGCCGGTTGTTCCGAGGTGTAGAGGTTAAAGACAATCGGGCCGAGGATAGAACCTTGCGCGACTTCGGCAAGAATAGGTTTCGAAGGTGATTAGTGTTTTTTCGATTTGTATATAGAATTTCCTGGGAGATAGGAAACTGTAGATTATTTTTTTTATGTGGGTTGGGAGTTCTAATTGGATTAATTTGTAGGTTAGCCCGTTTTACCAAACTGAGTCGAATGCTTTCTCTATGCCTAGGAAGCAGCCTACTGTGAATTCTCTTTTATTCAGAGCACACATCACGTCTGTGTGAAATTTCAGTTAATGGTGTAGGGTTGAGTGCTTGAAGCCGAATTGTGAATCCTGACTGATAGTTTATCCTCACAATAGCTAACTATTTGTTGTAGAATGATTTTTTCAAGATGCTTTCCCAGGTTATAAATGAGAGAGATTGGTCTGAATTCTTTTTTGTTTTTTGAAGACATCTTCTTTGGGATTAGTATTATTTTGGATGTTTTCCAATTTTCAGGAAAGTATCGATTGATGCCCATATTCTAAATCAGATCTACACTTTTTATATAAAAGTCTTGTAAAAGCTCTAAATTTTCTTAAAGCATATATTGTAAGTACGCATATTTTTATAAATTCTTTGAAGCTTTAATTTTCTTTAAGGCTGTTTGCACCCACGGTGGCAGAAACGTTGCTGTATCGCTACAATTTCTATATTGTCGTGCCGGTGCAGTTACCACTATGTGTGCAATCGGCTGATTTTTTTCTAAATATTTTGTACGAATGACGGACGACGGTAGCGTAATGACCAGCAGCAAAGACATTGCCTTCCTACATATGTGAAATAGTTTAGCAATTGAAAATACATACCGCGTTAAGCCCTGCGTTGTTCTGACCGCAACTCAATCACGTGAAATTGTCCGTATAAAATTCGGTAGGAAGGAAGTGAGCCGCAAAGTATCCAATAACAGAAAGCAATAAAAAAGAAATCAAGTTTTATAATTGTTTTGGTTATTGTTCAAAAATTATTTAGTAAAAGAGCATGCGAGTGACAATGGAACAAAGATATGTTCGAAACTTCACTTTCTATCGGAAACTTATTGCGAACATCCAGGATATTCTTCAAGAGTGGTCGGCATAATTTATCAGAATGTGTAAAATGCTCCGATTAAATTGTCCTGTCTAAAGAAACTTAGAAATCGTAAAGCTCCTTCCTTGAGCTGTACGGGAGGTCGGTAATGCTACGAATGAATCATCGGCCTGTCTAAGCATAACTGGTGCCATACGCACAGCATCTACCAGCGCTAGAGATACTATTGAACCCACCAGCACTCAGAAATATTGTTGAAAAAGGGGCTGAATTAATGGTGTACAGAGGTCAAACAGATGGGTACCTATAATGAATGGGAATTCAAAAGCGTACGCACTATAACAGGACGAATAGAAGCAAATCTAATACTGGACATGATATAGGATGGTCGTTAGATATAACCTTTGCCTGCCTCTCAAAGAATACCAAATAGAAAGGAAATAGATGCAAATCTAGAAAATGAAGCCCTAATCTAGTAGTACACCGACAGTTCTAAAACCGAAAAAGGGGTACGAGCAGGAATATACCGGGTTCATCCTATACTAACAGATAGCCAAGCGGCATTGAAATCCATCTCATCACCTAAGATCAAAACGAAGTTAATGTGAAAATGTATTCAAGCATTAACAAACTCGGCACAGAGAACTACTTACCACTTCAATGGGTGTCAGGACACTTAGGAATTGATGGGAATGATAATGCAGACATACTGGCAAAAAGAAAAAGCCTCCACGTCCCTCGTAAGACCGGAACCATTTTGCGGTAACCCTTACAAAACCGTAAAACTTACCATTAAAAACTGGATCCAAAACCGTATGGAACAAAGATGGACTTCAATGATAAGTTCCAAATAAGCCAAAAGATTCATTAAAGGACCCTCAACAATGAGGAGCCTGGAAGCTGTTAAGAAATCAACTCAGAATAATTACAGGCGTCCTAAACGAACATTGCAAACTAAACAAACACATGCATCGGATAGGTTTATCACCCATACTGATGTATGTATCCTATGTTTCGAAGAGGATGAAATATCGGAGCACGTCCTATGCGAATACGAGGTCATTACACATTCTAGATTCCGAACTTTTCGATCATATACTTCTTAAAGCATGCCGATTTCGAAAAAACTTTACCCAAAAAAATACTGCTCTTCCTAGGAAGTGTGGAATTGTTGGATGAATTATAAAGAAAGCGCGGCACAATAAGTCAATGAATTACTGCAGTGCAAAGGCCACTGCGCCGCGCTTAATTTCTTAATCTAATCTAATCTAATCATCGGGCTATTCAAAACATTTCTTGATGCTTGAGCTGACATTCACTGTATCCGTAACTTGACATTATTTGATTTTTTCTCTTCACCCACCATCAACTCCTTATGGGCATCCGCTGACCATGAAGCTGGGCGCAAAATAATTGAATTTAATACAAATAAAAAGAGACTATCACTATACCTTCTACACAATTATTGCCGAACATCCGCTTATGCCGCATTTTATTATGTTTTGTTTCACTTTGGAGAAATAGTTCAAATCTTGTGGGTTCATTTGTTTTTTTTTTCATTTACCACCGCACAGGTAAACTACATAATGCCATTAACCGTTTAACAATGAAGAAGCTTCAGGTACATAATAGCTATAGACAGCACTTGATACTTCCTTAACCATAAATTTTACAAGAAACCGAAGCATAATAGTATCGGCAACGGTAGATATTGTTTCGCTTTTGAATATATAAATACCTACTTACTTAGTGTTAGACAATCTTATTTAATGCAGGTAATTTCAAAACTTAAATAAAAGTAAAATAATTGAGCATAAAGCCACTGCCAGCCGCCCGAACAGAAAGTGTGCGAATCTATACTTTCCTATCTTCACATGTTGTGAAGCACCATCGTCGTCAAATCTATCGGGCAGCCGACAACATTCGATCAACATTCAAACCAAGGCCACTTTAATAATTCGACATTCGCGCTAAGATGATCTAGAATTTAATTGAGAGCGTAAATGAAGCACGAAAAGATGCCATCCATAGACCATGATCCAACAAACATTCATTCGCACATATTGCTGTGATTGCACAGATTTCTGAATTCACTACCGAAGGACAGAAAATTAGTTTCGATACTAGATACTAGTTAGTGCAGAAGATGATGATGATGATGATGATGATGATGATAATGATGATGGTTTACCTTAATAAATTTTCGTAAGAGGAGCATCAGAGTGCGGATGGTGGATAGATACGATACCTATAAGTAAAGGCTGCAATAAATTGCATAACGAATGTTTACCTCGGTTATTTCTATTAGCTTAATGCTGGCATAGAAAATTATGAAAATTTTATCTTCCACATTCATAAGTAGGTATATCCACCTTGAGAGTGTTCAAGCAAGCAATAGATAAACAGTTTTTATGTATGTAGTTGCGTTCTTGAAAGGTAAGTATATGCTTTGTTTCTGATATGTATATGAAGTGATCTATATATGTATATAGGTACGTTACATGCCTATATGGATAAAACAACAAAGGCAGATCATCCTGATTATTGTGTCGTGATGTATTTGAAAACACAATGGTTTTAAAGTATAAATGTCAGAAAATTTTTGTGAAATCTTCTTCAAAAATATCTAATACAAGGGATCGCAAAATAAACAAGAAAAATTATGATCGATTTTATCATGGATGTCAGTCAGCATGAATGAAATTTCAGTGATCATCTTTTCATTCAAATCTTACTCCATGCAGTTCTTAAAATTTTAAATTTCTAACGTCAATACGTATGTCATAGTCGATCCAGGAAAACAGAATTCTCAACATTGTCTAAGGCTATTTCTGTTCTATATATGTATTTTTTTTATGATCGTGCGAACGTTCAGGGGAGACCCTAAGATGCCGTAGAACAGCTTCGACAGAAAAGGAAGTAGCGTTAAGGAAGGATTATTGGGTTGGGCCAAGGAAGTGTCTGGGTGCATTACGCTTGAATGTTTGCGGCTTATAGCTGTGGGGGAAAATAGAGGATGGCAAACTGTTCCACATTCGTACTGTTCTGTTTAAATTTTTCTGCAAGAATCATACCCCTTTGTTGAACAAGAACCTTTGAATTACCTGGATGCTCGAGACCCGTTCCGATAAACCCTACAGAATTGAAAGCTAGTCTGCGTATGTTAAAAAGAAACAAAAGCCCAGGGGAGGACCAAATCCCCAATGAATTCTTAAAAGTTCTCTCTAAAAATTGGATGACTTATCTATGTAACTTCTATAATACCTTACTAGAGAACGAAATCGACCCGAGGGAATGGGTTGACACGAAACTTTGTATGTTCTTTAAAAATGGTGATACCTCTAACCCACAAAACTACAGACGAATAGCATTACTGAATACACTCTTGAAGACGTTTACTCAGATATTCGCTACCCGTATTTCTACTTGGGCAGAGAGTGCTGGTATTATTGCTGAGACACAATCGGATTTTCGTCCAAAAAGGGTTTGCTTGGACAATATTTTTATCTTATCAGCAATAGTTGACATTAATTTAGGGATTAAAAATAGACCACTCTTCATTGATTTTGCCCAGGCTTTCGATTCCGTGAATCATAACAAGCTATGGTCTAAACTTTGTAACAAGGGAGTTAGCGGAAAGCTATTGCGACTTCTTCAAAATTTATATAGCACAGCTTCTGTATCGTCGGGCAAGATAGGACTAGAAACATTAATGTTAATGTTGGGGTGCTACAAGGGGATCCATTATCCCCAATTTTGTTTTCGAATTTTATAAACAACATCGAGGAATTCCTCCGGGAAAAGGGTTTGAGGGGTTTAGTATCAATGCATCTACAGACATACTAAGTCTTCTATATGCAGACGACTTCGTCATATTTACGGAATCTCCGATGTCGATGCGAAGATTACTACAGGATGCACAGTGCGATCCGAATGTGGCCGTAATAAACTCTCTTGTTATGTATTGCAAAGAGCACTTAACTGGCTGCTCAAACTGCTTGAAATGCCCAACAACAGACTACCCAAAATTTGTTACTTAAGGCTTCTTAAAGCTGATAATACGAAGAAAAATGAACTTAGATATAATAGGGTCAGTCAATTAAAAAGGATGTTCGAATCCTGTAATGCTCTTGAAACGTGAAATCTGCAGAATCCAAGTATTTTAAAAAACCGTTCTAATGAGATTCTGTAAAAATACTGCTTATTAATCAGACAGGAAGATCTTACTAAATTATACGCCTTAGAGAACCGCAGTCTTTATAAAATTATTCATCCCAACCAACCAAGCTGTCGCTGGATATCTTCCTTTTACCACTAAAATAGACAATATTCGAGTAATTGCGCAAATACGTACATATAAAGATGAAGAACTCGTAGTTTACAGGAATGGAGGGAAGACTACTATTGACTGTTTAGCCAACTGTAAGGTGTGTAATATGAACAGAAAAGAAGATATTTTTCATATTTTTATGGAATGCCCCATGTATAAATCATTAAGAAACATTTATTTGGGGAATTACATTAAAGATTTAAATACCCTAAATTTTTATGAATTTTTTATTTTCAATTCAATTAATCAGCTAAACAATGTTTATCAATTGACTATTAATTTTGTACGCCATCGGCAATTCCTAATGAATGAGCCATAATAATTCGTTTTCCCCTCCTTATCTGGTATGCAAGTCATATAGAACCTATGTAGGAAATTAAATTTGAATATGTGTTAAATGTGTGCTTAAATGACATCTAGTTATGTAAAGAAATTAAATTTTAATATGCAGTGCTTAAATTACATCTAGTTATAGAGATACTTTTATAGCCATAGAAATTAAGATATCTTGAACTAAATTTCTCATTTTCTGATTGCTGTTTTAAATATAGTTAATCTTAGAGATTTATTGAACACTGTAAATTGATCGAACCTCTTTGTATGGAAACTGTGTGTTCCAAAGGCAAATAAATTATTATTATATTATTACTGTTCTGCTTATGAAGGATTCGCAGAATTTCACGGTACGGCCGAATCTGTCTCCGATAGTGTGGGGATGAGAAGCTCGGGTTACAGTTCGTGTGGTGCACATATGAAGAATTCTACAAGGGATCAGTCTAGAGATTTCGTCCAAGCAATAACCATAGAAGTATCGATAAAAGAGAGATAGAAATCCGTCATTACGCGGGTGCTCTATGGAATCAATTGTTGTATTAATACGTTATAGCTAATAAGTCGGAAGACCATTTTTTGCAGATAATGCAGTACGTCTAGCCCCAGCCCAAATATGGGAATTATATTCTAATCTAGGCCTGATATGAGACTTGTAGATATGCGTCAAGTCTAATGGAATAAAATATTTCTTGCATCTTTGCAAGAAGCCCATGCAATTCATTGTATTTTTGGGCAATACCAAAAATATGATCGGACCAACTAAGATTGTTGGATATTTCAATGACTAAGATATTAAGAGATGGCGAGTCCGCTATATCTTCTCCATCGACGGAAATTCGGATTCGCTCTGCCTTAAGCGAGTATTGTTGTAAGGTCATAGTTTATTGAATTAAATGCGCGGCTTCAGATGTCAACTATAGCATTCTCACGGGAATCACCCATAGATTCGAACGAGTACACGAAACCAAGGGTACTGTCGTCTAAAAATCTATGAATAGGATTCAAAAGTTAGAGCTAGCCGATCAATAATAAAAATGAGAAAGAAAGTAGGAGAGAGCACAGAACCTTGCGGTACACTGGCATAACTTGAATTGAATGGTGAAAGAGAAAACTTTCAAGTCACTTTAATAAAAGGGATGTACATATGTATATTATATAAAATTTTTTGCAATCCATATTTTTTTGAAAAATAACTTAGTTAGTTATTTGTTTTTACTTTTAAAGTCCGGTGACATATGTAGGTTATATAGGTTGCGAAAGGGTGTTTCTTTGTTTGCCTGTAAATGGCAGAATTAGCAAAATATTACCTACTTCCAATTTTTCTTTAAAACTCTTATTTGAGAACGCTAATTGAAAATTAGAAAATTTGAGACAACCAATTTTAAGAATTTGGGAAAATTCAAAATAAATTTTATTGAAAGGCTTGGTAACTTGTATAAGAATAGAATAAATTGACATTTAGTAATCAGCAAATTAGAAAAATAAAGAGAATAAAACATAAATTGCATGTGCCGCATTTAAAAAAAAAACAAATAACTGCATATTTTTCGAGAAATAAAACCGAATTCACAAAAAGCTTTATTTAATTAATTTTTTGAAAAAATTTCTTTTCAGAAATTCCATATATTCCTTATAAAAAAGCTTTGTACAGAGCTCTCTAGCTGTACATGTTTTCAAGCCATCGTTTTCTTTTAAATAATTTTTTTCAACGTGTAGAGCATTTTAAACTCTTTCCTTAAGAAAAAAAAAAATTCTTCTTGTAGCCTTTACCATTATCAAGAAAAAGAGATGAAATTCTTTTTTCGCCCACTAGGTGGTGTTTGTGTAACTGCATTCTAGAGCTAATCGTATTATTATTAGTCAGAAAGATAAACAGTTAAGGTCAGGGGTTCCGGTTAGTCATTTAAGTTTCGAGTAAATGACCACAATATCTGATATAATCACATGCAATTTTCTAAGACCATTCGATGTGGTTTTGGGAGACCAACCATATCGACAATTAACGCCCTCATGTGCATAACAACGAGTTCCAGTATGTCAATAGAGCATGACATGACATCAACTTACTGGTAGAAGCGAGACCTATCCAATCTCTGGCGATCTAAGGTCACGGCACCCTTCACAGTAGCCACCACGATGCTCCCATAAAGGGGCCATCATAAGTTGAGGTGGATAAATCCTTATTATTCAGGGCTCCTCTAACCCAGTGGTACCAAGTTAGCCAATGTCGGGCCGCCCATTTGGTATAGCTTTTGTAAAGCATGATCAACGAACCATGAATACTCCCAGTGACTATCTTCATGCAAGATATCCTTTTTGTAACGGACTGGTCACACCATTTTGGCCTAGATCTTATTAACAACGTCTAAAAGAATTGTACCTGGCCTATACAGGTAGTGCAACCCTTATGGGCGCTGTCAGAGGGGACCACGTGAAGGTTAAGATATGTCCGTATTCAGTCTGGATAGGCTTCGAGATCTTGATCTTATAGCTGACCATGCATACTAACCATATAAGCACTACTAACATACATACCTGATTTCCGTTATTCATCAACTTATTCATCAACTAAGCCATCCTTTCGCCCCCAGCCCAAGAGGCTATGTCTGTTTTTTCTCTTCTCTCTCACTCACTACTATGTCTGAGATTTTATTATTCTGACTATCATGAGCACTTAAATTCTCTGCATAATGACCTCCTGTCATTAAAGCCCTACTACAGTACCCACAGAGCCGTGAGAAGTATCAATTCGTGTATATGGTATCTTTCACCCATACTACCTTACTGTACGTACTCTCGTGGAAGATGCCAACAGTTCAACTTAAACAACTAAAACAACAAACCAACAAATTTCTTCCATCAAGTATGCATGCTTTCCTCTTATACAGCTTTCACTTTGTTCAGCATTGCCCCTCACAGACTTCTCCCCCCCCCCCCCACGAACAATGCAGAAAGCTGTCATGGTTTTACGTGAGCACCTGCCATTATGGCTTAATTTCACGGCAGTCTTAATGCACGGATTAGAAGACAAGCGACAATCAATGCCCTCGAAAGGCAGAATATATTTATATTCTGTCTCAGAAGTACCAGTTTATGTCAGTGCATGCTTGACATTGGACTTACTGGTCGAAGCGAGACCTACCTAAAATCTCTTCCGATCTTTGGGTCACGGCACCCGGTTGATTTAGCGCAGCTCCACGTCGAGAGCCAATCCTCTAAGCATACATTAATAAGCGACCATTCTTCAAATTCACGGACGCAGTATACAATTATGACAAAAGAACAAACTACTCTGTTTAGAGAAGAATGTTCGCCTAGGTCATGCAGACTCAGACAATCTCACTCTGCCCGCATATGTACTACCACAACCACTACGATGCTCCCACAAGGGGGCCTTCTCATGTTGAGGCGAATATTGCTCTATATCGGGGGCTCTATTCGGGGCTATGATCCGCCCTTTAGGCTAGGAGAGGCTTGAGACTAACGCCAGTAGTCTTATAGCATACCAAGGTACAAATACCAAGCTGCATACTAGGTCATATACGCGCTAGGCTTCACTAGGTATACTCACTATCATCAGTAATCAGATGTGTCAATGACCTCAGCACAACGAAGCACGGTGCGCATATATGACTTTTCATATCCAGTTATTCTCCCCTGGCAGCTCTGCGCTTCACTAACCCTTTACACCGCCACACGAACATTGCAGTCGGACTGGATATAAACGAGCCCAGATGTCATATATCAAAGGCCCTGGGGCTCTACCCGTACCGTATTCCAGGCCGTGGTATTAGCCATAGAAAAATTCACCAATACCAGCATTAAAAAGCCATAAATGGCTTAACCGTTAATATCCTCTCGGACAGTCAAGCCGCTCTCAAGGCCTTAAAGTTCTACACTATTAAGTCAAGGATATTCTGGGGGTGTCTGCAAAACCTTAAAAAATCTATCAAAAAGCGAAACAAAGTGATCATTATATGGGTATCTGGACATAAGGGTCACATAAAGGTAATGAAATTACTGACGGCCTACCCAAAAGAGGAGCGGAATTCGCTTTGTTGTACCAGAGCTAATTTGCTGAACTTCAAAGTGTTACCTCAATGCTAACCTGGGAGAACAAACAAGAATCCCTTTCTTAGGAAAGGCTACAAGGAATTTGTTAGGCAAAAATGTTTATCGACACCTCTGGCGGAAAAACAAATGAACTCCTACTCCTTAGTAGAACAAAGCTCAAAATGATTACAGAGCTTATCTCAGGTCAGGCCGTTGCCCATTGAGGTATCACCTATACAAAATGGACTTGACTTGAGACTTCATCCTGCCGCTTCTGTCGGGATGCTCATGAAATCTCGGAGCACTTGCTCTTCAACTGCGAAGCATTGGCCAGACGGTGATTACTTCACCCCGAACATGCTTTTCCTTCACCAAACTATGTGTAAAATCTAAGTCCCAGAATAGCTTTAGACTTTATTAACAGTCTAAACCTAGAATGGGAACTTATATCGTCGCAGTGATTGCGATGGAAGGCAAACGTCTGCACACCCCTTCACAAATCGAATCTAATTCGAGCCGGCCCATATTTATTCAGTTTCTCCGCTAGAAATGTCATGTAAAGACAAATAGTTACATTTCCTAACAGAGGAATGATTCTGGAGAAATCTGATATACTCTATATAACTACATGTAAGAACAACAATTTTGAGTAATACTTTCTATAGAAAAATGAATGATATTAAGTATTAAATCCTCATATATATGTACCTATTCACGAACCATAGTTATTGCACAAGTTAAACATTGAGCAAAGCTTAATACCTACTGAGTTTTATTACCGCAAAGATTATCACTCTACTAAAGTTCGAAAGTGCCCTATAACATCACATGGTCAGATTCACATCAGATTTGTAATAATTGTAAGATTATCTGATTATCTAAATTGATTACTTAAGTCAAGGTCGGACGAAGAAATACTTTATATGCCACACTAGACCCTAGCTAGCACTCACTATTTAAGCAGATAAGCTTCGAAAAATTTCAAAGCGCATTAATTCCGTCCAGACTTAACTGTGTAATCATAGATCATGGGCACATTTTTTTCCTTCTTTTCTTTTTTTCTTTTTTTTTTTAAATTTATGTATATCTCTCTATCTATTCACTTCAAGTGTACTGACAGATTGTAATCACCTGGGTGAAAGATCATCTAACAAATTAAATTGCCCGACATCTCTTCCTGCTGTGAACACAGCAGTGAAGTGAAGATGCGGTCTTATGCTAATTGTAATAGGCTGCTGCTATTTAGTTATTCACCAACAAAAGAACTAAAATTGCATAATATTGTATTTGCGGCATTAGGTATATTGTATTATGCACATATATATATATATATATAAGTATATAGATAATCTAAATACACGATCTAATTACATCACTCAAGTGGGTAGATGGTTAGGTATAGTCCTCCTTGTCAAGTAGGTAAGTAAGTTCCATGCATTCAGACTTGGTTACATGGACCACTTCCAGAACGTGAACATCTTCAAGTTTTATGGGTTAATTGTAGCGCAACGTTACGAAATTGAAAACAATGTTTAATTAAGTACTACCGGTTTATAGTGCGTATTCCGCTTTAGTTTTTTTAGATTTGGTTTGATTTTAAATTTGCACAAGTCATGAACTTCTTAGATTTCCTAATACTCTGTTAGTTTGAATTTTTTATATAAAAGAAAATTTCACATTCTTTCTGGTACGTTAATAATTTCCAGTAGAATTGTTTTACCTTAAGCAAGTTTTTAAGATTTATGGTTGCCTCCTTTCTAAAAAAGAGAAGAAAAAGTTTTTTTTTTTTTTCATGGAAAACGCTTGAATGCCAATCGTAGATTAATGCAATTTATATCAGAATTATACACAGTGCAAGAAAATTTTTGGGAAAACGGAGGCCCATTTCGTTGGATTTAGTCTGGTATTATTATTATTATTAAATGGGGGTGCAGGCAAAGATATAACCTCCTATCCAGTCACTGCGACCTGTAAGATATTTTGTGACATTGCTCCTAAGTGCCCTAGGGCGCCCATTCGAACTAATTGAGGTCTTTTACAAAACCTATAATGTTCTTCATCTTTTGGCCTTATGCGGCCCACAGCTTCACAGTTATAGAGATCAACAGTCTTATCGTCTTCCAAACAGAAGCAAAAAGATTCACTATAGACCTTAATCATCTTATTAAAATGATACCTAACTGGATAATTCCCAGTAAATTGGTCCGTTATGAGCCTTAATTCTTTCGTGTTGATTAGCGTGAGGAATACTTTTGTCCTCTGTTGCGAATATGTAATGAATGAATCTCTTCACCTGTCTCAGCCCAGGGGTAGTTTCACAGTGTGTCAATTTAGTTCTGGCTTCCCAAGGCCTGTCTTGTGCCGAAAGATGAATTGTTACATATTGTTACACACAGGCTCAGGGCCAATAAACAGAGATCTGGCTAATTCCTTTGCGAGGCGGTCCGTAATATCGTTACCCTATATAATGGCTTCATATCCAGCTTCACCTCAACACCTATATCAAACATTCAAACAGCTGCCTACCTGGCAATAATTCAATAATTTAGCAACAATAAAATCATAAAAACAATTACACATATTAAGTCTAATCTAAGTGACGAAAAACATAACAATACCACACTTCTTTGCTGAAATAAGGCGGATAAAATTTCAGCGTGTGGCATACCTTTTTTTTGTATACTGCGCCAATGTTATCGCTAATGAGGGTTTAAGCTAAGCATATTAGTGAAATTGGTTCTGCATTATATTAAAAAAGAACGAAATTTTAAAGTTGTGCGGCTTGCCAACTACCACCTATATATTGGGCCCTAAACTACTATTCATACAGAAAAGTTGTCTTCTGATATTCTTAAGCTTATAGTTTCTTATCTTTCCAACCGTAGTTAAATTTTTCTATCTTTCCTAACAAATATGCCTACCAGTGTTGGAACTTCAGTGTGTTTAAAGTTTAGTAAATTGAAATACAAAAGTGTAGTAAATAACTTCCACTAAGATTAATTAAAAATTTTCTGTAGGTAGGTACTAAGTACAGTACTGTTTTATTAATCATTCTTAGCTTGATGTGATCATTTCATTAACATGAGATGACAAGTACAAATTTTGGTAGAGATAACTCATTAAATTGCTAAAAAACAGCAGTAAACAACTAATGAGAAAACTGAACGAATTGTTAGGAAATTTTATTAAAATATTTATAGATATGTAAAACCATAGAGATTTTGTATAAGAATTTCATTTCGAAAAACAGTTTACATATAAAATTATAAATCTTCATAACAAAATAATTTTTATTATACTTATAAGTTACACGTACTTCTCGTATCAAATTAAGTAATTTTATGAAAATATGGTGCAAAAAAAAACTCCTTTTACATCGAAAAATCCTTGAAAAAGAAATTTCTTTGCAAAAAGAGGGCGTTTCGTATCGGCAGGAACCGTATATACTCATCAGTACGGCTTTCTTCCTGCCTGCGCTATACGCCAAAATAAACAACCATACATATGTATATGCACTAAAAATAATTTTTAAGTGTGAATTATATGTTATGAGGCGTGTTAATTTTATTTTGATGATAATTTTGCAATTTATCAGAACTTTTAATATTTTCCTACAAAAGCTCGAGATAATTATCTAACTTTTGAAAAACTAAGAAATTTTTGATGAAACTTATATGTATATCGAAAATTTTTTGTAATTTAATTAAATATTTATTGCTTATTTTCCATAATTCTCAAAAGTGTAGTAGAAATGAGTTGGAGTGTAGTAAACAATTCTAAGAGCTACATAAAGTGTAGTAAATCTACTTCACATGTTGTAGAAGTTCCAGCACTGGTGCCTACATAGATTCGGACTACGGCCGCACATACACTATTGTTACTAAGGTGAGAGTTATTGAGCGTAAAATAGTAAAGTTTGTTTTTAATAAAACTATTTGATTATTTTGCTAAGTTAGGTATATAGTAAGTGTAACCTTTGGGAAATTGAGGAGCCTAGCTTAAAACTACTGGAAGACTATTTTCCTGTGTGGATAGTAGCTTAGGCTTTATGGCATATATAAAAACAATGTGTAGTTGGTTTTCCATAAGAATCAATTTAAAGCATTTTTGAGAATCGGACTAGCATGCACACATATAGATTTCTGTTTCATGGCTTGGGAAGTAATTCTCGAGGGTTTTGCAATGGTTCGATCTAAATTTTAAAACAAACCATTGCTGTCTTGCTGAAAAAAAAAACTCTGGGTGTATGCATGTCGATTTCTTACGTGTTCCTCACAATGACTTTTACATACACAGTAAAAAATTCAGAATTCCATTTAAAAAGGGTGTTCAATGAGGTTGGTATGTACATTTTCGTAGTACATTTTTCCATTTAAAATGGTATAATTATTATTACTCTTAAATATAATTTTACCAAGCTCCGGTATAGGAAAATAATCACTGTGTATGGTAAATATTTAGAACATCTTCAGAAGTATGATATACCTATACCCCGATCGCAAATGCATTCGAAACGCCCATTTTTTTAATTTTAAAACGAATCGCATTCAAACATGATTTTAATGTTTTCTTCAGACAGTAGTTGCCAAATAAGAATGCGTTATTAAAAAATAAAATATTTTTTTTATTGATAATATCCAAAACTGTATACTGAATCGAAATAAAATATTCTTAGATATGATATAAAATTAAAATATTTTTATTCTACTATCAAAGAAGAAATGTGCCTTTAATTTTATGCAACTAAGCTCCAAAGATATTTTCGAAGATGTTTTACGTGTAAAAAAAAATGTGTAAAACACTTGCTTCTACATACAAATATAAAATTACGAATGAGAATGACACTACTTCACAATTTGTTCTAAGCAGGATAGAGCGTGTTGTATTTTACACCATACGGAGTTCAGATACAATTCTGTTTGGGAAACTACTGTTAAGTTATACCGAACGGAGTTTTAAGATAAATATTTTCGAAGTTTTCCGCTTGATAGACCTCCGCTGGGTGTTTTTGTTATACGGATGGATAATATTTTTGAGCTTTTCACACAAAACAAGTCTCATTCGCATATAAAGGGAAATTTTTACAATATTCAGGGTAAAATATTTAAAATTGGTCATGGGGTATAAATTATTTAAAATTATCCGAAAAGGACTCAAAATTCATGTTATCCAGCAAATGAGGTAAATTTACACAGATTTTTTTACTGTGTATAGGCGTATTGGCCGGATTACATTAACAACGCCAACGCCGGTGTGGTCGTCGTTTTATGTCAAAAATATTTAGAGACAGTACTGCATGTATGAAATGCATTACATTACCCACGCCGACGTCATCGTCGTCGTCGGCTTGATCGGCGCTCCATTGCTGCCAATATGCTGGATCTATATCTATTATGAAAAAATGAAACGATATTTAAATTCTGAAAATAAATGATTTTATATTAAAACAAGTGAAAAAGCTAGAATTGGTCTAAGACCAATTCTTGTGATACCCTAGATGAATGCCCGTATGAAATTTCGTGTGGTCACCCATTTGAGCAATTTTGATTTTTTGCATTGGTTTCTAGCATATATTTCCAGAACGGCTCGTCGGACAGAAAAAATGATTATAACCAATATTATAGGATTTCTTTTTCTGAAGAAGCTTTTAGTACAATAAAAATGTCTAGGGCTGATCGTTTTCAAAGTATATGTAAAAAACCAAAATTTAAATTTTTATATGGCAACACCAAGAAGGGGTTGCCCGATTTAGTTCATTTTCGAAATTTTATTTGCTATTCCAAATTTCAGCTTTCTATATCGACGTGCTCTCTGGTACTGTTCAAATATATAGTGTAAAACGAAATTTTTGTATGGAAGCCCCACGAAGGAGTTGCCCGATTTGTCTCATTTTCGAACTGAATTTTACTTTTTTTTAATGTCCGTGTACAAAATTTCAGCTTTCTAAGTGAACGCGTTCTCGAGTTATCGTGCGCACGGACGGACGGACGGACGGACATGCAAAAATCAAAATAATTTTTAATATTATGCGTGGGTGTCCCATCCATTTTGCTTTACCATCATTATTTCGAGGTGTTACAAACGGAATGACAAACTTAGTATACCCTATAGATTTCATCTAGGGTATAAAAATGTGGACTTGACGGGAAAGAAAATATTTTTTTTGTTATTTTTTAAAATTTTATTGCAAGCCGGCAGAGATTACAAGCAAATAACTCAACTGTAAAATGGAAGGGAAATTAAGATATGGCGCTGCCGCATAGTGTTAATGTAACTTGCCCGGCGTTTTGTTCGGCGTTTGACGACGACGACGACGACCACGCCGGCGTCGGCATTGTTAATGTAATCCAGCCATATGAATGAAAAAGAAGACAAAGGCATTCAGTATTTGTTGGTTAGTGCTTCGATTTGGCCAGCTGAAACATTAAATGTCATACTATTATCATATCTTACTCTGATCTTTATCAGCAGGTTAATTGTATTTTGTATTTCATTTTCTCTAATTTTCTATAAAATATTCATGGTATACCTCAGGGCTCTATATTAGATCCCTTACTATTCGATTTTATTTATAAACTATTTGCAGAATATTACATATTAATGATTCTAAATAATGTTATCATGCCGTATCGCGCGACAGTGCTCTGAGTATGGGAAACATCATATTCATAATAAATTTTTGTTGTCAAAGTTAGGATGTGTATTTTCGTTTCATATGTTCATAGAACTCTAATAAAACTTTCATTTTCGCGTTACTTAATTCCATTCTCTACTGAAATGATTCTAGAAAAACATTAATAGTATCTAATCCTACGAAATCTGGCTTATATCTGACACTGTGCGTCCTTGTTTATTGTGGCTATAGCAAAAAATTGCATGACGTTAGTTAACGAAAATTGGTTTATTTCATATATATATGTATTTTTGTACAATCTTCTACTAGATATCGATATCATTTCTATACGTTTCAAATTCTCATATTTGTATGGTTTTAAATCAACCCAACCTCTATTCAACTTTTGATTTTCCATATAGCTGTGTAACACAGCATGGTCAAATTTATTTTTTATTCAATCTTTCCTTGAATTTTTATTATGAATTATGTTTTCATTAATAAACATTGTTGTTAAAATAAAAAAAAAATGATTCCCTTTTATCTATTAGAGATACTTATTGGATAGATAATATTGGTAAAAATGTAATGATTCATGATCTACACTGACCTAGAGTTAGCCTTCTTCACAATGAAGTAAATTTCTACTTGTTTGCAAAAATTTTTCTTAGAAATTTTTGTACTCTGCTACTTGAAGATATAACCTCTGCACGTATATGTGTATGTCCTCCACAAATCATATCAATATACATGTAGGTATATGTCTAATAATAATCCAATAAAGGTTAACTCTCATTAAGTCAAAAATCGTGAATTCTATTAAGATCTATCACTCGAAATTTGGCATAATGTCACTGAGGGCTATTTGTCAATAAATTTGACCTTCCATATGAAAGCTGGTTCATTAAAACGCATTCCACTTCTTTGTATACAATTACTCCTTTTAAAGTCCGGTTGGGGCGACGCTATAATATATCATGGCTAATATACAAATTTGGAGCTATTTTAAATTTAACAGATCTGTTACATCCAAATATACTACAAGCTCATGCTAGAAAAACATAAAAAGCAAAAACAAAATCACTATTAAGCGGAAGGGAGCAACAGTTTTTGCGATCACGTACGTACATACCTACATACATACCTACATATGTATATAATACCTTTTGCTATATGCTAGTAAACAGATCAAACCGAAGAGCTCTTTATGTAACAAATTAGCCATAAATCGTATAACTATGTGACATTGAACTACAATTTGTAACGAATGTTCACGCGTTAGAGAGGTATCAAATTTGTCTTAAGTCTGTAACTATTGGTCATATCCGCCACATTTAATGCATGCGAACACGATGGGTTTGTCAAGTATAGTTAGTATAGGTGTATATGGATAAAGATAATCCCGCGCCTGTTGTAATAATTGGTGATTCTTCAGCGACCAGACAGATGTCTGTAATAAATCTCCGATTAATTGTGACCATGAGTGCAAACGACTAGCAAAATACTGCGTAAAATAGCAGAGCACTTTCATAACAAGTTTTTATTTTTTAAATTTTTTTTTTTGCAGTAGGTATAGTTGTTGTGACATGTGTATCGCCTTAGGGTCAATCAGGATTTTTAACGCTATAAGCACTCCTAAAAATAATTGATTGATCGATGATATACCCATGTCCATGATGACCCTACAAAGAAGAGCACTTCTTATTATCGCGCTTGAATGCTGCAACTTTATAAGATTGACACTGATATTATATAACATACGTAAGTCTATCCCTGAGCTTTTTATGGATATGATGCTCATTACTGAATAAGTTAAGTGGTTGTTGGTTAGTCAATATAAAAGCTTTTTCCGTTTGTTATATATGTCATCCATTGAGTAATGAAAATTAATTTGGATAGACAAGACCTCAGCGCTTTTTTTTGTTTTTTGCTTTTGCTTCAAATTTAATTATAGATAGAGAAGAGTTTGCATGTTTAAGGAAGCTCGTGAGAATTTTTATTTTTTACCATAAGCAATGTTGACTATAGTACATAGATAAGTTTGTACATATACATATATAGCAGCCTTGCTAGGCCATAAATAATTGATGTTTGATGGTGTGAATTTAATCAGCCAGCGTGTAGTATCATAAATGGTACAAGAACTAGATGTCGCATGGCATACTAGAGCAGAGTATACAGATTGTGAAATGGGTAGTGCATTCTGGAATGGACCATACCATGTTTTAGAGTATGCCGAAAGCAAATGTTTTTATAATAGCAGTTTTAAATACATTAGATCGACTTCCTCAACACTTCAGATACGAAAAAATATGAATTACTCGACGTATACATAATTTCAAATGTTGTGGTCCATTCCGAAATAGACCACCCAGCCATATAAATTTTGTATACTTTTTTGGTAATGCATGCGACATCTAGTTCTTATGGCATCTATGCATATAGTATCTATCCAGCGAGAAATGGAATCATATACCATCATTCAAATTGGATGCCTTCTTTGGAAGATATGATGCATGCCTTTATATTGGACACTTTATAGGACATTCGTACAGGCATGTTCTAGAGAGGAATCAGTTTAAGCTTTTTCGTGTGCTTCCCCCTAGCTTCCAAGATGCATGCCTCTTCATTGGATATTTATGCGAATAAGTGGCATATCCTTGGGAGGAAGTATTTGAAACTTTAAAAGAAGTTCCATTTTTGCATATATAAATATTTCTTGCTAAATGTTGCACTTTAGTAAAATCACAATAATTCACAATTATAAATTTACTCTATCCAAGCGAAAACAGATGGTTTCACAAACGAAATAAGAACGAGTAGAACTTTCAAACGATCTTCTTCCAGGATCAATCTGGAATTCATCTAAAAATGTTCAACTTTTTCATCTTTTTGCATCCCCACAAGCTTTCATGTGAAAGGCCGGACCAGATTTCCCGCTGGGTATTTCAATACTATTATATCGTTATGGTTATGAACTTATATAGGCTGGACGCATTATTATACTCAAGCTACGTGGTGTGAAGAATTCTTCACTATGTTCAATTATAACCTGATTTGGACAAAAAATTCTAATATTAATCTTGTGATCAAAGTTTACTAGTTTTAATAAGGCTTCCTACATATGTTAGCGATCCTGAAGACATCTCAGTACATCGGTATCGCTATATATCTACTACAATCGTTTATATATGGGTGACCCCAAAAGTGACGTTCAATGGTAAAATTTAGGTGCCTCATAAGTCATATTGATAGGTACCCAAATCACCCGATTTTGCGTAGTTTTCGAGTTATGATTTTTTTTCGTGATTTTTCACCAAATTACTAAATTGAACATATTTTTGTTCATCGTGACTTGAATAATTGATAGAAATTGATGATTTGTTTTTTTTAATTTAGATGAATGTTAGGCCCACCCATCCTATACAAAAAGATTTGATTTTGTAGCTCATAACATTGAGCCAACAGAAATTTTGAAATTACATAAAGTTCAAAGTAATAAAATGTACCAAAATCTTTGAGGGCGATTTAAAAAAAGTCACATAACTTTTTTAACCCAAAACTATTTTGAAAAGCTCCTCATTTCATTGGCTATTTACTGTGTAAATTTCATTGCGATATCGCACCTTAGATCGGCTCTAACGTGGTAGGGTTATGTCCGATCGAAAAACGGGTTCCACTGTTTACCTCAGCTCATTACCAACCAGCTACAATTCTTAGAAGATTTTTTTCTCTGGATACTTTAAGGATGGTAACTGCGGTGTATGTAACCCAAGTGCATGAAAATGGGCCTTTCGGCCACAAAAACGTCCCGAGAAAGTTTCCTGAATCAGGAAAAACGTACACCACCCGATAGTACATACTCGGCGAGACCTTCAGTTTGATATGTAGTTTTTATTATTGAATAAAAGTTGACTTTTGGTGTAAAGAACTTTTATTATTTTACTAATTACACGATAAACATTATCCCTAGGAGACGATGTAATTGACAGAAACAAAAAAACATAAGACGTATAGTGACATGTAGCATGCCGTATTGGAACTACCTCCACCCTTAAAGTATCCAGAGAAAAAAATCTTCAATGAAAAGAAATAAAAGTAGAGATTACTCTTTAGGATTTTTTACCGGGTAAACTTATATTTGTTCAAAAAGGAATTTATTTTTATTCTCCGGTATATAGCAAAAGCTAAAAAATGTTTTTAATTTGTTATTTCATCACACAACCCATTATATTTTTGGTGACCAGTTTCAAGGCTTGGTTTTGACTCATCAACAAGTCCCAAATAGTAAAGTTGAGAGATTTGAAAAACAAATGAAAAAATAAAAAATAGAACAAATAAAAGAAATGGAAAAATGAAAAAAATTTACCCGGTAAAAAATCCTAAAGAGTAATCTCGACTTTTATTTCTTCCTCCTTGGTGTAATATAGGATTTTTGCCTGATATAATAAACACCCAGAAGTTATTCTGAGTTTATATGAGAGGAGATCAATTTGATCTGTTTCAAGCGTCTACAGCAGAAAACCAAACTGTACCGATGAGTGTAAGGTTTTCCGCTAACACGTAACGCTTCTTCTTCGTCCTTTTTCTTTTTTTTTCAGCCCACTGCGGGCGTATTTGATCCGTTTCGAATGAATCTGGTTTTTCAAATTTTTTAAAATTTTTTTAATAAAACAATTTTTTTTTCTATTTTTCTCAATTTTTTCATTTTTTCATTTCTTTTCTTTGTTCTATTTTTCATATGTTTTTCAAGACACTCAACTTCGCTATTTGGGACCTAAGGATGAGTCAAAACCAAGACTTGAAACTTGTCACCAAAATATAATGGGTTGTGTGATGAAATAACAAATTAAAAACATTTTTAGCTTCTGCTATATACCGGAGAATTCAAATAAATTCCTTCTTGAACAAATATTAATGAAAAGAGGAGGTTTTTAAAATAGATTTGGGTGAAAAAAGTTATGCGACTTTTTTTAAATCGCCCTCATAATTCTGGTACATTTTATTATTTTGAACTTTATGTAATTTAAAAATTTCCTTTGACCAATGGTATGAGCTACAAAATCAAATCTTTTTGCATTGGATGGGCCTCACATTCATCTAAATGAAAAAAAAAATCTCTCAATTATTCAAGTCACTATGACCAAAATTGTGTTCAAATTAGTAGTTTGGTGAAAAATCACGAAAAAAACTCATAACTCGAAAACTACGCAAAATCCCATAATATACATGGGGGTGATTAGGATACCCCTCAATATGAGGCACCTAAATTTTACCTTTGGACGTCACTTTTGGGGCCACCCTGTATATCCATCAAATACGTCGAACGTTCAAAATTCTTTTCTTCGTTCGTTAGGAACTGCTTTACAGCATCGACATTATTTCCGTCATGGTGGTTCATAGGACAGGATGTGATAGTACTCACATAGAAAAAAAAACAATTAGACGCAGGTGGGTGGGGGAGGGGGTGTGCATTTCAACAGTATCGGAGTTAAAGGGTGATTAAGAAAATAAGCTAACTTTTTACAAAACACCCTGTATCTCAAAAATTACATATAGGATGTACGGTCACCGTTAAGAACTCATTATATATGGAACCTCATAACCTTTCCAATGACTGTTCAACCAGCTCCGCACTTCTCTCTTCGCCGGATTTATGGTATGTAGTTTAAATTAAATAAATTGGGTAACTCCTTCGTAGGGTTGCCATAGGAAATTTCGTTATATTATATACTATGTATTTTGATACTCTCTTTCATAAAAAATAGTAAACAGAATTTTTAAAATTGGTTAAATCGGGAAACACCTTCTTGATTCTGTCATATAGAAATTTAGGATTTTTACGCATACTGTGAAAACGATTTTTACTGTCTGACGAACGGTTCCAGAAATAGAAGCGAATTATCAAACTTGCATCGAGGGATGACCATGCGAAATTACATACGCGTATTCATCGAAGGTATCATCAATTCTAGCTTTTTAATAATAGGTAAGTACTTTACACATTACTTTATTTCGTGATTGTAAATTTAGGACAAAGAAATCAAAAATAAAAACTTGTTTTACACATATAGACTCTCTATCAACTTCACTCACCTCTCCCGTATGGTCTAGTGGCTAGGATATCTGGCTCTCACCCAGGAGGCCCGGGTTCGATTCCCGGTACGGGAATTTTTTTTTTGTGTATAATCTCTATGAATTTTGTTTATTGACTTCTGTGCTCTAGAAGTAATGTTGAGTTTATAAGTAATCATGAATTTTGGTCTGGGCACATAACGGAATTCATTCTTAAATATTTTTCATGATCAATCAGTCAGCAAGTTGCTTGGTGTGATACTCAACAGAAAACTCAAAAAGGTTAAAATCCAACCTCGATCGCGGGAGAGGGATTTCAATGTGTTTAATTTTTATTAGGGTGCAGTCTCTTATCATATAAACTGGCATAAAATTAAGTTAATTAATAATACAAAGAATAGAGACATTGCACAGTATAGAGTAAATAGGGGAAAACTGGATTTTTGCATGAACCTTCCTTTCGTGGTTCTAAACAATATACCAAAAGTGCCCCGCTAAAATGTTACGAGGGGTCAAAGGTCACAAAAAACGGGGTTTCACGAAAATCTAGTTAACCGTGACTTCTATCGAAAAAATATTAGTTATCAAATTAATAGCTTAGAAAATTCCCTACAAAAAACATGGCATTACTTTTTTTTTTAAGTTGTAGCGTTTATGTTTCTTATGATACGTGCACCCCTTTCCACGCCACCCTTGAGATATGCAAGATTCGTTTTTATACCCTAGATGAAATCTATAGGGTATAATAAGTTTGTCATTCCGTTTGTAACACCTCAAAATAATGATGGTAGAGCAAAATGGATTGGACACCCACGCATAATATTAAAAGTTATTTTGATTTTTGCATGTCCGTCCGTCCTTCCGTTCGTATGTCTGTGCGCACGATAACTAGAGAACGCGTATACTTGGAGAGCTGAAATTTTGTAACGGACTTTAAAAAAAACAAAGTAAAGTTAAGAACCAAAATGAGACAAATCGGGCAACTCCTTCGTGGGGTTGCCATACAAAAATTTCGTTTTCCACAATATATTTGGACAATGTCTGAGAACGCGTCGACCGACGTAGAGAGCTGAAATTGGATACATGGTGTTTCCATTGTACTAGTAAATAAAATTTCAAAAATGGACTAAATCGGGCAACTACTTCTTGGTGTTGCCATATAAAAATTTAGGTTTTTTACCTATACTGTGAAAACGATCAGTCCAAGACATTTTTATTGTAGTAAAAACTTCTTCAGAATACGAAATCTTATATAATTGGTTATACTCATTTTTTCTGTCCGACGAACCGTTCTAGAAATATATGCGAAAAACCACTTCAAGTTTAAAATTGCACAGAAGGGTGACAATACGAAATTTCATAAGGGCATTAATCTGGGGTATCATAAGAATTGGTATTTTAGACTAATTCTAGCTTTTTTACTTGTTTTTTAAGTGTTGTCCCCAATGAGGATAATCCACGTCTATTTGTAATTAAAAAAATGTTAAAATATTAAACAAATTAAACAAATTATGAATTTTTGTTTTATTCGAAAAATTATTATGTATAAAAAAAATTATAAAATAAAAAAAAAACTGTTTTTTTTTGTTTTTATTTAAAAAAAATTAATTAGGTTTTTATTATTATTTTTACATTTTTTTTTTATTAAAAAATTTGTATTTTAATAGGAACAATTATTATAACATGGTTCTTAATTAATTTTTTATTGATCAGAGCAAATTTGGTTCTTCGTCATTCCATTATAGTGAGAGTGCACGTATCATAACAAACATAAACGCTACAACTTAAAAAAAAGTAATGCCATGTTTTTTGTAGGTAACTTTCTAAGCTATAAATTTGATAACTAGTATTTTTTCGATAGAAGTCACGGTTAACTAGATTTTACGAAAACCCGTTTTTAGTAACCTCTGACCTCGTTAACAATTTTAGCGGCAAATGTATCGATCGGGACTTTTGGTATATTGTTTAGAAGCACGAAAGGAAGGTTCATGCAAAAATCCAGTTTTCCGGGAATTTTTCCGAAGTTTGACCTATTTTTCGTCTTTATTCCTTGAACTATAAATAATTAATAATTTCATTGACGGAAAAAACATTTTCTAGATTGTTGGACTACTAATTTGCGTCACAACATCTGATTTAAAAGCGCAAATCTTTTGTACTCAAGCACCTGCTGAATTCCGTTCCGTAAGGAAATAAAAGGGGTCTGTCTGTCTATCGTAGAAAAATATTGAGGGATCATAGCTTTGTGAAAGTAAAATGAAATAAATAAATTATATGGAGACAGTAACCAAGATTTGATGTATAATTGCGGAAGAGCTGACAATATAAGTAGGACTTAAATTTATGAAATACCTTATCTTATATCGCTCGAGATCCTTGATTTTCGTCAAACTGTAAAAATTTTCCATGCGATTAGGTGTTTCGATAATATAACAGTATCGTAGATCATTCGTGAAGTGCATTGAATATAATCGGTATTATATTAATGAATCCTAAATATACGATAATTGTGACAATCACCTATATACAAATGATAATTAGAGTTATGAATGTTATGAATAACCTGCAAAAGATCATTAATAAGTATGGAAAAAAAGATCATAGAATAGATTTCTGCGGTACACCACATTTGGTTGGAAAAAAAGTTAAGGTTATATATTATTACTAGAAACTACGTATTTGGCAACAATCAGTAGATTGATAATGAAATTAGTTTAATTGTTATGCTCGAAAAGCTGAATGAAGTTCGAAGTTTGCTAATGAGAATTAGATGGTGCCTGCTTTTCGGATGCTTTGGAAAAATCAAGAAGTGTTACTTTATCGTCATTTATTGTAATACGAAAATCATCTGTAACCCTTAAAACTGTCGATGTGTATTGCTCTGAAGTCGGATACGGACTGAAACTGGCATGAAAAGTTATTGGTGTTAATGAACGCTGTGATGATGATCCCCTGTTTATACCTACAATTTTCTGCACATCTGACAAGATTTTAGGAACAGATGATAATGAGGAGCCTTCATAAGGGGCAGAGCTGGGCAATCACCAAAGAAAAAGTACTTAAGTACAAGTACAAGACACGAAGGCCTGAGTACTTCAGTGTAAGTACAAGTACCGCTTGTATGAAAAGTACTTGTAACTAAGTATTAAGTCTATAAAAAGTACTGAGTACTTTTTGAAGTACTTTTTTAGAATCTTTGTACGTTGGCAATAATACATATAATGAAGTTTATCGAGTTCAGTTAATATTAATAAATAAATACCTTTTGAAAACTATCTTATGTATAGTAACCAGAGTGGCTACTATTTATAGATTTTTATAGTTTTTGGCGCTGCAGGTAGAGTAAAACTTTTACCTCTCATTAAAACTATTAGAGGTCCGCCCAAGTACCCATTATCGCCTCTATGGAAAAAATGTCCAGTAAATTTCTAAGAAAAAACTGAGGCCTTCCCTACATCAGGTCCAGGCATCGTTGATTTTAGATTGGAGCGAGATATTGTTTTCTTAAGGATAAATACTATAGTTATTTAACATACTTCATGAAATACAATAAAATAATAATAATAATAGTTACCAATATTGATACTAACAGTTTAACGCAGAAAATATGTGGTAATATTAGGCAAATATATAAAACAATAGCAAAATTGTAACAAACAGAATATGACAAGATATGAATAAGATTAACAAAACTATGAATTGATCATCGGGATCATAAAATAAATTTAAGAGAAAGAACAGCTACTTACAGATTTCTTAATAGATCACATATTATCATTAATCACTACAGAGATTAAATTGTCGAATACATCGACAAATTGGACCATTACTGCAGTAATTTGTTCTGTGAAGCAATTCATATAGAATGGAGAAGAACTTCAAATTCCTAGCAGTAATGTAAAACTGAATGTGCCTGAGCAGGGAAGGAGAAAAAAGTCTGTAATCCAGCAGATCTTTTAATAACATAACATTTTGGGTCTTCCGTCTAGTAGACAAGATTTGTAAATCAATCAATTATTTTACAGGATACGGAGGTAGATCGACACTCCACAGTTAAGTTTCCTCAGAATGAACCTAGTAAATCTCTTCTGAACGGCCTCGGTAAGGATCTCGCAGAGCAAAACTCAAGGATTGATCTGATCAAAGAGATGTATAGACTTTTAAGAGTATAAGGGTCCGAAAATTTCTATAGCACGACACCTGACGAAGTCAAGATGAAAATTCGGTTTGCTTAAAATTAAATTAATATGCTGGGAGAATGACATCTGGAAATCAACCAAGACAGAGTCACCAAGATCAGATTAAAAATTACATTTGGTAATCGGAGATCCGTTAATAATTGAATAATTCAAGTACTACCGGGAATGACCTTCTAGTGATGGTAATTGGTAAGATGTTTGCATTTAGATAGATTCAAAGATAAATGGTTAAGACAGCATCATCGAGCAAAGCTAAAAACGGTCTTGTTTAAAGTTAGTTGCATCTTGAGCATTAACAATCTTCATGAAAATCTTTTAGTCGTCTGTCACCATGCAATAAAAGGAAGGTAAGAATTTCTTAAAAACAACTAGAAATGTCTTAAGTAAAATAAAATGTAATTACTGCGCACGCTGACCTTGCTACATCCATTGATCATGTCATTCCTATGAATTTCATAAGGGGTTTATTAAGGGTAAGCATGTTACTAGCAGGACTGCAGTACATGAACATACCTGTCTTATTCGTTACCTATTGAACTCCCAGAAAAGATAATGTACTTTATTATGGGCTAGTTTAGACGGTGTAGTTTTTCGCGCCGCGCACGAAAAAGGTTGGAGAGGGAGATGAGCGGAGATAGGGGAGGTCGCGCACAGAGCAGCGTCCGAGCATCGGCCACGAACATGAAGTTTTTATCAATTTCTCTTTCACTTGCTTTCTATGAGTTCGGGGGAGTTCAGAATTTTTTTTATTTTTATGAATTTTTCTTTCACTTGTTTTTGCATTCGGGGGAGTTCAGAACAATTTGTTAACATGAGGGGATAGTATTGCGTAAGAAAAGAATAAAATGAGCTATAGGTGGAACCGCTATTAGTTGAAAAACTGTTATATTATCAAGGGTCTGAGACCTGCACAATACAAAATATAAAGATTACATAAAAAGAGACAAGAGAGAAAAATCTCTTAAAGTACTTTGAAGTGAACTACAAAAAAGTAACAGCGCAATTACTGTACAACGCATACGCAATAAAATTCAAGTATTGCGTGGACAATATGCGAACGAAATGAGATTAATTGCAGCATCTATGAAAAGTGATCCACTGCACTTAATTCGAGCGTTAAAAATTTGAATGAACCTCTGATATTTTTTCGCTTTTTCCAAGGTTGCACCAATAATTCCTTTTTCTTTTGTGTAGAAAGCCCGACACAGCGCTTAGTAAGCCTGTAACAATTCAATTATCTTCACTATTGCTGGTTCAGTACGCATTTAAAAAAGGAAACCCGGCATTATCTAAGCTCAAAGCCATATCTTCTTCAACTAGAACTCATATTCATGTCTAAAAACGAAATGATATTTTTATAATTTGAGTTTTGGAAGTTATTATTATATGGTAATAAACATATCTTTCAAAATGCGGAACATATTCAATAAAAATTTTAACAGTCCAAATAACTTTCAGTCAACGTGAACGCCACCCTGAGAAGAATGTCATAGACGACGAAATAAGCGATTAAAGGACTGATCCTGTTTTCGTGCGCGCCGTGCAAAAACTATCCCGTATTAACGCAATGCAAGTTTTTCCCTTCTTGCACAAAACAGAATGGGCGACCACCCAACGCAAAAACTACACCGTCTAAACCAGCCCTATAGGGTTCATGGAAATACCTTTTTAGAAAGATTAGAGGAATGAAAAATTAACAGAAAATGATCTGAGAGTAATGGTCCAACAAGGATGGCAAGGTGGCACAGAATTCGTCATTCGAGTAGTGCCAGTGAAAGGATAAAGATTTATAAAGTAAAAAAATATATAATCAGTTGTTGAACAAAATTAATTAACCTTACTTGAGTTAAATAAAATAATAAGGTGGGTGCAGTATGGGTTCAGTGAGTGTGCATGTATGAGATTTTTAAGATTGGATTTATATCGTGAATGTTTGTTCTTTTAAATAAATAAAGTTGATTAATTTATGATCGTGAGCAATATCCGTGGAACTGTTGTCGATCTTCAGCACAGGTTCGTATGTGCATCAAAATAGCACAGGTATGTCCGTGCCCTACATTGGTAAGGAACATGTAGGAATATACCCCGGTATGTACGGGTGAATCGATAGCAGATTCGCGAAGGTATTGCATGAGTGATTCGGAGTGGCTAGAGTTAAGTACTCACTGAGTGAAATGTTGATTTTACTCACACTCCAAAAACTTTTTCATTCTTTGCAGAGAAGTACTGAGTCACGCCCAGGAGGACATCCTCCTCCGGTCTGATAGGTATAGCAAGAAATCCATTTGAGTAAAGAAAAATGAAAGTCAAAGACACTTAGCTTAGTGAGTTGCAGACGAATGTTAACTCTATCTATTTCGAGGAATAACGGTCAGGTTCGTAGTAATTGAAGATTAATCCAATTTTTTTTTTTTTGGTTTATCTAGCTTAGAACTATAGATTTGTCTAGATCTTAATCAGAAGGTTGAATCCCGTTTAACTACAATACACATTTCGTCCATACTTCATAAAATAATTGAAATCAATAGTGTACACTTCATTTCTATTCCCATATGACTTGTTACTTTGAAATTTACATTATACTCTAACTTATAATAATTTAACTTAATGGTAGCAATAATAATAACAAAATTGTTATGTATTCGTCTATAATTAGAAACATTAAATTTTCGTATAGCATCATCTTCGATTTATAGGCATTTGCGCAATAATTATAGGAGATATACCTACCAGTAGACAAACATTCCAAAATTCCATTCATAAGAGCGTCTATAGATATATACCTACCAGCGCGATTCTCTTAATCGCGTCACGAAACAATAACAAAATCGAATAAGATCATAGCGCCGGCCGTTTCACCAGGAACATTAGACTCATGATTTATTGAAGTATGTACCTCGTCAAGCCGTGCGCGCATGCACAGAGAAATGTGTCTAAAGATTAGCCCCAAATAAATTAATCTCACTCACATCGGATAGAAAATGGAGGAACTATATAGAAACGCGACCTATACCCATATAGTCAATGGTTGCGCTTACTTAATCTTAGACGGATCTGTCTAGCTAGAGTAGAGACCTCTACTATACTTATGCGCTACTATATAGAGTGGCGCTGGTCGGGATTTGAAGAATTGTAAAAAAATAAAATAAAAAAATAAAAAACATCATGGAGCAATGCATGGAACTCACAGTTTCTAGGCATGTTAACAATTTAACATAAGAGCGAAAAGCAATTCAAGTGTGGTAGATCGCACTCACAGGTTGTGGCTATATAATCAAATGTGAATCTTCCGTCTTTACCGCCAACTATGTGAATTTAATAGGTGGATTAGAGCACCCAGATGCAATTATTTTTCTTGGGTAATCAATCCTAATGTTTCACGTATTGTGCTTAATCGGGACCTTCTAGATTACAGGTTGCATTTTATGATTATTTCTACAAAACGTAACGTATTTGTTCAAAACTCACATAAATTTTGGAATCTGCTCATTTGATGTGTACCCAACAAGTGATGTATGATATATGTATGTATGTATGTATGTACGTATGAATTTATGTAGTCAAGTCAAACTATATAGTTGGATTGGCAATGTGAAAGGCAGGTTGTAATTGATTTATTGATTTTGGGCGGACAAATTGAAAGTCATAGTAAGATTAACTGATAACTGAAGAACTTCTTAATTCGTTTATTAACATATGTGTAAACTTTCAAATCTGATTTTTATGAATTTCTCTAGAAGATGATCTAATATGAAGAAGGTAATTTTTTGGCAAAGATATGTTAAATCTTAGAACAGAAAGGAGATGAGCCAAGTGGCGGCCATGTGCACTTTAGGATATGGGGACCCCCTTAACTGAAATTATTTTCTAAAATACTTTTGGTTATCATCAACAGGAATAATAACGTATAGTTGATGTTAAGTCCTATCGCGCATTGGACACTTTTTGTCACGTAACTATTTTGTCACCACCGCCAATTCCGTCTTTATCTTTATTCTGCCTGGAGTTGACCTATTCATGCATGTTGCTTCTTTTCAGAATTTCATTTTCGCTCGATTTCTGTGGATCCTCGTGTGAGTTCATAAGTTCATTTAAAGTATCAATAATATGACAAGTTTGGACAGTGTTAGTGCGATTCCTCAACTTATTTTCCACCAGATCGAATGGTTTGAACATTTGTCATCTAAATGCGCGTAGTGTAAGAGCTAAGATGTTTGAAATGCATCAAATACTTCACGACACAAAATTGCACGCTCTATTAGTTTCTGAAAGTTGGCTAAATGAGCATATTCCTTCCAGTATGGTAAACATCCCAGGATTCAAACTTTATCGTAACGATCGAAAAGATCGTGTTGGGGGCGGTGTGGCGGTCTACGCAAAGGATGAACTTAAATCTAGAGTTATAAAACACTCTAGCAATAACGAAATTGAATTTATTTGTGTGGAAGTTGGCTGCGGCTCAGACTATTGGCTTGTATTTACTGTCCTCCTAACAAATTCTGCCCCGAGAACACTACAGAGCTCGAAGTGATATTCACCCAAATCTCCCATCAGTATTCTAACGTAATCTTGGGTGGGGATTTTAATGTAAATATACTACGTAGGTACCAAAACGTGGATTTATTTTTACACCATTTCGACTCACTCCATCTTAACGTGGTAAATTCTACTGAGGCTACCTATTTTAACTACAACAATCCTTCACTCTTGGATATGTTCTTCAGCTCTGACGTAAACAAGGTCTTAATCTTCAATCAACTAAGTCCGCTTAGTTATTTTCGATCATGACTTCATCTTCCTATCCTACGAGTTCCATTTCACTATTCAGCCCAGAATTCTAAAGTCTCGCAACTACAATAGAATTAATGTTCAGAGTTTACTCGAAGAGGCATCAGTGCTTCGCTGAGAGCTTATTAAAAATTATAATTCTGTAGATGACCAATTAGAAATATTTTATACATTGGTTGATTATTTACATTATAAATTCGCACCTGAGCGGACCAAGCGCATAAGAGATGTCGGATGTCCGTGGTACTCTCCCGAAATTGAGATCATGATTTCTGAAAGAGAATATCTTTTCCGTCGTTACAAGTTGTTCAAAACTTCTCAGAGTCGTGCTAAGTATAAATCCGTAGGAAACCTATAGTAAATGAGAAAATCAGAAGTGGAAAAAAGGCTTATTTTAGTAGAATACTCGACCCTTCTCTAACACCAAAGAAACTATGGTCTAATCTGCGTAAATTGGGTATTCATGGTAGTGATATATCAACGTGTTGCATAGATCCAAATGTCCTTAATAATTTTTTCACAACGTCTGCGCTCGCTCCTCCAATAGTTGCTCGTGCAGCTTCTTTAAACTTTGTAGAACAATCAGTAAAATTCAGCTTCCGATGTGTAACAATTTCTGAGATGTTAGAGGCTATTGATGGTATCAAATCTGAAGCCACCGGTGATGATAGTATCCCACCTAGATTTATTAAGCTTCTTCTTCCGGTTATATGTAGCTCTCTGTTATACATATTCATTCTTGCCTCACGTATTCTCAATTTCCTCATAAGTGGAAAAATTCTGTAATATTACCACTGGCAAAGAACTCTGCTCCTAACGGTCCGAGCGACTTTCGTCCTATAAGTATACTATGCTTCCTAGGGAAAGTATTGGAGAGGTTAATGGCCTCGCAAAGAATTAATTTTATCGAGCAGAATGACATGCTCTTCAGATGGCAGTCTGTTTTCCGTCCTGGGCATAGCTGCGAGACTGGTTTACTGAAAGTCACTACAGATATTCGAAGCGTGCTAGACAATAATCATCTATCTATATTAGTTCTGCTTGATTTTACTAAAGCTTTCGACAGCGTTGACCACACACTTCTCCTACACAAGTTACATGACAAATTCTTTTTCTCCCGAACTGCAATTAGAATGATCAGCGAATTTTTAGCCAATCGCTTCCAACAAGTCCTAGTTGATGGAGTTAAATCTAACTTCCTTCCATCGATTCTGGAGTTCTACAAGGATCCATTATAGGTCCTCTACTCTTTACATTGTTTATAAATGATCTTCCGCATGTTGTAATGGATGCGAATTTACATATATATGCTGATGACGTGCAGCTCTATCTGTCTAGACCTATTGGATTGCAAGAGGACTGTGTTGCTCGCATTAATGACGATCTAGATCGAATATCCGCTTGGGCTGAATCTAACCGGCTCTTGTTCAATCTGAAGAAGTCGACCTGCATAGCCTTTTATAGTGGGGTACTAGACACGGAGTCACTGCCTCCAATACTGCTGAATAATGAGATATTACCTTTCTCCGAAAAGGTTACTAGCCTTGGAGTTGCCCTTAACAACAAACTAACCTGCTGCGCTCAAGTCTGTAGCATAGTCCGAAAAATCTATGGTGGCCTCCGCAAGTTGTGGCTCTCAGGGAGGTTATTGTTAGTTGATCTGCGACTCAAACTGGTCAAGGCTCTACTTGTCCCTCATTTTGTTTACTGCAGAACTATCTTCTCTTCCCTCGATGCAGCCTGTAATCGTAAGCTTAATGTAGCATTCAACGATTGTGTGCGTTTTGTTTATGGACTACGTCACTTTGATCATGTATCACAATATATTCCCTCAGTTCTAGGGTGTTCGTTGAATGCTTATCTTGATGTCACCGCCCTAAGTTTCGTACATCGTCTAATAAACACGCGTTCACCATTGTACTTGTTCGAGCACCTGGGCTTCTTGCACTCGCAACGTCACTTCAGCCTACTTATACTCCGGTTCCGCACACTAGTTGGGCAACGCTCTTACTTTGTCCACATTGCACGTAAATGGAACTTTCTTCCCAATGATATTAGAACGATTGGCTCGACGAGGATTTTCAGAGAGAAATTAACTCAAGTGGTTTGAGGTCGCGAATGCATGAGCTGGGTCCGCTCCTAAAGCAACTGTAGGTTGATTTTTATCATATCTTCATCTTTCTATTCTTTTTCTTTTCTTTCTCTTATTCTTTACATCTTTATATTAGTTTGATAATTGTAAGCACATAGTTGTAAGATAACTTACATTTTTTTTCTTTTTTATTTTAATTCTCTCCATCTTATATCTCGTATGCATAATCAAAAGATATCTTGTTGTATACTTAAATAAATTATTGAATTGATTGAATTGATTGAAATTCCATATAGGCTTTAATGTAAATGCGCACATGAAGTGACGTGACAGAAAGGTGCCTTTTGGTTCCTCCGGCTAGCAACTTTTGGGTGAGAAAACTAGTTTACACGCCTCACTGCCATTATTTTTGGAGACGTTTTAGAGCTAGGAAGAAACTTACGCATCTTTTGTTTTTTTTTTCTAAATAGTTGCTGTAACGATACTGTGAGAGGAAAGTATAAATAATGAAGCATTAATACAATAAGTACAAATGAGACTAGCCCTATACAACAAAAATTTGAAGGCATATTACATTTATCGATTGAAGAAATAGCCTGATAGCAACTCGAAGATAAAAATGTGGGAAGAAATATCCATGAAAGTTAATTATAGACCTTAGAGTTACAGCAAGTCCCTCTTAGGGTTCAATTCATGTTCGCATATTGATATTTTGAAAAGTTATAGCAGGTATCAAAATCTATAGTAGTAAGTCATCATATCTTTCAACACTCATACGGAAATATCAAAGGAATGATCATAGAATCTTAGTGCATCAAACATTAAGTGAAATTTTCCTTTAAAGAGCCTTTCGTTCCAAATTGGAAGGACCCAATAAGGTTTCTTTCGTTAATATTTTCTATATCCTTGTGACAAATACACATGCCTTCTCGAAATTAGATTGATGAATGGTGATATAAAACATACATTTTTGGGGTGACACTTACTCACTGTGTGTGACAAAAAGTCTCCAGCATTCGATCTAACATGAACCAACAGTATAACATTTTTGCTGATTACAAAATATATTGAGTTTGGCTACTTGATGTAGGTATACCATGAAAAAATGTCGCAAATTTAAAAAATAGTGGAGCTGCAAATACAGTCACTATAGGTACATTAGTTTATATGAAAAAAAAAATACAATTTCGAATAAATCCCACGGTCTACTTTCAGTAGCCAAATTCCAACAGTTAAACTAACTTGAAATTGGTCTTACAAGTTGAAGAATTGGCCATCGGTTGGTCTACTATCCATGGGCTAAGCGGCCTCATGATTCATGAATCGCAGGTACCTGGGCCCAGACCCAGGTCTGGAGTAGAGATGCCGACGATATTCGCATCCGCGAACAACCCGCATATTTGATACATTCGCATGGGTGTCAGCATCCGCCTCTATTCGTGCGGATTTTTAGGCGGATATTTTCGTTTCAAAAAATACGCTGTACTGCGCTTAAAACAGACAATAGTTTTAATTATTAATGTAATATTTATATACTTATTACCAATTTATTTATATCTTTATCTTTAGAGAGTGATCTAATCCTATACATGAGCTTATAATTTTGATGTCCAGTAAATTATTATCTTATTTTAAACGTGTAGTTTGAAGTTATTCTGAAAGGAAATAAATAATAAAAAAAGAACAAAAGCTCCTAACAACAATATGTTTAATAATAAAGTTTTAATTAAAATCAAAATATTCAGGAATAAGACATTTTAGAGGTATGTAGAATCAATCCTAGTTTGATATCTCTGACTTTAACAATAATTAAATCATAAACAATATTGACAGAAATTAAAGAAAAAAAACTTATTTCTACATATCAAACATATAGTAAAAACCTAATATAATATAAAATACCTACAGATAATCATTGCAATCATTTTGATTAATCAGCATTAATTAAAAATTTTATTAATTTCAAATTTTAGCAATGGCAAATTATATTTAATAAAAAAGTTTAGTATAGCTCTTTTTCCTATAGGGTTCGTAAATAACTTCCGCTCCAGTAAAAAACTGTTCACTTGGAATGGAACGCTGGTCGATTGTTTCTTCAATTTCATAATATCCGCATCCTCGTCCGTGGATCTAATAGAAAAAATACGCATTCGCCTCCGCCTCTGCGGATATGAAAAAAATGGGATCCTCGGCATATTATCTGGAGCTTATAATATGATAAGGGTTTCACTCACATCATACAGGTACATCCTATAAATAGGTATACCCAAAATGGAGAACCATTAACTTATGCGAAAATCCAATGAAGAGTAGGCATACTTTAATATGATTTCGGAATATTTATAGCCAACTTAGGCACTTTAAAAATCTCTCTGCCAGATTCATGGTTTCGCTGGCATTGTCATGAAATTGATGAAAAAGGCAAACATTTGGTATACCTGCCTACCTTGGAATTTTATTTAAGTAGTCTTACAAATTGGTAAATTCTTTAAAAAAGTTTTCTCTCTCAAAGGTGGCAACCTTCTGCATCTGTATCGTCATTACGTGTTTGCACATAGATGTACTTAGAAGGAAAATAAATCTTTATTAATAGCATATGGAAACAATGCGATTAATATATAAATTTACAGTTATAAATGCCACACAATGTGGACTCCGTGGCGCAACGGTAGCGCGTCTGACTCCAGATCAGAAGGTTGCGTGTTCAAATCACGTCGGGGTCAGTGGCAGGTTTTTTTTTCTTTTCATGAATTTAATCCTAGTTTTTATTCAATGTTAATTTAGTATTAAGAAAATAATTTTATTACGATTTATCGTAATCTGAAACATAAGAAATTATTCTTCTAATAAAAGCAATTATTTGTAGCATGTCTGAAAATAGCATTTAATCATAATCTGTAAGTTATTTAAAACATCTTGGATTTCTATTTGCATACTTTATATGCTTTACAGCGGAATGGCTATGGCTTCTCCAAAAAAGATAAGGATTGTACAGAAATAACTAAAGATAAAGAAGTGAAAACATTACAATGAAAAGTCGAGTCAAACGTAAATCGTGACGGTGATAACGTTGGTCGTTGACCGTTGCAGTACCGTATAAAATAAATCAGCTGACTGCACACACTATGGTTACGTCACCGGCACGTAGCAATTGTAGCGGCGCAGCATCGGTTCGGTTCTGCCGTGTCGTGCGTGTCAACAGCCTAAAGATTACATCACCTTACCATTTACTTCATTAGAAAAGTAATCGTACTCTCTCGTTTCAGAAAGATGTACATAGGTTGCCATACACGGAATTTTCAACAATATTTTTCTTACGAATGTTTTCGAAAATTTTTCTTCAGAATTTTTAAGTATTATAACATTACAAAACAGTTGGATTGATTCAAGAACCTAAGCTGTAAGAAATTTTTATGACTGTAAATTCTTTTTTTTAACTTTATCCAGCATTTTTCTTCAGAATATTTATAGTGGGATAACGAAGAAGGAGCCAGGCGAATATACAGTGTTGTATGTACAGACATAAGTATTAGGTACTTATAAGAATTTTTTACCGCCCCAGCTATTATGAAATCAGCATACTTAATGCCTGAGTTTTGATGAACCGAACCTACAGAGTTGTTCGCCTGACTTAATTAGATCAGATTTGTGGAGGAGTGGGCAGGCGTTAGCCAAACATTCGCTTCGACTTGAAAGATTTATTGTGAGTCTCCGTTCAATTTTCGAAGTTGGCTAGAGGGAAATCATGTTCGAAGTTGAGTACTCTCCGCCTGGCCAATACTTGACAGTTGCTCCGAGGTTCATGAGCATCCTGATGGAAGCGGCAGGATGAAGTCTCAGCCAAGCCCATCTGGTTTAGGTGATACCTACGGGGTAATGACCTGAGAAGAATAGGAGTACTTTTGTTTGCCGTCAGAGGTGTCGATAGACTTTTTTACCGGACGAAGTCCTTGTTGCCTTTCCCTATAAAGAGATTTTATTCTGTGCTTGCAGCTATTTAGGGTAGCTCTGTCTGAGGTAACTTCACCTGACTTGTTGCTGCATTTTTGTTGGGCGCCAAAGAGTTGTTTTTCAAGTGGCATTAATTAAATTTCTGTTAATCAAAGCAGTATTTATTTACTAATGATAAAATCTTGAATTACATGATACCTAAAAATACCTATATTGAAAAATATGAAACAAAGATAATCAGGAACAGTGTAACAGTGCACTAAAATTCTGAAGAAAATTTTTCCAATAAATTTTGACAAAAACAAAAATTAATACTAATCTAACACTCTTAAGAAAAATAAAATGATTTCAAATTGAAGCACATTATTTGTTTCCCATTTGGATTTGTAAATTAGTTTTCCATAAAGTGGATGGATACAATATTTAGTAAAGAGATGCTGTTAAATATGTAGGACTTTTTTATCTTTAGTTATTTTTATGGTCGTTAACGTATGTTACATTCATTCAGAGCTGGGCAAGTATCAAAGAAAAAGTACTTAAGTACAAGTACAAGTTCCGAAGGCCTGAGTACTTCAGCGTAAGTACAAGTACCGCTTGTATGAAAAGTACTTGTAACTAAATAAGTAAGTCTATAAAAAGTACTGAGTACTTTTTGAAGTACTTTTTTAGAATCTCTGTACGTTGACAATAATAAAATGAAATTTATCGAGTTCAGTTCATAGATATTAATAAATGAATTCCTTTTTGAAAACTATAATATGTATAGTAACCAGTGGCTACTATTTATAGTTTTTTATAGTTTTCGACGCTGCAGGTAGAGTAAAACTTTCAGCTCTCATTGCTACACTCATAAAAGCTATTAGAGGTCCGCCCAAGCACCCATTATCACCTCCAATAATGCATAAAAATTCTAAGGAAAAAATTTCCAGTAAATTTCTAAGAAGAAATTGAAGCCTTCACTACATCAGGTCGAGGCATCGTTGATTTTATATTGGAGCGAGGCATTGCTTGCTTACCCTTGGTTATGTCCACTGGACTGCTTAATTTTCAATTTCACGTGGCACAATTACTTGTGTAAAAAGAGTTCTTACGCGTCGGTGCCAACATTGAAAAAATCATTGGCGGGAAGTTGAAAAAGTGAGCACGCATCTCGGAAAATGATTTTAATAAAACATTTAGAATTTCCTCTGCGTATCTAATGAATATATTGTCTTTGATAAAACAGTTTTTATCAGTAATAATCCCAAATTATTAATTTAAAATCATATATTTCGACGAATCCACCAATTTATTTGTTGTTTTCAGTTCTCTCTCAGTTGATACTTGGTGTTTAGACCGAAAGAGTCGGCAGTCTGCAGTGTATTTCTATGAACGTAGTCAGTCCATATTATATGTACATGTCAGTGGTTATATGTCATCAAGTCGAGGTATCGTCGATTCGAGCGAGACGTTAATGGTTTTTGTTCTACTTGCCCGGTCTTGTCTTGTTTGTATGTTATTAGTTTGTCTAAGGTTCATCCTTTACACGTGAGTGCGGCATATGCTTTGGCAGTTCTTTGCGTGCTTTAAAGTTCAACAAAAATGTAGTTGCGCTAGAGATTGTGTCTGCTTTTCTACGAAGAGTTAGATATTTGTAGGTACTTAATTAACTCAGAAATGCTTAAGTAAAAATCTTGGTACTTAATTAAAAAACTAAGTCTTAAGTACAAGTAAATAGAAGCAAGTACTTATGTTCAAGTACTAAGTAGGGGCATTTCAAAAGCATTGAGTAATAAGTCTTAAGTAACGAAAATGTACTTTAAGTGGTACTTAAGTCTTTTTTTACTTAAGTATTGCCCACGAGGGGGGGGGGGGGGGAATGACAAGAGGGCTGGGTTATTTATTTGTTGTCAGTTCGAAATTTCTAACATTTCTGAAGTTCTTTGAATTTATGAAAAATCGTCCTATGTTTTCGTAGTGATTTTTCCTTAAACAAGTGATACATAGTGATTTAGATATACTTAGTAATAGTGAGAAACAGTAGTGAAGTATTTGTGTAAGAGATTTTATATCGTCGAGACTCCGGAGTCTTGAATTATGGTGAAAAAGTGCGCTGTGTTGTCCTGCAGAAAGAACCGGAGTTATTGCCATAGAAATCATTTTACAGGCAAGTTTAATTGTTTCAATAATAAATTATAGTGTTTAAAATAAAGTAAAAGTGAAATAGTTTTGAAAATAAACAGCCGTGGCAATAAAATTGAACATTTTCCAATGCCGGTTTGTTAGTTTAGAATTGGAACACTAGGAAAATTTTTAAAAATTCAAAAAATTATAAATTTAAAAATTAATTAAAAATTTTGTGATATAATGGGACCTCTTCTATTGAATTTATTCAATACTTAATAAAGTTTCAACCACTAAATTTTGTGCCCGCTCTGAAAATGTCGTAGTTTACTACTTCCATGACTAAAACGAACACATCGATGCGATTCTACTACAGGAAGAAAAATGCTTAAGTTTTTCTTCCTGATAGCCTATCCTTTTTGCTTGTAATCTAAGCCTAAGGCTCGTTTCCATTATAGTAAAAATTGTCTTACCCAACAAGTTTTGAAACAAGTTGGCAACATTCACATGTTGACAACTTGTTCGATATTGGGCATGAAAACCCACATAATTTGTTAGGTGGATTTTTTCATTTAAGTAGATTTGTTGTGTTGGCTAACTAGTGATTCTAGCGTTTTTTACAGTAAGTTATATATACTGGACAGGACAAAAACTGATAGAAACATTTACATAGTATAGATCTGGATACATTTAGTAGACTTAAAAATTCGATAATGATACATTATCGCCAGTAGCTAAGAATTGTAAAATTAGAACCATCTTCTTGCTGCTGATGACACAGATTTTCAAAAATTGGTATTTTCTTTCTTGATAATAGCGCAACACGTCGCAAATCTGCCATTAAAGGGTGATAGGCTCCTTCTATTTCACTTTGCTTATCCATTGCTATTCGATTCTCAAGTAATGAATGTAAAAGAAGTTAAGCCAAAAGTTATCGAGCATTTTAATGGAAACACATGATAAGTTTAAGCTAACAAGTCCGCTCTCAACAAGTTCAGAGCATGTTGCCGAACAAGTTAGCACAATTATTATTAAGCCTCGTTTCCACTAATACAAATTCTGTCAATTTATTCGGTAACATGTTGTGTACTTGTTGGGAGCCGATATGTTAGCGTAAACTTAGAAGTGTTTCCATTTAAATAAATTCTCGCCAACTTGTTGGCTTAACTTCTTCACTTGTCTTCCACTAGTTTAGCCAACACAACAAATGAGCGTTTCCACTGAAATGAAAAACCCACCCAACACATTCTGCGAGTTCTTACAGCCGACATCGACCAAGTTGCCAACATGTGTCTGAATTTTCATATAGCGTTTCCACTTATACAGAATGTTGCCAACTTGTTTCAAAACTTGTCGGGTAAGAAAATTTGTATTAGTGTAAACGAGGCTTTAGTGGATATGAGGCTTTAACGATATTAGATTGCAGTTATTTGTTTTAGTCATTGATTTAGCGACAACTGCGAAAATTGCAGATGTGTGTTCATAAAGTGATTTTTCACTTTTTTATTTCCTACATATTATCAAAGAAACACATAGGCTATATGTCTATATGTTTCTTTGATATTAGTTATGTACATAATGTGTTTTTCTTTCTAAGGCAAGGGGACGAAAGCCCCCGAGCACAGAGCTCAAGCTCGCACATTTTGCTACATATTTATGTTGCAGCCTTATGCTAAAAGAATGCGGCAGATTTGATTATGTTCGATTTACATAATTCCACCCGTGCTGCCAAAAATGAAAAATTGCATAAAACGTGACTCCTTTCCATAATTCTACATATGTCCTCCATCTGATCTCTGAAAGGTTTAGTCGGTTCTACCAAGCACCCTGGATGTAGTAGACACGCGTTGTAGATCAACTGTTTGTTAAATATCTAAAACGATTTGCATACACTCTGCTCAATTTTCGTGATTTTACATAAAAGCTGAATTTCAATGCATTCAATGAATTTCAATTTGTTTAAATAATGAGGTGTTTCCTAAAATTAAATATGTAGATATGTATGTCTATACAGCTAATCCATCATTATATTGACTTATACGTATATTACTGGACTTGTGGTAAAAAGTCATATTACTATGCATTAGATAGGCTTAACACAATTTTGCGCTTACGAATTATAAACTACAATAAAAAAAATGTAGACGTGGTCAGAAAAAACAAAAAGCCAGATTACATAATGTTAAAAAAAAATGTTTATGAATGCATTTATAGTAACATCAGTAATATATGTATGGTTAGACATTCACATTCTGCTGCCAATTTACCACAATCGTGTGTTAGGTAGGTATATATGTATGCATTTCTCGCAATCATTGATTCAATTATGGCTAAATTGTCTGCTAGGATTATGAGGATAGAGGCTTAGTGTTTTTTTTTTAATAACAATGCACATTACTATGTATGTTAATATGACGAACTTAGTTTTCGTAAGTTCTGCATAAGTCTTGCCGATACATAGGTACACCTTACTTCATATTATTGGTTATTTCCGTTTCATTTTCAATACTTGTTTTACTACATTGCAATTTTCTTCTATTGCGTAAATTGCCACAAAAGTTATCCTTAACATTTTTTATAAAAGCCCATATCGAAGAAGATCTGAGTTTTTAGAATATGATCATATTTAAAAAAAGTAAAGGTAGAGTATGGTAAAGATCCAGTTTATATATATCGTCTTTACCAATTACCTATACTATATGTAGAAACAAACACAAAATTAATAATTCGAAATTAAATTAAATTTTATTTAATTTTAATTTATTTTAAATTTATTTTAATTTTAGTCAAAAGCACATGTATTTTAATACTAGTCGTATTTCTTGGAGTTTCTAAAAACAACTGGCTCAACTACCTGTCTAGTTTGTTATTTTTCGCATTTCACAGAATGCTAACATAAAAACATCTTAATATGAATACAGTGTTTTTCAAGAAATCTTTTGCTAAGTGATTTCTTCTTGTTATACAGCTCGAACAGAAACTATTGTGTGGTCAAACATTCCCGTTGCTGAAAAGTGTCACATCCATTCACAGATTACTAAAAGATGTAGTAACCGCTACATAGAGCTTATTTTAAAACTGCATTGCAATACCTACTTATAAAAAGGAAAAGAAGCAAGTTGGAAGAAATAAGAAATAATTTAGGAGGGTCAATAACTACTATCGCCTGGACACCGGGACACGCGTAGATAACCGGGAATGATATACCAGACCGCCTGGCAAAACATACAGCAAAAAATCCTCATATAGGCACTTCTCAACAACAGCAGATGCCAGACTGACAGGCAGATTCGCAGTCAAGGTAATTAATATGTGCACCTTCCTCTACACCAGTTAGTTTTCAATTGAACAACCTGACTATAAGAGAATACTCAACTGAAATCAGACAAAAAACTTTCAAAAAATTCAGGCTAGTACACACAAGACTCATACACGGATACATAATAGCCAGAACACCCAGACCTCTCTATGCTAATTGTCAGAGTCCCTTAACAGTACACAGCTCGTTTCCACTTGCTCCATATCTAGAAACTTCTTAAATTCCACAGACCACACAGTGATCCTAGACTCCTCCCAACCCCAGGGAAATTCCCCCTATTTGGCCTCCTGAGCCACCTTAACCTCCCATTCCCCATTTAAGCATAAGTTAAAAAATAAGGAAATAGTCCTACATAAGTAGCCCAATCACCACCAGCAACCAACCAGCCCAGCATTACCTAACTTGCCGAATCACTAACAATATTACCACCCATCTAGACGTGAGTTACATAGTAAGTAAACGTTTTAAACTCAGTTAAACTGAGTTAAACAGTCAAAGGTTAAAAAAATACATACATATTTATCAGTTTAGTATCGTCATATGGTTTTGTACCGAGTGCAGGATTAGCTGTAAGAACATTTATGTTAATGTAGCTTACCCGGTGGCTACAACTGCAAGTACAGCTTGCATGCAAGCCCCCTTCCAACCAACGCGATTTTAAACTTGACAGCAGAAGGCAGTTCGATTGATGTCTTATCAGCTTGCATGCAAGTTCATTTAAACAAGTGAAAAAGCTAGAATTGGTCTAAGACCAATTCTTATGATACCCTAGATGAATGCACGTATGAAATTTCGTATGGTCACCCATTTGAGCAATTTTGATTTTTTGCATTGGTTTCTCGCATATATTTCTAGAACGGCTCGTCGGACAGAAATAATTATTATAACCATTTTTATAGGATTTCTTATTCTGAAGAAGTTTTTAGTACAATAAAAATGTCTAGGACTGATCGTTTTCAAAGTGTATGTAAAAAACCAACATTTTTATATGGCAACACCAAGAAGGGGTTGCCCGATTTAGTTCATTTTTTATTTGCTATTAGTATGAAAACACAATATACCAAATTTCAGCTTTCTACGTCGACGTGTTCCAAATATATCGTGGAAAACGAAAGTTCTGTATGGCAACCCCACGAAGGAGTTGCCCGATTTGTCTTATTTTCGAACTTAATTTTACCTTTTTTTTTAATGTCTGTACAAAATTTCAGCTTTCTAAGTGAACGCGTTCTCGAGTTATCGTGCGCACGGACGGACGGACGGACGGACGGACGGACAGACGGACATGCAAAAATCAACATAACTTTTAATTTTATGCGGGGGTGTCCAATCCATTTTGCTCTACCATTATTATTTCTGTTCGTTACAAACGGAATGACAAACTTAGTATACCCTATAGATTTCATCTAGGGTATAAAAATGGCATTGAGACGTGGCGTCTTGCATATATTGGTAAATTATAGCAACGAAGAAGCAGAACGGTAAAAACCCAAGAAAAAATTAAGAGGAAGGTATTGGTAAATGATGTAATACAAAAGATCCAAGAAAATCTCATTTTCCCAGTATAAATTTATGAATTTCTTTCAAGCATTTCTTTTCCGCCATTTTGAAAACTGTATAAATGTCAAATTATTATCTCCCAACTGCCATGAATTTTCATCATGCAAGTTCGCTAAAAGCTATATGGCAGTTGGATTACACGTGCAAGAAGTACCTATGGCAGTGCAAGTTGCATGCAAGCTGTACTTGCAGGTGTAAGTAACCAACCGGGTTAGCTTAAATAAATAAATAAATAATTGTCATTGGACATTGTTTCGTCTTTGCTTTGGAAATAAAATCATCGAAGAAATGAGATATACAGTCATTTGACATTCTTTTCCTAAACAACATTTGTGGTCTCATAATTCTGTCCACCGATAGCATAACCGAAGTATTCTTTCTGCTGACATCATATTATTCTCTATAAAATCATTGGGAAAGTGCGATAAGGAGTAAGGGATGCTTCTTCAGAGTTCAATTATAAGATTTCTCAAGAAATAGATCAATCTGCCCCTAATTTCCCACAAGAGATTAAAAGAGTTAAAAGAAGTTGGTGAAAATCCTTTATAGAATAGAAAAATTAGAGAATCACAAGAAATTAATTGTTCATTGAAATTGTCAGTGCTGGAATTTCGGACACTTCCCATTGAATTGTTCTTCCTATATTATGTAAATATTCCATAAGGTTTTCAAAAAGAATTCTAACTCTTTGCGGAATTCGAAATTTTCGAGGAAAGACATTATACCTAGTTTCAATCTTGCAAACATTTTAGTGAATAGCTAGCTCGCTTTCTGGAAGTATAATCTCGAAATGATAATTTCGAATTTCCCTCGAGATTCCTTCATTTCTCTGGTTCTTTGAATAAATATTTCGAGTTAATAAGTCGAGAATTATGTTCCTTTTACTGTGCTAATAAAATCTGGCTTTCTATCGGTATGCACACATCGAACGAGCTCCTTCGCGAAGTTTTAGCCAGAATTTACGATTTACTCGAAAATCATTTTCGAATCATGATGTTTGCATAGAAAAAATCTTCTTAAATTCGTGCAGAAAGCGATAGTTGTTAAAACTAATAAAAAAAAACTTTTAACAAACAGCTCGGTATGCGGGACAGGCAGATATTGTTACTTTTTGAATTGAAATTTTGCACAATTATTCATAAAGTAATGAAATATCAACTTTTCACTCGATTCTCATAAATTTTAATGCTTTTCACTTTATTCACACTATGTTCAAAACATAAAATCTAAGTATAAAAAGAAATGGAGGAAGACACTAATATAATTATATAATACCCGACGTATTATAAAATCCCAACCAGAGAATAAATTTTAAAACACCGCAAACCAATTTAAGTACAATCTAACAACTCCCGATTAAATAAATTTTTCCAAGCACTTCCGAGATCAATTTGTCGTTAATCCATTGTATTTGCTCTCAAAATTAAAAAAGAAGAGCCAACTGAAAAAAAAAAGAAAAAAAAAGAAAGAAATTTTTTAAGAAAAATCCAAGAACCTTACGTCTGTACAACTTTTAACCAAGTAAATCTAAGAGAGATGAATTGCATATCGGACTGAAACCGTTTGAAAAGTTCGTTACGGATGATAGCCCACATGCGAGCATACATACAGTAGTAAGATTGCTTAGATATTTGAATATAGGTTGATCCCCATTCATCCGGCAGTCGAGCGATATACATAACTAACTACTACCTATACTAAGTATAATACTATCTTAGCCAGCCAAAATGTGACTCTTAACAACTATTTACGTTCAAGTGCTATCCTATTGTGTAATTTTCTCTGAAACGACCGGCGCGCACCATAGTACAATCATGGTGCACGTACTAGCGTGGAGTACCTACTCTAAAGTGAGCAGCGCGCGCAACAATTCACCAAGATGAGCAACAAGAGAAAAAAAAACCCCCCATCATCTATCCTCCAGCATCCCATCACCATTTTCGTCATCGCATGCAATCGCGTATCTCTATAGGTGATTTTTTTTTATTTCAAGGTGCGCGCAGATCTCTTTAAATCTATATAGATTTAAGCTAACACGTAGTACACAGAGTTAATAGTAGTATAAAATGCACCAATTTCGAGGTTCTCCTTCTCTCTGTCTAGCCTACCACCTAACTACCTATGCTAGCTTGTGTATGGCTGTATATATGTAGTGTGGTAGGTATAGAAAGGTAATGGTTCTACATGATCTTAAATTAGTGGTGTACATATTTTGTGCGTTATTTTTCTTAAGAAGGTTTTCGTTTTTTTCCCTGTCATGTTTTTTTTTTTTTTGTTACTTTGTCTCAATCGTAGAAGATTCACATCTTAGATATATAAATACTGGAGGCTGCATATGGAGCATCGTCAAACAAAGTTAAACCGTCTTCAAAGAATTATATATGGAATAAAATATTCTTCTTGTCTATAAAGTGTTTGTTATCCTTTCAAGTGTACCACAGTGTCCTGTTGAAATTATTTGGATTTTTATAGGATATTTAAAATGAAGGTATAATATACAAAAGAGTTATGTGCTTTGCAGTGATTTAATGTAGATAAAAAATAAAAAAACAAATTTCAATCAAGTCCTTTTTAACTTTTAGGACAAAATTGAGTGGTGATTGTACATATCTTTAGATAAAATATTTTTTTTTTTTTGGAAGAAAATTAAGAGTTCAAAACTTTCAAAATAAGTTATACATAGTTTTTAGTAGGACTTTAGAGTCCATCAGTGAAGAAAGTGATAAATGTGGTTTGCATATTTCGTGTAAATTGAAAAAGAATCCTTTATAAAAAAGTAATAAGAAAAAAGTAAAATCTTACTTTGTCATGATATAACCCAGTGGGTCCCCAAAGCAGCAAATTATGTCCTCGATACGTGCATAACTGCCATTAAATTCACTACTATTTAGTAGTATGTAGTACATAGCTGCTTGTAAAGTAGTTTGGAATCAAACCAGGACTTACCTGGTACATATTTATCTGTTTCTAAAATAAGGAAAGATTTTCTAATAGTAATTTACCTGTACTTATATACTTTGTAACTAAAACCATTCTGGGAATATTGTGAAATGTGACCTCAATACATTTCAGCAACTTCGCGAAAACAAAATTAATATAATTGTGTAGGAATTAATTTAAATATTATCAATTACCTGCCTAACCGAGAAGCTATATATAAACTTGGACTACCATAAAAGATTTTTTACACTAATCTTTGTTAAAGTGGCAGAAAAATATAGGAAAAGTGTGATATCTTTTTTACCGATATATAAAAAAAATGGAAATCTAGAGTGGGTTTTTTTATTAATGAAAAATAGTTTAAGCCATTGGTAAAGAGAATTACTATTACAAGTTCCAATTTAATTACCAATTAAATTCACACAACAAACTATTTAATGAGATCATTTACCTGGTATATTGTCCTGCTTTCATAATAGGAGAAACATTTTCTGATGTCTCGTTAAAAATATAACGGCAACGTTGTGAAAGGAAAACGTTGTATCAACGTCCCAAAAACGTAGTTAATTCAAATATACCACATTTGAAAATCATGTTGTAAATTTTGTTAAAGAATATTTTTGTGCGTTGACCTATTGGCCGGATTTTAGGTTTAGTTTGATTCTTGTGTTATATTGTTTTGATATTACCTCTTTCAAAAATCGCAACATACTTTACTGTAGTACTCAGGAAATGGAATGTGATTTTGTATAGGCTATATAATATCAGAATTTTTCATATAGCAATCTTTGCAATAAAATAGTCAAATTAAGCCTGCTAGTTTTTTGGACAAACAGCAGGAAATAATAATAGGTTTATCAATTTTTTTTTTTTTTTGTACATTTATCGTTTTAATTGTTATTTTGAGTTTTAAATATTTTTCTTTTTGTAATTTTATGAACAATTTCACTCTGACTACAAGCAAACTATACTACACTCCATACAAAATGTAGTTTAGTGTGTTTAGATTTCCAACAAAAGCTTTAATTTCATTTCTCTCAGAAGATTTATTTTTACATAATCATATCAGGGTTAAGTTAGGTAAGCAGGGTGTCGCTCAAAGACTAGCCTGCAACACTTAAACCTCCAGTGGGTCCATTATGCCACTTGACCTCATGGGATAACCTTTAAACCGCCCTAGATCTATCCAGGGTCGGATTTCCCTATAGACCGAGTAGGAACGGGCCTAGGGCAGCGGCAAGACTTGGTGAGATTTTTTTTTGTAGTCACGCCCTCTTTGAACCCACACGTCAACGTTTAAAAATTCAAAAATATGTCCATAGCACCCCGAAAAAGAAATTTCCATTTATGGAGATAACAATTATGAAAATTTTGGATCATCGAACTGGATCTTTGCTTACTAGTTTCGGTGCCACTTTTCATGTATTACAGGGAGTAGAGGGGCGGCATCTTCAATAGGCCTAGGGCGGCCAAGATATCAAATCCGCCCCTAGATCCATCCTGCATCACTTAGAAATATCAGAATACATCTATACTCTTTACTTTGCAGCTCCCTAAGACTGGAAAAGAAGTAGCTACTACCCAATAGCCTACCTCTTTTATTCATCAGAGCGGGACACTCGCAGAGTATGTGTAGGATGTATTCGATTTCCTCTGAGTCCTTACAGCTCTTACAGAAATCGTTCGCCTCTATTTCCAGTCTTCTAGCATGGTCTCCTACAGCCTATAGTAACCCGTAATGACCAGATTCTTGGTATATGCTCTGTTGCCATTAAGCAGGTCTCGTTTCCTCTTCCTGACAAATACATATCCACTGGAGATTTGCCTTATAATAGGCTCCTCTGATGATCTCTACTTTTAAAGCTCCGATCAAGATCCCCCCATAAGCTATTGCTGCGGAGGCCTTTTTGACCAACTCATCAGCCATCTCGTTGCCTGGGATTTCCATGTGGCCAGGTACCTTGCATAGGGTCACCTTGTGACGTGTAGTCAATTCATCTAGACTGGTCTTGCTTAACTGCACTAATTTTGTTTTTACCAGCATCCAGCGCCTTGATGGCTGGTCTGGCTGTCAGTGGATATGCAGATGAGCCCTGCGAACTCTCTGCACATATAGATACCAATATTGTCGCCTGGTGAATCGTTGCAAGCTCTGCCTGAAAGACACTACATTTGGTCATATCATGTTACTTATGACAAGATTATTTTATTTTGATGCTTAAATTTCACTTAGTTGCATCCGATTGTCACAAAAAAAAAATTCAAATACATTTTGATACAACAGCGTAGGTAGTTACAGGTATGGTATACAAAGTACATGGACTAAAATGGAATAGGAAGTTGCTAATTTTACTCTGTTACTATGTTTTTGCTTCCCAAAAATAGTTTTGGTCCTATCTCAAAAAGTTTTTTCTGTAATTAAAAAAAAATAAAATAAAAACAGCACAAAAAATTCCGAAAATTAGACAAGAAATTTTCCATCGATAGATTTATACTTAGTAGCTAGCTTTTGCTATCTCGAGTTGAAGCTCTTCTTTTTATACCCTAGATTTTCTACTCAGTGGAATCCCATCAAATCCTTGAGTTCAAATCTCTGAAGCAATGATTCGGACAACCTTTTACAAGGCTTTGTCCTTATGTACAGAAAATATGCAGGTACTTTGCCGAATGGGTAATTGTCTTGACAGTATTTATCTTATTGTGTGCAATTGCCATGAATCAAATGAAGCTTGCCTTTCTTAATCATTCTTAATTGCTCTCAAGACAATAATTGGAAAAAGTTGTTTTCAACATTAAAGCTTGTCTTCAGGTTGCCTGAAACAATTCTTTCGAGTCTACTGTATATAATTATCGGCTATACATAATTTACGTAATTTTTTCGTACACCCATTTTACTCGAAAATACACAAATGTTTATATTTTTTTCTCAGTAGGTATAATGAAAATCAATTGTGTGTGTGTGTCTTATGAAGATATTTCAAATAACAATAACTTATAAAAACTGTCTTAATTAAAGCTTGAACGAAATACAATATTCTTACGTAATTATAATTATCTGTGAATTTTGTTTAATTAAAATTTTGTTAATTCTTGTGTAGCAAAACTGTGACACATTTTCTGCTGTGCCTATATAAGAATGCTCTTCAAACCTCACACATTGCGATTGTGCAAAAACAAAAAACAAACATAAAACCAAATATAAAAAAAAAACCAGGCGCTCTTCTTTAAAGATAATAGATCTTTGTGCTAAGTGCCATCAACTTTACAACCTCTTCAAGTAAAATACATCTTATTGTTTGTAGGTGTATACAGATAGGTAGCCGTGGAGTTTTCCCATGAAAGAATTAAATTTTTAACTACTTACTATCCATTTGTAATGGAAAATTTACCAACCAACCAACGGTAACTAACTAATTAAGTTAGAAAATGATTGCAATTTGAAGGCAATTAAAGAAGTCACCCAAAGACATTAGTTGAGAGTTTGTTTTTTTACTGCCTGAACTCGATTTTTTTTTACCTTTTTTTTTTTAAAGGTGTTCGAATAATCGCATAACGATGGATTACTTTATTTTTTCGCAGGAAAAATGTAGATTTTTCTCGAGAGATAATTTTACTCAATACTATTAAAAAGTGCACAATAAACTTAAATAGTTGCAATAGTGGAAATACAATAATGATGTTGTGATATCCGACCATATAAAATTTATTAGGTCAAGATTCATAGAAATTATACAAAAAATATAAAATAATAAAAAAAATCTTATTACATGTAGCATGAGAAGTATGCTTTTAAAGAGTGATAAAGTTTTTGACGAGTATTTTATTACTGGAATAATGGATTCAATTCATATTGCTGGCAACATGAGAGAATTCTTACAAATTAATCTTTTTTCGAATTGACCAATGGCCTTAATAGTTACAAATATGCTTTTTGAGGTTGAGGAGATCATTGAATTTCAAAATATTCACCTATATAATACTTTTATTATGAATGTATTATGAATCTTACCTGAATTCTTATAATATTATTTTTCTTCTATAATAGCAATGCCAAGAGTGGATATATTATAATTAGATAATCCATTAGCTGCAATTGAAGTTCAGCCATTAATGGAGGATTGGGTGACAGTCACCATTATTATTATTCAGATTGGTGTATTGATTAGTGCGTGTGCATTTTATCACAAAGTTTTAGGTTACACTATCTAGTCGGGGGAAACTGGAAACTAAATAGTTCAGCTGTATCATAACATTCCTATAAGTTAAGCAGGATGGATCTAGGGTGGTTTAAAGGTTATCCCATGAAGTCTAAGTGATGCAGCGGCACCCATCCTATCTAACCTAATCTAACTAGTTCAGTTTGAGCGCCATCTACTATTGCTTAGTAAAAAGCAGAATAGCAATTTGTATGAAAGAGTGGGTTTTCAAAAATTACTTGTAATTCACTTTACTTATAAAAAACTTAAATTTTTATGTCAGAATATACCATAAAATATATCATTTTAAGTAATAGTACAAAAGGGTGCATGAAACGTATTCAAAAATAACGAAATTCGCCTGTAAAAATTAAAAGTTTTTCTTAAGAAAAGGGTTATGGTTGAGAGTGCTTTTTAAGAAAATAAACCAGAATATTAAAAAACTATTTCCAACAAATTCTCAACAGCATTCTACTTTACTGATATATCTGCTTTCGATTTAATTTTATTAGTTTTCAAAATCTCCGAAACTTCTAATCTAGTAAACACCATGTTTCAAACAGCTTATAACTTTTTATAAATTCCTTATTTCCAAAATTTATTTCCAACAATTCCTCCGTAAGACAACATTAGTTTTTATTTATTACAATGTAAAGAATATAGACGCATGCAATAAGTTATAGCCATGTTCAAATATCAGGTTTAATCACAATTTGAAGAGGCGCCTTAAGCAGGATTGATCTAGGGCGGTTTAAAGGTTATCACATGAAGTCTAAGTGATGCAGCGGCAATCCTCTTACCTAACCTTCGGGTCACATACACAAGTCACCGGAAATTGCTCAATGAAATTTGAATTTAAATTATTATGGGTATACAAATGATACGATCCATATCATTCAAATATTAAACTTTGTGAGAAGAAATTAAAGTGAATTAAGCAATGTTTCTAAAGTTTGAAATCATTATAAAATATTCGTAGGAAAGATATATTTCCAAATACTGCAATACAATGTAGTACAATGAAATGCCCTTCTAAAAAAAAAAAAATAATAATAAAAAAATCCGATTGAATATCCTGCACGATCCTAGATTAAATAGCTTGTGCATGTTTAGTTGCTTTAGAATTTTGAAAATCATTTTACTGATGCAGAAATCAATTTCGACTTTTAGATAAATTTTCTTCATGTATCGTGTTAAACATAGATACATACATATATGTATATAAGCATTCGTATACATACATCCTAATTAGATGTAAACATTTCTCAATTACAGGTGGTGCTGAAGGGTTCAATTCTGGATCTTTTATTGCTTAGCATGTATATTCACTACCTTTCCGTAACAATTGAAACTGCATAGTACTGACACTTATGCATATTTAATGCAAATAGAGTTCAAATCTACTATGATCGACTAGTTGAATAAGTTAAGGGTTGTTCCGATATAGGGTCTCAGGTACACTTACCTGCCTCTGTACCTAAGTAAATTACATTGCATGATGATCTGTCGCAAATTTGTACACGTTTTTTCATTTCTAAAAATTATTATTACATAAAATATCAAAATTTTGCATTAACGCCACAATTTATTTATTTATTTACTTATCATTTTTTTCTTTTTATTTTTCAGTGTTTGTCAGCAACTATCATCCTAACATTAGCTGCTCTGGTTCATTGTGAACCACCAGTACCACAAGGTCAATATTTACCTCCATCATCTACTTATGGAGCACCTTCAGTACCGCAAGCACCATCAAGTTCTTATGGCGCCCCGAGAGGTGGATCATTCGGTGGTAGTGGTGGTGGTGGTCACGGAGGTCACGGTGGTGGTGGTGGTGGTGGCAGAGTTCCCTCAAGCTCATACGGAACACCATCAAATTCATATGGACCACCATCCAATTCATATGGTGCACCAGCTGTAACATCTGCTATCTTTTCAAAACCACAATCAACATACGGTGCACCCACACAGCAAGCAGGATATGGTGGTGGAGCCACTAGAGGTGGTGGATATGATGGTGGTAACGGATATGGTGGAGGTAGTGGATATGGTGAAGAGAACTATGGACCAGCTAAATATGAATTCCAATACGATGTTCAAGATTATCAAAGTGGACAAGATTTTGGACATATGGAATCTAGAGATGGTGATAGAGCTGTAGGCCGCTACTATGTTCTTCTTCCTGATGGTCGCAAGCAAATAGTTACCTATGAAGCTGATGAACATGGTTATCGTCCAACAATTTCCTATGAACAGACCGCTGGTGGCGGCGGTAGTGGAGGTGGTGGATACGGTGGTGGATATGACAGTAATGCCCAAAGTAAATTCAATGGATATTAGAGACCTATCTTACAATAAGCTGTATAGGATACAATCAAGAGTGTTTTTATCAATGTTAATCATACATGTTTTGTATTTATGTTTCATTTTGTATAGTATAACTAATATCAGACATCGTATGTATCTTTAGGTATTCATAAATCATAATATCATGTGAAAGTGGAACTACTAGTGAAGCCGCTAAACTGCCATAATTTTAGTGTTATGCTAAGGCTCTAATTTTACTTGTATTACGTCAAATAGCAATAAAGCGAGCATTTTGTAAAAGAAAATCGAAGCAATTCAATGTGTTTTACCGGGGCTTTTGGATTCATGAAACAAGTTTACAGACGACACGCATAAGGAAGAAATATTTTTATTATTATTATGATTGATGAGACTCTCGTTCGAATAGCTATCATTATATGTGGTAAATTATTTTGAATTTATTTTAATTTCTGTGTTTTCTGCTTTGAATCAGATTCGTATAGAAAATCAGAGTAAATGTGCTTGGCATACAGAATACATATGGTTTTACATATGAAATCAAATTAGAATCTTTGATGTTAAATTTTATCTGTGAATATCCCTTTTTTTTCTATGAGAAGAAGTACGTACGAGTACTAATTTCTAGCCACTAATGCTGAATCTTTAATGAAATAAACAAACCAGTTTTGCATGAAAAAAAAAGTTCTGTGTACAGTGGCGTAACTAAGGATGTATGCCCCCCCCGCAAATTAATATAGTTGCGCTGGAAAATTTCATTTTTTTTGTGTCAATTGTAAGGAAATATTTTCTGAACTCCGGATGTATTATGTCTCCAATAATTTTGTACGGGGAGACGAAATTATTCCCTTCTCCCTTTTTAATTTGTTTCATGCCAGAAACTCCCACAATATGGGAGTATTCCCACGATCTCCCAACAGTGCCTTCACTCCACTCACTCCAAGCCAGATTTGAGCAAAAAAATAAAAAGGTGTCGAGCAGTGCTGCCAAGTTCTGGATTGCCAAACTTATTTGCTTAGATTTACTTCGTGCTCTACATTCATCACTAAACCTGTTAAAAAACCACTGGCAGCCCCAGCATATGCCCACGAAAGCACATTAAAAAAAATTATGACTATCTAAGAGAAACGTTTAAACCAACCAAAGCGAAAGGGGAAAAAACTTCCCACGTAAGTAGCCGGAAATATCCGATTACTTAAGGTAGAGCAAAGTTGAACTGATGACAAGTTAAGAAGCTTAGAGCAAAATTGGCAAATTTCTGGTGTTTTTTAGAATAAAACGAGTAATTTCATATACTTTCGTCTTTTGCATGAATGGGGGAAAAGAACTTAGGTATGCATTATTGAAGTGCAAATGAGACAACGAGTTAGAATCGAAAATCGAGAGAACATAGGATTACCCGAACGACAAAATCTTATCAAATCCGTCAAAATCCTTTCAACGTATTCATAATAATGTACATCAGGTCACACTACCTCCCATTTTTAAGAAAAAGATAAATTTCGCTTTGGCCCAGATGCTGAAAGGAGATGTAAAATTGCTCTCAAATAAAATTCTCATTTTTCCCTAAAATATCAGAGAATCCAGCAAGAATTTCTCCCACTTAATCTCTTCACAGCAAAACGAATGTAAACCGAAGCACGTGCTGCTCAATTAGCATAGAAATTACACTAACAAACATTGGCCATGCTATAAAAAACATTGGCCGATTCTCTCAATTTTTTAGCAAAAACCGGTTTTACAAAAGCGCGGGAACATTTTATGAGAGTAAAACGTGAAAACTCCGCCTCTTCTCATTTATTTACGAAAATGAATCATTTTCCATTCTCGTTGCATGCAACTTGCGCTTTCACATTTTTTATCTTTATTCATAAAAGTTTTAAAGAGAGTTTGATTTTTTTCGATTTTTTTTTTGTTTCTTTCTTCCTTTTCTTGCCGTGTGCATTTTAAATGTAAAACACTCGGATATCTTGCCAGCTTCCTAACTTGTCATTAGGGTACTTTGGTAAGAGCCCAGTCCACTGATCAATCAGTGTTGGGAGCTTGAGGGAATTTCAAAAAATTTCAACATGAAAAATTTGATCTTATGTTTTAATTTTCGTTCATTGCTTATTTATCTAATATTATAAAGTTAAAGTAATACTCTTCTCTCATTTACGAATTCTCATGCATACTAGCAGCGTGTACCAGTGTACGCCTGCGGAAGTCAGCGAAATATTTCCAGGAAATAATTTACAGTGTTTCAGTTTCAGGTTTTTTTCTCCGTTTAAAAACAAAGAATAAATAGAAGAATTCTCGACTTTTTCTTGTTGTATCATCACTATTGTCTAGCAAGCGTATTTGGAGCTTCTCAAAGCCTATGATGGTATGAACACCTTTAGATGGAACTGAAATAATGAAATCATTACAGAGTTAATATAATTTTTATTCAGAAACCGCATTTTAATTGAGTGAATCTAACTGCTTATTAATCCAGCGTTGTTATTTTATATGGTTTCAAGTTTCAACACTTCCTATGAAAATATTAATTTTGTAGGCGTTCGTTTCGTGGCCCCCCCCCCTCCGGGTGGCGGGGCCTGCGGGGACGCTAGTTACGCCAGTGGTTGTGTATGCTTTAGCATGGTAAGGTGCCGAAAATGGACTTTAGAACAATCTAGTACCTACTATTATTGCTGTCCAGATCTTCAGACTCAACAGATTCAATAATTAAATCAAGAACTATCATCTCTGATAGACGTAGTTCCATAGCTCGAGGCAATAGGCCCGAAATGAGTTACCTTATTAAACCTTTTATAATTACTTAAACCTAAAAGTAACTGGACACAAATTTCTTCGCAAAAGAGGAGCCATGTAAGATTTTACACTAATTAAGATGATTCGCTTCCTAGCGAAGAAGAGCATAGTCTATCAAAACAAAGAATTCTAATCCCCGACAGATGGTAGTTATGATTTATGTTAGCTTATAATCACATCACTAAAGATAATGAGAATTAGACAAATTTAAATAATGACTTTTAACCAGATGGTGCAGAGATACCTAATCTACAACATATATAAAGCTGCCCTAATCTCGTTAATATCAACTTCTATTAGCTCATTAGAAATAAATATAAAATAAGGGTGCGAAAATATAAGAGTGAATACATTAAAAAAAAGATTAATGAATCAGCCAACCAAAAAGAAATGTGGAGAGCATTAAAAGTGTTAGTGTTGAAGGGTTGAAGCAAAGAAGATCAGATATTAAAGGAATTAAAATAAACGGTAGCACCTTGGATAGGAATGATGACGTTGCAGAGGCGTTCAACAAATTCTTTGTGCAAAGTATAATAGACATACACAAATCTATACCTATAGTGAGGTATTCTAAACAATATCATGCGTAAGTACTTCTTTTACTTTTAATACAATAAGTCATAAGGATAAGGATAAGGATAAAAAAGACAGCAATTTTTTAAGTCCAAGCATGTTGATTAATTGCTTTGGAGCGCTAGGAAAAATATTTGTAGATATTGTTAATAAATCCCTGTTGGAAGGAAGTTTCCCTGATTCATGGCAGGAATCAATAGTAACGCCAATAGCTAAAATAAAAAAGTTAGCTAAGTGAGAGGATTATCGACCAGTGAATGCGTTGCCGACATATGAAAAAGTGTTGGAAAAGATAGTGTATAAGCAGCTTATAAAATATTTAGAGGAAAATGCACTTATAATCTCTAACTAGTCGGACTTCAGGCAGAGGCATTCCTGTGAAACGGCGCTTAATATGGTGATGGTAGATTAGAAAGAAATAAAATCGCTTGTGTGTTCCTGGATTTTAGGAGAGCGTTCGAAACTGTTGATCACCAACTTTTACTACAAAAAATGTATAAATATGGAATAAGAGGTAAAGAATTGAACTGGTTTACAGAATTTCTGACTGGGAGAACACAGAAAACGAAAGTAGGACAAGCAAAATCGATAGAGGTATCGGTCGATATCGGGGTGCCGCAGGGTTCTGTATTGAGTACACTCATGTTTTCGTTGTATATTAACGACATTAGTAGAGTAGTAAAATATTCAAAGGTGGCACTCTTTGGAGATGACACACTAATATATGTATATAGCAGGACAAGACATTACCGAGGCGGAGAGATTGTTACAAGAGGACCTCAGAGAACTTAGTGAATGGCTTAAAGCAAATAAATTGAAGTTAAATGTATCAAAAACTAAGTCATTATTAATTAACGGTGAAGGTAATTTGAACCTAATGGTTGACGGAGCAGTTATAGAAGCTGTCAAAGAAAAAACTATCTTGGGATTGTTATTGATAAGGATATAAAATTGTCGAAACATATTGAATATATCACTAAAAAAATAGCAAAAAAATTGACTTCCTAAGAAGAATTAGAGGTAACATATCAACTTATACGGCGATCAATGTATATACTATTGTGAGACCCCACTTCGAATATTGCTCCACCTTTCTTTTCATGGGAGGCCAGCAAATGTTGCAAAAACTGCAGACCTTACAGAATAAAGCAATGCGAATTATTCTCAGATGTAGCAGATATACAGCTATTACATTAATGTTAGAGGCACTGAAATGGCTTAGTGTAAGGCAAAGAATAGCTGCGAACGTTTTTGTATTCATATTCAAAATAAGACACAACATGCTACCAGAGTATTTAACTGGACAAATAAATTACGTGCGTGATTGCCAGCCGTATGGACTCAGATCTGCAAATGACTTCAGACTACCATCTTTTCGGAGTTCAGGAACTCAGAACAGCATAATGTTTAGAGGACTACGTATGTTTAATGAGCTGCCGGATAAACTGAAGTATGAAATAAATTTTAGAAATTTCAAAAAGAATATTATATCTTACGTAAGAGAGAAAATGTAAACTATTGTTGTAAAAGTGGCTTTTATTAAGCTAATAAATTATTATTATTTGAAAGGGTATTAATTATTAGCTAAGTCGCATTATAGGATATTTCAAGATAATGAAAAATCTCATTTAACAAGACTCTGACTGAAATTACCTACTTTATAAAGTTGCGTCTCATTGATGACATGCGTTCGTTATCGATAACGAAATAAGCAGAAAACAATGCGCCAGCTGAATACATCATGCATATCAATTAGTCAATGACTAAAACACTTTTATTTTCAATCAAATGAACACTTACTAATAGCGCGTTGCTGTTTTATACGCTAAAATAAATTGCATCACCGTCCACCAAGTAGACACCATACTCTGTCAATAGCGTAGACTCTGTTCAGGCTTGTTCCGCTCATCGTAATGGGTCAATGTTAGATATCAAAGTGACTTGAAGATGCGCACTGTCTCGAATACTAAACGAAAGGGGTCAGTGTCTGACAATGGGCTGAGTGGGTTTTTGTTGCTATTTTAATTATTTTTATTTTTATTTTTTGTAAGATATTTTTATTCATCTACATATAAATTATTGATATGAACTTGGGAATTGTACATTTTTGTATCTTGATCTTCTCTAAGGGATTAAGTATAGGATTTTACACTTTACAACCTCCAAAGTAATATTGGAGTGTAAAATCACCCTGTTCTGTATGTGCCAGAGCACAGCAATATCAGCGGGAATGAAAGGGCGGATGAGCTTGCTTGTTTTGGTGTAGCCTTGGAGGAATCTTATTCCATAATCTGGATTGTACTAAAACACCTTGCTTCTATTAATTCAGTATGGGCTGACCGCCATCACAGACGTCTTTGGTTAGATGAACCTTCGAGTAGAATTACAAAGGAAATGTGGGGCAGATCTAACCCAAACCTAACGAATGAGCCCTTGGGTTTAAAAAAGCCAATTCAGAAAACTCTAGTGTCAATTCTCACTGCGCACTCTTCTCTCAAGGTTCACCTTTACAGGATAAGACATGTTGCTGATCCTATATGCAGGGGTTGCTAAGAGGAATCCGAAATGGTGTCTTACTTCCTTTGTCACTGTTCGGCACTCTCAGGAGAGCATTTCAGGTGTGAGCTCTCCTGGGCGAGCTGCATTATACCGCCACGAAGGGCTGGGACCAACACTTAGCTTTGTAAGAGCGTCCGGTTGGGATTTATGAGCAATTGCTCATAAGTCTAGAATATGAAAATGGGACTTGTTTTGCCCTACGCTCCAGAGACCTTTCGAGGCCGCAACCTCTTTTTAATCCATATATCCAAGTAGGATTTATTAATTTATTTATTTTTTTGTACTAAATTCAATATTTTATGTTTCTATGCTCGCTTCAGTCTCTTGGTCGGAAGTAAATATTTCCGAATAGATTTCTCTTTAGTTTACTATTTTTTTTTTATACAAAAGGACTTTTGTAAAGCCTAATAATAATTCAAAATCTAATAAACATTCAGCTAATTTAAACGACATGGAACTGATGTGCATTGCTTAAAAGGTGGAAGTGTCTTCCCCACCCCCGGGGGGACTCAACCTCTCTTCAATCGATGGAAAAATATTAGGCAAGTACGAAATCTATGAAATCAGAAAGCAACAGAAGAATTGTACTTTTCTAGTTAATTACCAAATTGATTTCAGTAACAGAAGCCCTCTACTAGATCCTGTTATAGTTAAAGTTAGTTCTCAGAGCATCTAGTCAGCACAACCACAATCGATAATTAGTAGTCGTTTAGAAATGATAAATATATTTATAACGTGAAACATAAATTGCCAAGTGTTTATTTTACCTTACATCACGTGTAATGTGTCTCACCAAGTGCTCACACAAAATACGATTAACAAGCTAAAACTTTTGTTCCATTCTCAGCCGAACCAATTGTTTTCATAGGGAATCCAATTCAAATTTTTCTTTAGCAGCAAGGGTGCTTGCAGGTGCCTACTTGGAAGACTCATCTCTACAAATTTAACTTAATTTAAGCCAAACATTGGATTCATTAGGGCAATTGTGATCCATTTTTAGGAAAATTGAGGCAGATTAACTTAGAGATATGGAGGAGTTTGCAGGCGTTGGTTTCGTATTCACTGTCACCTGAAAGATCTATTGTGAGTTCCCGTTCAATTTACTCTCTTTCTAGGTTTAAACAGTTAATATAATAAAGTTTAGAACCATTATGGAACTTAGGTTCCACACGTAATTTGGTGGAGGAAAAGCATGTTCGAGGTGGAGTAATCTCTGCCTGGCTAATGCTTCGCAGTTGCAGATCAGGTGCTCTGAAGTTTCATGACTATCCTGACAGAAGTGGCAGGATGAAGTCTCAGCCAAGCCCACTTCAATGGGCAATGGTCTGAAAAGAGTTCTATAATCATTTCGTGCTCTCTCTTCTCCTAAGGAGGAGTAGGAGTTCTTCTGTTTTTCCACCAAAGGTGTCTATAAACTTTTTTGCCTGACGAAGTCATTGTAGCCTTTCCCAATAAAAGAAATTTTGTTTGTTCTCCCAGCTGGTAGCTCTGAGGTAACACTTTGAAGTGCCACAAAATGCTCTGGTCCGACAAAGGAAGTTTCCGCTCGTCTAGGTCGTCAGCAATTTCATTTGACTTTATGGCTCTTATGTCCAGGTACTCTGAGAATAACTTTGTTTCTCCTTGATAGATTTTTTAATGGTTTGCAGATACCTCCAGACTATCCTCGACTTGATAGTGTAGGACTTAAAAGCCTTGAGAGCAGCTGGACTGTCCGATAGGACATTTATAGCTCTTTTAATGCCGGTATTGGCGCATTTCTTCTATGGCTAATACCTCGGCCCGAAATACGGTAGGGGTAGAGGCTGGGACCTTCGATATATGGCATCTGGGGCAGTATACACCCAGTCCGTAAACCATACCATTGATACTTGTTGGAAGGACAGTTTAGTGGAACGACATTGTTGTCGGTCCACCAAAACCGCGTCGAATAGTCTTACAAAATCCATCTTGGATGTGATTATATCATATATTGTCGTCATTTGCTCGAAGCATATCTGTTCACCTGCCTTTAACTGTTTTTCCTTTTGCAATCTGATAACACTGGAGATCGCTATCTTTTTCACCTGCAAATTCAGGTGTGGAAGGTTTAATAAGGCTTTCATGACTGCTGTAGGGCAGCTCCTATGGCCTAGTCAGGCAGGCCGCTGGGACAATTGATATGATATGATTTAAATTTGAATAATGGGAGTAGCAGAAGGTTTTTGCAATTGCACGGTAGCTTTATTAGAAGGATGGTAACAAATATCGGGAAGTTTAGAATAATTTTGAAAAATTACTGATGAGTACAATATTAAGGAAAAAGTTAATGCAGAATTTTAAATATGGAGTTCTTTAGCAGAATGGAAAGATGCTATCAGGACAACTATCTCGAAGTACTCAAATACCGTAAATAGTATACTTAGTTATACTTTTAATTTTGATGATAGTTGGAAGAGTTTTATCAAACGTTTACTAAGCGCCATTGTTGTGAACAATGATGAGCAGAATAATTGAATTTTAGACATAATAGCCAAAGATTTAAATGTAATATGAGTATAATTCCAGTTGTATCCAAAGGTTAAAAGTTATTTAAAGAATTTTTTTCCGAATGACATTGAACTTGAAAAAATATCCAATCCTTTACCTATTTACTTATATACCACATATACATATTTATATATATGTACTTAATGTAAATGACGTATATTGTTCACAAAATTAGGGAGATAACTGCGTGACCATGTTATGAAAATAAAAAAAAAATTATTTCATACCGACTAAGCAACAAATAGAAATACGTGATATAACTGAGGGTCCGGCAAGCCAAGAAAAAGGTAAGCATGCACCACAATTACTGCCACACCACCATTTGGTCGATTTTCATACGACGAAAATTTTGCACACAGAATATTAATAAATTTTCTGACTAAGTTCTTCCAAGCATATAAAAGTGTTTAAAATCTTAAGTTTCGCCAGTCACTTATTAGCTCTGAGGAACTGTGATAAAGTGTGTGCGCGCGCTGGTGATAAGAGTAAAAAGTTAAAGGAAGTGTTAAGAAAATGATAAAACAGGTAAGATTTATTCGTAGCTCTGGTTCGATAATAATGGAAGTGATTTTTTGTGATTTTTTTTAAATCAATATAAATCGGTGGCAGTTAAATGTAGTTTTCACAATATGATTTTACGAAAAAACGTATTATTTATGATTAATATAAAAAAAAAATGTGTTAAGAGCAATCATAATCGTAATGTTTATTTCGGGACACATATTTCCATTGTTGGCCAACAAACATAATAGGCCTATAACTAGTACATTTTGTGACACTAATTTTTCCCAAAATACCAAATAAACATAAAATTAGTTTTATCGAGTCCTTACTACTGCAAATATGGTCCATATCACAGCTCAAAACTGTTTCTAAAAGAATCTAGAAAGCTAGATTTAGATAGATCGAACAATATAAAACTAAAATGAGAACTCTTAATCTTTCAGATACTTATTTTGGCCTCAGTAATGGCTTTTGCCGTAGCTGAAGCTCCTTTGAGTGGGCCTTATCCTCCATCAGGATGGAAACCTACTGGAGCTGCTTTTACCCTTCCGAAGGAATTTTTACCACAACCCCAAGCAGGCGGAGCTGAAGTGAGTGTTTTAAGGAAACTCCCCAAAATTCTTAATGTAAATAAAAATCAAAACAAATCATTCCAGGTTGAAATTTCAAAAGAGAGAGTCGAATACAATGGACAATTAGGTGAAACTACTACTGTCGAACCAAGCAATGGTTATTTACCACCAGAAGAACCCGAAGAAACTGACGATAATTCGACTGAAGATTACTTAAAAGTTCAAGGATTGCCATCAAGTGAGCGTAGACCACCATTTAATCAACAGCAACCACAAACTGGAGAATTGAATACCGGTGAATATAGGGTACCAGCTGCTCCTGCTCGGAATCAATATCGTTCTCAGGATAGCCAAAAATTTGGTCAAATTCGTCAGCAACAAGGTAGTCAGCAGCAATTTGCTCAGAACAGACAACAACAACAACAATTTGGACAGTTCAGGCAAGGCGCACAACAACAACAATTCCGTCCTCAACCAAGACAGTTTAATCAACAGCCACAGCAATTTAATAATCCTCAAGCACAGCAATTTAACCAACAGCCTCAACAATTCAATCAACAACCGCAACAATTTAATCAGCAACCACAACAATTTAATCAACAACCACAACAATTTAACCCTCAACAGCAACAGTTCAATCAGCAGCCACAGCAATTTACCCCACAACAACAACAGTTCAATCAACAACCACAACAATTCAATCCACAACCACCACAACAATTTAATCCTCAACCACAGCAATTCAATCCGGGGCAACCTCAGTTTGGAGCTCGGCGAACTCCAACACAGAAATATGGACCACCTACACCAAATCCAGATGCTCAAGAAGATGACGAAACTGACGATACCACAAACGCTAGTAATGAGGATTCCCAAGAAGATGGCCAGCCTGCTGTTGCAGTATCTAATTCTATTGCTAATGGTCGTTACTATGTTCTTACCCCAGACAATACACTTCAAAGAGTTGTTTTTTCAACAACTCAAGATGAAGATGAGGCCCGTACGAATGGATTCACAGCCCAGCTTCGATATATGCCGGTTGAGCCGATTCGAGATCCAATTTATGCATATAACGAAGAAGGACAATTGATTAGGATCTTCAAAAAATGAGTTTTTTATTCCATCTCAAGTACTTAATATTTTTTTATTTATATTCAATCACCAAAGTGTAAATTAATTTGTTGAAAATTTGTTATTCTTTTGTAAATTAGAAACGTTATTCAATTATAAGAAAGCATCATTGGTTTACGTTGCTCTTTCATTTGCGTCTGTTGAACAGGACAGAAGTAATTCCAGAACACTTCGAAAAAGCCTTACTAATTAATTACTATAACTTGTTCATATCATGTTCTAGAAAAAGTGTTAGCAAACTGATAATAGACAAGGTGGAAATAGTGATTCATTCGATCTGCTTAAATTATGTAGACTTGGAAGCGTCCAAATGTATATCTGTACTTGGTCCAAAATACAAATATCTTCCATCTCTTTAACGACCTTCCTCGTGTAGGTAGTTCAATAGGCGTCTAATTCACGTAACCAATATAATTAGGCTTCTTCGGGTTGGTAATGAGAAGATTCGCTTAAGAATGTAATGCCGTTTGGTTGTTCTCGAAGCTGCAAGTGGTTGAGTTTCTTTTTATCCTCCTTTCCACCACTCTCTCCATCACTCTAGTCTGACTATTCGTTTTTTTTTTTTATATGATTTTTGGGCATCTTTACAGCCAGCCAAGGGCTGATATTAGTGAAGAGCACTTCTCCTATTTTTCATGTTTTACCTTTTTTATTGACTAGTTATCTTTGTTACATTGTAATCAGTTTACACATCATACTATTGCAACATTTTCATGTGCATAATTCTTTATTAGTTCCTTCCAATTACTTGCAATGGCATTTGAAGACGCTTACATTTTCCGCTTGAAACTAGATTTTTAATATCACTTTTAGCATTAGAAAACATGGCCATGGTACTGTTAGCTGGAGGAACCAAGCTTAGTTTGATCGTATACTGAATTGAACCCAAGAATTTTTTTAACTGGTTTATTAATTTTAATCGAATATATAAGAAGACAATAATGATAGGACTGCCGACTGCCCGAGAAAGTAACGTTTTTCCTTTTACGGGATTAGACGCGCATCTTAATTTCTGCCTGGAGAGAATATTAATCTATCTCCAAAGAGTTGGTTAATAAATGTTTTTTCTCCAGTTCCAGTTCTTCGAATTGTCCGAAGAAGTTTTATGTTTTAGGTACTTTAATCATTTATTTAATTATTACGAAAATTGGCTTATCTCTCGTTGTTTCTTTATAAATTTTTTGAATTGTTTTTACATCAGCTATTCCCAGACAGATGGCAGCAGATAATTTAAATATAAAATCAGCTGATTTATTATTTGTGTACCCAATTGTCAACCAAACCAAATGACTTTTAAATACACGTGCAAAACTGTTGGCGCAATACTCGTCCGCAATGGTTCAACAAGACGAAATTATAGAAACTCCATCTAAAAACAGTATAAAACGAGCATGGCAAAAAGTAAAAATAAAAGGAAAAGTTATCTCAGATGAAGTGACAGGATTAGAAGGACTTATCGGCTTGGAAGTTTTGGAAAAATATGATAAAAAGTTGATCACCAAACAGAGAAGGGTGCGTAGAAATTTAAAATCTTTAGAATAAATATAATAATTCAGAAATCACACTTTTCAGCCTAAGCGGCCTCCGAGGAAGGAAAAGAAAAATATTCAAAAAAGAAAACAAAGCGGAAGCAATTCTAGTGAAGAAGATGATGATGAAAAACCGAAGAGTAAAAAGAAAAAGTCTAATAAAAAAGGCAAAGTGTCTGCTAATCGCATTCCTGGACAATTTGTTCTCTTGAATCCATTAGGAAATGCATCATTGGAGGGAACAGATGAATGTGAAACTGAAGCGGAAAGTAAACTTTCAATAGCCGATCTTGTGGTAGGTGTAATTTCTGTTTAAATTTAAAACTTGCCATAATTGCAATTTGTTAATATATTTTTGTGACCGATTTGGCTGTGGAGTGCTAAATCAGTACGAATACTTCTCCTTATCCTCTCAAGATAATTTGATTGGATCTATTAGGGCCCCCTACACGAGAAGGCTTTAGGGAAGGAGATGTACAAACACAATAATGTTGCTCCGCGTAGTTAGTTATATGATTACCGAAATTAATTGTGTGCGTGTTCAATAAACTTACAGTTTTTTATAATAGGAGGCCTCGGTAGCTCAGTTGGTAAGCGCGCTGACTATCAACCCAGGGGTCGTGGGTTCGATTCCCACCTCGTCTTGGTCCTGTGCTTCATCTACAAATTTTTCCCTTCTAACAATTTTTCCTTCCTTTCGCTATAAAATGACATGTATCTACATATCTCTATAATTTGTTTAAGTTGGTTTGCTAATAATGTATCTACTATGTATCTCGCTATGATGTGCCCAGCGCTTGGCGCGCCTTTGGCACGGGCACTCAAATTAATAAATGTTTTATGTTTTATGTTTTATAAACAACTATCACAAATTCACAACACGTAATGATTATTAAATTATTATATTGTCACCTCAAACTGCAGGTAAACATCTGTAGTCGTCCAATCAGAAATTTCGGAATTTCAAAATGGACCGTCCCAATTTTCCTGCAGTAGCTGTCCGTAGTCCCGATCGAAATTTGGTAGCACGGAATTTTTCCTACCCTGAATACTCCTTACGCGTAAAAGCTGCCTAAAAACTTCCGCGTATGGGCTATGGCTTAGGCTAGTTCAGATTTAAAAATCCACGAATAATAATCATTTTATATTTGTAGGGTTGGAACGGACTCGGTGTACCTGAATCCATTCTAAAGGCAATTGCCGAAAATGGTTTTAAAACGCCCACTGAAATTCAATCTCTTACATTACCTGCCGCTATAATGGGAAAAAAAGATATTTTGGGAGCAGCCGAAACAGGTAGTGGAAAGACGTTAGCATTTGGAATACCTATTCTTAACGGTATAATGGAATTAAAAAAGAGAAATATTAAAAGTGGCGCTAGAAAAATACAATTGCAAGTTCAAGAGGAAAAACCACGTCAAGATCGGGAAAATTTCACTCCTCCTCCAGAAGAGTTGGAAGATTATCCGGAAATTGTCAATGAGGAATTTGAAAACGATCTGGATAGTGATAAACCCTTATATGCACTGATTCTAACCCCCACCAGAGAGTTGGCTGTACAGGTGAAAGATCATATCGTCTCTGTAGCTAAGTATACAGGTTAATTTGCTGCATCTAAAAATATCGAATTATTTCCTTCTAATTTCTAATAATTGTCTTCAGGCATAAAAGTGGCAGCAATTTTCGGTGGGCTAGCTATTGTAAAACAAGAAAGGATACTCAAACGTTGCCCAGAAATTGTAGTAGCAACACCCGGACGATTATGGGAACTACTTGAAGAAGGAAATCGTCATTTAAATAAGGTTGATAACGTCAGTTTCCTTGTGATTGATGAAACCGACCGTATGGTAGAAAAGGGTCATTTTGATGAGCTTCGACTCTTATTAACTAGGATAAATTCGGACGAAAGTAAAAAGCAGTGTCGTCAGAATTTTGTATTCTCTGCAACATTAACACTTGTTCATGATTTACCAGATCACTTGCTGAGTAAATAAATCTGAGTTTTAAGATCCCCTTGTAGATTTAATATTTTTTATTATTTAGAAAGGAACATCGGCCGGAAGAACAAATTAGTGAAGCCAACCCCTGGATTGAAAATTCATGGTTTAATAGAGCAGTTAGGAATTTCCCAGCCTAAAATTGTAGATATCACTGGCAGTCGTCGTAAGTAAATCTTTTATTTAAAGGGTGTGCAATTGGAGCATGCTAAAAACAAATCTTTTTATAGAAACTGCTCAAAGCTTAACGGAATGCAGAATTGTTTGTCCTATAGAACACAAAGATTACTATTTGTACTATTTTATACAGAAACATATTGGCAGAACCATAGTATTTTGTAATTCGATTGATTGCGTTAAGCGTTTGGCACAGCTTTTTGGACTCTTGCAATGCCAACCACTTCCACTTCATGCAAATATGATACAGAAGCAACGATTGAGAAATCTTGAAAGGTATGTAGTAGATTGTATAAAAATAAAGGTAGTCTATTGAACAATAATTTTTAGGTTTACAAGTAATCCTCATGGATTTTTAATTGCTACGGATGTTGCTGCTAGAGGTCTTGATATTCCTGATGTTCAGCATGTAATACACTATCAGGTAAGCATTATAATACAGAATATAAATAAACATATGCTTGAATCATGTGATAAACTTTCATTGGCTGCAGAGACATAAATACAATAATTTTAAATTATAAAGTCAGGATTTATGATGCAGCTGAACTTTTTTGGGTAAAAGTGGGCTTATAAAATGTACTAATGCTATTGAGAAAGCCTTGGGAGCACTTAGACACTGATTAATCAACGAGAAAAAAGCAATGTCTTTTTAAGACAAACCGAAATGTGGTAGCGACCATGGCACATCCCATTTGTTGACAAATTAATATCTCTGATAAACTAAAATATCTAAATTTCCTGGAAGAGGGTTTCCATAGATGTCAGAATAGTACTTTCATTTTCTGTTCCTAATAGACTCAATTCATTTCCGAAAAAAACTTAATATATTTAAATTTTTTAGGTACCAAGAACAAGTGAAAATTATGTCCATCGTTCTGGACGCACTGCAAGAGCAAATAAAGATGGTATAACAGTGATTATCATGGAACCCGGTGAAGTAAGAAATTACTTGAAACTTTGCAAGACTCTTGATAGAAGTAAGACAACATTTACACTTAACTTAACTACTTCTCTACTTGAACTTAAAATTTTCAATCCATATAGGTGAAGATCTTCCTATTTTCCCTGTTTCTGAAAAATTCTTGAAAGCTGTAAAAGAACGAGTGAATTTAGCTCGTGTGGTCGACAAATTAGAACTGAGAATTCGACGTGAACAGAGTGAGGTCGGTTGGATTAAAAAAACTGCAGAAGAAATGGACATTGTGTTGGATCGGGATGTAGATGATGAAGGCTTGTAAATATATTTTCTGAAAAATTTACGTAAAATCGTATTTATTCTCATTCTATTCTTAAAAGCTCCAGAAACGATGATGACGAGGATATTGCGGAAAAAACACGAGAAAAGAATTTGTTAGTTGCTAGAAGACACCAATTATTGACACTTCTGGATAAACCACTATTTCCCAGAGGATTTAACTATAAGTATGCCATAAATTTCTAGTCTAGTCTCATTTGTTGTTTTCATATTGGCTTCTTTCATCTTAGATATCCGACAAGCACAGGAAAATTAGCATTGCCAATGTTCGAAAGTGAACCTTCCAACAACAATAATAGCGCCGTTCATGTAATGAAGGAAGCTATAGAAGAGTGCAAAGCAGCTAAGAAAGAAAGAAATAAAAGGAAAAGGAAATAATAATTTTACAAAATATGTTTAATTAAAAAAATTTATAAATTCCAACTCAGGCGTGTTTTGATACAAAGTATCGTTGGCCATTGACTGTCATAGATCTTGCATGTTTGGATAGGATTGATGTGACAGGACACCCAGGCGTAGCGAAGAATCTAAAAAAAAGAAATGAACACATTGAATGTGAATTCGATTATATCTTACTCCATATAAGGTTCAATTTCTTCAAAGGTCCACCTGGTTTTAGTTTTAAACAAGATTTTTAGACGTTCATGGAGATTTGTACTTAAATTGTCTTCAGCTAATGACCTTACACATGGGGAGGGTGAGTCTTTATCAATTATTCCGAGACCTCTCAGATAATTTGCCTAAATAATTAAAATTAAAAAAAAAAACTCAAATCCACATCCGACATTTCCTTACATCAGCAGACATTCCTTCTGGTAGAGCATCATGCCATGTAGCTAAAAATTCATCAATTCGAAATTTAAGTCCGGGTTGTAGGATATTTTGGGCAACAATTCTTGCAACCATTTCTTCTTTGTACTGAAATTTTCCCGAGTGTACATCACTTGATACTGTGTATAGATCAAACAAGTTCTCAACAATATCTTTAGCAGCTATACCTTCCATTGCTTCTATTGTTAACTGTCTATCGATTTCATTTAAGCTCCAGGAATTTTCATTTATCAGCCCAATCATAAGATTTATAATTCTGTATTCATATCTAGAGCAATGTTAAAAGGGTACCTAAGTTAGGAAAATTGTTAGAGAATATAAAATATTTTATTCTCTTACTCATATTCTAGGACTCGCATGTATCCATCGATTTCCATTGCACGAATTTTAGTTAGTCCTTCAATAAATTGACTTCGACTGCATTGAATGGTGTCCAAAAGCTGTTCAAATGTAAACTTAAGCTTTTTGTCGATGCAATATTCATTTTCAGGCCCAGAATATCTTTTTGAAAGAAAAACATGAAAAAGCTTATATTTTAATGCACAAATGTCGTCGATGGTATAATGGATTGGTTCATGATTTTATGGGTCTGAGTTTGTTCGAACTCCACTGATACTCACCAATGGGATTCTAAATTAAAAGTGATTGGGATGCTGTAAGTCTGGGATTGATTTTTCACTTGGTGATTCGAAACCCACGCAACGATTCAATTATAGCATTTGTCAAGTAACAGATAAATTTATCCATTTGTCCAATACTAGTAATTTATGTAAGTGAGTTGAAGAAGAGTAAAAATATACATAATATTTTCATAGTTTGAAGGTACGAGTGCAAATTTAGATGATTTTTTTTTTTAGAATTAATGGATATGTTTCGTGTCCGTAACTATTAGTTCTGTGTCGTTTTCGGCTGGATTTAAAGTTGTGATTTTTGCAATGTGTTTTTATTTTAGTCATTTTGATGAACAACATTCAGGGCTCATTTTTAAAACAGATTTATTTCTCGATGATTTCAACCATTAAGAATCATATCGATATAAGCATTCAAAAACAGGACCCCAGACTGCATCTTTTGCTAATGACCAAGAATGTTTTGTTTTTAACGAAATTCGTTGACCAATTGTTTGATTCTAATCTCGCTACAAATTGTAATAAATCAAAAAATCTTACCTAGTCATCTGTAGAAGATCATTTAATTTGCGAAATCTTGGTTGAATTTCTCTGCATTCGAAATACTCGTGAAATATTTGAAGGACATTTCTTCGTTCAAGGACACGTTCTAAGTCTAATTCCTCTTCAGTACTGTCATTTAAACTACGCTCCAAAGATGTGTTACCACCCTTTGGACTTTTTAGTGGTGAATTGCTTGTGGCTTGAGCGAATTTAAAATCTGGAACCAACATGAGACTATTTGATATTTCTGCTGCTTTGACTTCGTACGTCTTTTCTTCTGTAACTAGAACAGCTTTCTCATTTAGGCCACCCTTGAATTGCAATGTTTGACCTTCTCTAATATTCTCCAACATATGCTTATCGAGTTCTAATAGTTTTAGATTATCAAAAATCTTAGTATCGCTTGGATAATATATAGCCTACTGAAAAAATCAGTTTAAGTGTATCCGAACGGAGGGAAAATGCATATTGAATGGTGAGTTTTGTACTTACCTGAGTTATTTGAGTAAGGTTTCTTGCGTCCAATTTGGCATGTTTAATGATTCCTTTAACATCATCCAAATTTCGGACATATCTAATAAAATAGAGTTGTAAATTAATCAAGAAGTTGTTTTTTTTAAATTGTTGAGAATTCTCATAAGTCTTATGAAGTCCATATTTTATTAACATACAAAAAAGGAATCAAATAATTTTCTTGTGTTAAGCTGTGCATTGTAATTTGGGAATTCCAGTTTAGAGGATGATAGAATTAAATAGAAAACTCATTTATTTTCAACCCCGGTTAAAGAGCCACATCCTTCCTAAGACGGTGGGTATCTTGATGTTACAAGACTAAATTGGCAGATTCTTATTTATATAGAAAAATATAAAACAAAAGGTGTGTATAAGCATAGATGGCATAAGAACGTATAAGTGATCGCAGACAGTATGAAATTTTCAGTTATGTCAAGAGAGACATTGTTATAGACTTAAGATGAATGATCAAGAATATAGAAAGATTTAAGTTAAGCATAAGTTAATGCAGAGTTCGTTGCCTGACTATGAGATAGTTGGGTTACAACTGATAACTAAAAATTAATTAATTAATCATGAGGTGTTCGGTTGATTTAAGTGTAGTCTGAGATAAGTGACCCAGCGTCATAACGGTCAATATCACAACTTAGAAAATAAAATCAATTTAAACTGGTAAATTCAGTACATTTTTTTTTATATAATTAAGAGCCGTTACCAAGACTCGAATACGGAATCAGACCTGAAAATAATAAATTTAAATCTGAGCCCGTGTAAATTTAGTCATGGCATAAGTTTAAGCCCGAAAATTTGGTCTATTTGACTAGCTAGGGACGTGCTGAGTCGTAAGCTTTTTACATCTGCCAATGGGGCTAGTTGACTTGAGTCTGCTTGGCAGAGAGTTCCTGAAACTCGCTCCAACTTGGTAGAGGCTTCTACCGCCAAAACGTGTCCTGAATCTAGGCAGGACTAATCTGCAACTGTTATGACTATTCCAAGTCATATTCTCTTGAATGTATTTAGGCAGTAAGCCATGCCTGCCCCTAAAAAATGAAGGTCAAGGTATTGAGCTCGTGGACTTTGTCCGACGGTCCAGATAGTAAGAGGTAATAAAAGTAGAATAAGTGCAGCTACCAGCTGATATCCAACCCGTGGGAGCAAGTGAAGCGAGACATCACACAAGGATCGCAGCTCAAAATGGTAATTAGCATTTTATACTTACTTAATATATCTGTAACAAACTATGTAATCTAAGTCATAATATCCAAATCGCTTTACCCAACGCCAGTGACGTGGCGATTATGACGGAGTATGTAATAAATAAACTTTGAATTTGAATTATTAACTAAATTGAATTTACAAATCATACTACAATTTTTGTGTTCTTGCTATTGTTTTTATTGTTTTCATTGTTATTAATTTGCTATGGAATTATAATTTTTCTTTTGCTGCTCTAAGCCTCCAATGCTTTACTCTTAATTGTTTATGTTCAATTTTGCTAATATATGTTTGTATCTACTATGTAACTCGCTAAGATGTGCCCAGCGCTCAGCGTGCTTTTGACACGGGCACTCAAATAAATAAATGTTTATGTATCATAATATATATTGTTTCTTTTGCTATAAATAATGTAAACTAATTGATAAGCTTTATACTGTCGTGGAACCCGGCGTTATACGCTGCTTTAAGCAGGGGTTCAAAAAATAAATGCACTTTGACTTTGACTTTAAACATAAACATAAACATCCATTTATTTGAGCACCCCTGCCAAAGGCACGCCGAGCGTTGGGCACATCATAGCGAGTTACATAGTAGATACATATTATAGCAAAACGAAACACAAACAAGTAAGAGCAGTGGAGGCTTAGAGCGTCCGTAGTAGCCTGTTCATTAAGAATAAACAATATTGAAATTACAGCAAAATACAAAATAGTAGATACAGCAAAATATAACATAGTAGATACACAGCAAAATATAAAATATAAAATAGTAGATACACATTATAGTAAAATATAGTGAATAGACCAGCGTCACGTAGTAGATGATTTTAGCAGTTAAGCAATACCTATACTAGAGGTAACTAATACTACTTAATACTGAACATAAAAGTTAACTTAACCATATACACTATAATCACATGAATGACATGAATCATCCCTTATCAAAGGCAAAACGTTGAATTTTAGCTTATATACACATTATAGTAAAATATAGTGAATAGACCAGCGTCACGTAGTAGATGATTTCAGCAGTTAAGCAATGCCTATACTAGAGGTAACTAATACTACTTAATACTGAACATAAAAGTTAACTTAACCATATACACTATAATCACATGAATGACATGAATCATCCCTTATCAAAGGCAAAACATTGAATTTTAGCCTGAAGTAGTATCAGAGACACCAGCAATTAGGCGATACCAATACTACAGGCACCTAATGACTACTTAAGGTTAGATTTAAAAGTAAAATTAATTATATACACCAATGACATGAATCGTCCCCCATCAGAGTTGACCCCTGAACATTCAGATTGACCCACGACTCAACCGGCAGCAATGTTGACCTGACCTGATTTGATTTGGCTTGATTTGATTTGATTTGATTTGACTCAGCTTGGTTATGTAGTTAAATATATCGGACAGAGAAAATAAAAGATATGGATGGTGGCCCTTCAGAGCAGTTTGGTTCTTAGTGATTTAGATACATCATACAGAATTAATACTAGGGTGGGGATTAGTTGATGAGTGATGTGAGGAAGATGGTGTTATAGACGGTATTATAGTAGTTGGCAAATTCTACTCTGCATTAAGAAAGTCGATCGCCGCTGACCTAAAGGAGCTTAGTGAGTCGCTGTCCCTGGCTTCATCAGTCATCTGATTCCAGATGGTCGCCCCCCGCAGGAAAATGTTTCTTCCACCATACTGCGACAGTACTCTTGGGAGGACAACTCTCGACCGGTTCAAAGTGCTCCACTTGATCCGATGCATCAGGTAGCCGGGCAATAGGCCATGCCTAGCTTTGAAAATCAGTTTCAAGACATTGAGCTCGTACATCTTGGCAAGTTGACATGGTGTAAGCATTTCAAGCAGACAAGCTGGCACACGTGAGCCACGCTTAAAGTCGAACACATATCTGGCGCAAGCCATGAAAGCACGGCCCAGCTTATCGAGGTTGCCGCAGGAGATAGGAAACAATACCACATCTGCATAGAAGAAATGTGGTAAGATCAGAGCAGTGAAGAGTCTAATACGCGTTGCCCCATCTAGGTGTTGTGACGCTGCATATAGTGAGCGCAAACCGTAATACACTCTGGCACATATTTTATTAATCTGTGGTTCCCAAGTCAGACCAGGATCCATGAGCAAGCCCAGGTTGAGCACCGCCTTCACTGACAACTCGATATTGTGTCCTAATAAATTCAATGCTGGAAAGTCTGAATAGTTAGACCTATTCGATGGACGAATGGAGTAAATAATGGCTTGTGTTTTAGTGGGATTAAGAGATAGCCTGTTGTTAGCTGACCATTCAGCTATCCCTGACAAAGTTCTATTGATGACCATTGCTGCCTCACTCAGGTTTTCTCTAGGAGCACCACAGTTAATCTGAAGATCATCTGCATAGATGTGGAATTGTACATCGCTCAGCACGGCGGTGATGTCATCCATGAAGAGTGTGAACAAGAGCGGCGCCAAAACAGCCCCCTGAGGGACTCCTTCCACCACTGGCCTCACGGACGAGTATGTGCCATTGCTATTTACCATAAAATATCGGTTACTTAGGTAGTGGTCAATCCGTTGAGTGAAGCCTCCTGAAGCCTGATTGGAATTTTGAGAGTAGATTGTGAGAGCCTACATGTTCTGTGATCTGATCAGCAATGATAATCTCCAGGACCTTGGAGAGCGTCGGCAAAATGGAGATTGGTCTCCATTCAGAAATATGGGATGGGGAGTTTACTTTGGGGATGGGAGTAATTAGACCCATCTTCCAGTGATCAGGAAAGTGTGAGCATGAGATTAATCTGTTAAGAAGATGCGTGATGATAGGTAGGATGAAGGGAAGAACTATTTTGTAAAACTTGAGAGGCACGTCATTGTATCCAGTAGCATTTGATTTAAGTTTGCGGAAGGCGTTCACAACCTCAACCTCCGACACATTTGAGAAGCTGAAGGCATCATCAGCAACAGTAGAGCGTCTATGACTGGGAATATGTTGAACATTATCTAATCTGTCGCTTGTAACGTTTGGCAGCAGTAAGGGGCTGGGACAAAGAAAGTCAGCATATTCTTCAGGGTCTACAGTCGATTGAGCTCTAGCTTTCGAACCTAAGCCAAGATCGTTGACCTTATTCCAATTTATGACACTGCCCTCTCTAATGCCTTTCAATGTGTCTTCTCTCACCTTTGCTCTGACTAAGTAGTCAGCCTGACTACGCAAACGACGAAATTCCACCAGATTTTGCGTTGTTTTGTCATGTTTCCACTGCCTATAGGCAAGATCGCGAAGTTGACATTTGAGCAAGATCTCAGGATGTTTAAAAATAATTTTTTTTACTGTGCAAACTTTGATGGTTTTCAGTGGCACTTGCCTCATGAATATGGAGCACAACGAGTCTGAGAAATGTTGTGCAGCTAAGCCGGGGTCAGATTGGTTAAAAATGGGTGACCAGTCAGTCCTAGAAAGGTCCGCTTGAAGAGCGTCTGTTTGTATTGCTGAAAAATTTCTGAAGGTTCTCCATAGGTTAGAAGGAAGACAACGAAAGTTGAACGAGGCGAAGAGCAACTCATGATCAGAGATGCTGGGGCACTGACCAGAGAAAACCGGCTGAAAATGCGAGAACGAGATGAGCAGGTCAAGGGTTGTTGCAGAGCCGAGCCCATGACGCGTGGGTAGATTGTTGATGATTACAAGTCCTCTTTCGCTCAATTGGTCTTTCAGTGAGCGAGACAAAGTAGACAAGCTTCCAACATCCACATTATTTGAGTACCCGTGCCAAAGGCACGCAGAGCGTTGAGCACTTTATGGAAAGTTTACTAGATACATATTATAGTAAAACAAATCATAAAAGATTAAGAGCAGTGGGAGCTTTGAACATTAGCTGTAGTCCAGTGATATTGAAAGTAAAGAAAATTACACAATAGCAAATCCATAGCATTGTAGTAAGACATTGACTAATTAATTTTCTGGCAGTTTATTGTGTCTGGATAACACCTTTATCTTGTAATATAATATAATCATATATAAAATTTTAAAATTTACTTACATATCATCGTCAATATCCACTTCCATTTCACTACTTTTTAAACAATTCAACAAATTATGGATGTCAGACAGGATTCCCGCTTTTTTAATTGTCAATTTTATTAGTCAGTTGTGGCAGTACTAATTAATTTTGCTTAATAAAACGTGAATGTACCAAATGTCAGTTAAACGTCAAATACGTACAAAGTACAGATAAAAAGTGCAGTCAGCTGCTGAATGAAAGCGCACGTTTTTAGTAAAACTTCAATTTGATACGATTTTTTTTATCTTTTATTTGATTTAATTGTGAAATACGTTCTTATTAAAACCATGGAGTCATCAACATCGTCAACGTCTATAGCTTCCACATCTAAAGTAACAGACGAAGAGAGACTAGCTCTTGCAGAGAAGCTTGACAAAGAATTAGATGATTTCATTGACGGTCTAAAAAGAACACCTTATACCGACGGGTGGCCAGAGGATAGATGGCAAGAAGTAACGACTTAATTCTATATTTTTCTTCGCCAAAAATTTTAACAATCTAAAATTATATTATAGGAAATGGATAAACATCCTTTCTTTATGAAGAAAGCTCCGGAACCAGGTGATAAATTACATCCACTACTCGAAGGTATACAGCAGTTGAAGTATGATCCAGATGAAAATGAACCTGAAGAGTTGGCTATTTCCTACAAGGAGGATGGTTTATTCTACGTAAAACATGAAAAATATAGGACCGCAATAATAAGTTTCACTGAAGGACTGAAAGTAAAGTGCAAAGATGATAAAATCAATATAAATCTATATGATCTTAGAAGTGATGCACATTTCTGCTTAAAGAATTTTAGGTAAAGTTTTATGAAATTTACTGAGTTGCCGGCATATTCATTCATTCTTTGACTTTAGATCTTCAATGTTGGATGCAGAAAAGGTATTGGAATTGAAGCCAAATGATTACTCGAATAGATTACGTGCAGCAAAGTGCGGTTATCACCTTAACAAATTTGATATATGTTTTAAGCACTTGGATAATATTGATGAGCATTCCGCAGAAGATAAAAAAGCTTTAGATTTACGGAAAAAATGTGAAAAGAAAAAGGTAAGACAATTTCCATTGAATGAGATTTTATAATATCAGGATTCTTCCTCGTGTAATTATTTTGCCATTTTTTTTCAACGATCAGTCCAAATTAACTTTTGGAGTCTTCAATTAAAATTAATATTAGATTTGTTGATTGGTTAGAGATAGAGGTGAATATAGGCCGTCGCTGCTACTATCATAACTATTTTCAATACTCCCTTGAAATAAAAAGGTTCCTTAAAAAGATTCAAGTTAGTTGCAGCTTTCTAATCCTTTTCCTGATAGGGTGAATAGATCTGATAATATAAATAAGGTGCTTCTTTAGTTTTAAATATTCGATTATCAGACTAAAGTGTTCCTCTGCCTTCTAATCGAAGCAGTTACCAAGAACTATTTGGGTTTTTCTGACTTGTAAAAAACTTACATTCCACTTTGCGTCTATTAGATGCACAATTGATACTAGTGGGTGCAAACTTCTGGTTGAAATATTTTAATTTGGATAAACAAAATTTAACCTACATTTTTTGGCGGCACCATTAAGATCTATGTTAGACAACGAGATCCCTATACAAGTATTTTTTGAAGCTGTAATGCTTGCTGTGAATAAGTTCTAAAAGGTTTACGTCACAATATGGACATTCTTGCTTTAAAAGATAGCATACTACAGACCTGTCGAATCAGATTGTTACAAACGTTTTTCACTTACCTTGTAATCCTTAATTTAAATTTAAAATTTTTTTTCCAGATGGAAATTGAAAGGAATGATCGCAAACGTATTCTTACAGAGCGGCGAAAAATGGCAGAAGTAAAAAGCACAATCGAAGAGATCGAAAAGCGAAAAATCAAATTTGATGATAGGCGACCAAACACTGCGATTACAGAGGAGTTGCTTAAACCAAAGTTACTACCCTTAGAAGATCATCCTGTACGGGCTGATGGAAATGGTACTTTGACATGGCCAGTAACGTTTTGTTATCCTGAGTTTTTACTTAGCGATTTTTACCAAAAATTACAAGAAACTGTTGTGTAAGTACCGGTTTTTTTTCAAAATATAAATCATGAAGGAAAATGGTTACTCATTTCTATTCTACTTTCAGAATGGAAGATTGCGTGAATGATATGTTTGCCTTACCAGTACCATATGACAAGACCGGAAAATACAAACCTGGCAACTTGACTGTTTATTATGAAAATAAAGTTGCAGCCTCTGTTCATAAAGTAGATTTGCGAAAAACTATCAAGGAAATAGTTCAAGAAAAATGGTTTGTTTACTGTTGAAATATTTTTCGGAATATTTTTAATTGATTTTCGTGTGTGTTTTTTTTCAGTTTTTATGTTACTGGAGGCTGTCTACTATTCTACATTGTACCTACAGACTCTCGAATTGAACAAGAATTCATCCATGAGCCTAGACGACCTTTAGTTTATAGCTAAGAATAAGTGATCCTGTGTGCAATGATATTTGATTCTGATTGTATGAAATGTATTTGTTTGGGTGAGTCTGGTTTTATTATTTAATATTTTAGATTCTGTGGAAGTAGTTAGAAATATTGAACAAGCAAATTGTAATTTTTTCTATGTATGTACACAAATTGTAGATCTATATGTATATCAAGCTTCGCAATCTTAGATTATGAGTTCCCTTACGGTAAAACTGTGATGGAGAATCAGGAAATATTCTTTGATATTGCGATTTATGAAGTAATTAAATAAAGCAAAATAAATTAGGTTAATGATTCAAACGGCGTAAAAATTTCTAAATCGCTGTAAGCTACAATTAAATTTAAAATTGTCTTTCTACGAAGTGGAAGACTAAGACTTTGCTACCAATCTTAATTTATTTAGATTAAGGAAGAGAGATTTTAAAGGCAGATTATAATAATAATAATAACTAAAGAATAAACAATGAAAATTAACGAAAAATTTCGGAAAATTTATTCTGTGTTAAGAAAATCATTCCACATTTATTACTTCTCGTCTAATTTGTCATTATTTCTTTAATTCTTTTGTCTTCACACTTCCGTTGAAATCCAAAATTTCAGGGTCCTGTCAATAATTTTCTCATTCCGGAAATATCCTTTGCTCCTTTTCCAAAAAAAAATTAGAGAACTCTGTAATCTGTAATCCTCATTGCTTTAATAATACAGAATTTTGTATTAAACCCGACTAGTATAAAATGATATGAAAGATATATACCGCTTATCAACGTGGCAACAACGTTTTTTTCCTCCTTATATCACGTATTTTATATTAGACGAATATTATCTAATTATTAATTTCTTTTAAAGTTCAAGGAAAATAGGGCGGCAAAATTAAATTTTCACGGGAACTCGCAAAACCCTTCAGTGTACCTAACTCGACGCTTTACAAGTTGATTCTGCTTTTGTCTAATTGGTTCTCCTCTAAATGTTTTTTGGTTTAATTTTTTAAAGGATTTTTTACGGAAACGGAACGTTTTCACAATATTTTCGTTAGAGATCCTTGCTAGTAAATTTTTAGGATACGATGAAAGAATATATTTACAAAAGTTTTCAGGTGGCGCATTACGTATTTGGGTAACCTTTCATCTTTCATTTCCATAGAGAACCACTAAATTTGCCTTAGGTCTTAAAGAAGGGAAACCGCGGCAGCAAGCACTACATACAACTATAAATGGTCGCGAAGGAATAAAGATAAAATTCTCTCGATTTGGAGATTATGCATACTATAATCGTGGGTTTGACAGCAGCTTTGCTGTTCGAGCACATGACAATCTTCTTGTTTTCTAATCTCACTTTTAAAAAATCCCTTAAAACCAAAATTTTTGTGGCGAATTATCGTGTTTTTGTTTTGATTTTCTAGAGTAATCTATGGATAAAGTACAAGCACTCTTCGGGGCATAAAAGCATGGTTTTTTGAAAAATCAGCATACAAGAAGATGCGTTGTGCGTTATTTTGTTTAATATAACTGTATAAAATATAACAGGAACTACATAGTAGTCCTCGATGGAAAACCTGAGTGTATCAGAAAACCAAAAATCATGATTGAGGGGAAACCAATATGGTGAGGCGCCTAGGTTAGAGGTCATGTTAATCTTCTCTGTAACGTTCCAATTTTAGTATATGTTCTTCCAAGGTAAGAACGGTGGGGTTCGTAAAGCCTTTTACGGGACGATTTAGAAAGTGCTAATTATGTAAGTAATGTTTGCGTGTTAAGAGAAATACCAGAATTTGTTAAATGGTCTGGAAAAGTTTCTTATACTGTGGGTATGGGGTTATTTGTGTGTGTGTGTTATTTTTATACCCTAGATGAAATCTATAGGGTATACTAAGTTTGTCATTCCGTTTGTAACGCACAGAAAGAAATAATGATGGTAGAGCAAAATGGATTGGACACCCCGCATAAAATTATAAGTTATTTTGATTTTTGCATGTCCGTCTGTCCGTCCGTCCGTGCGCACGATAACTCGAGAACTCGTTCACTTAGAAACCTGAAATTTTGTACATGGACATTAAAAAAAAAAGTAAAATTAAGTTCGAAAATGAGACAAATCGGGCAACTCCTTCGTGGGGTTGCCATACAAAAATTTCGTTTTCCACGATATATTTGGACACTACCTGAGAACACGTTGACATAGAAAGCTGATATTTGGTATTTGTGTTTTCATACTAATAGCGAATAAAATTTTAAAAATGGGATAAATCGGGCAACCCCTTCTTGTTATTGCCATATAATAATTTTGGTTTTTTACATATACTTCTAAAACGATCACTCCTAGACATTTTTATTGTACTAAAAACTTCTTCAGAATAAGAAATCCTATGAAATTGGTTATAATATTTTTTTCTGTCCGACGAGCCGTTCTAGAAATATATGCGAGAAACCAATGCAAAAAATAAAAATTGCTCAAATGGGTGACCATACGAAATTTCATACGTGCATTCATCTAGGGTATCATAAGAATTGGTCTTAGACCAATTCTAGCTTTTTCACTTGTTTAAATTACTATAGAGCATTGAGAAATTCAACAAAGATAATTCTAACAAATTTTAGCGAAATGTCGTTTTTTGTCAATATACAGAAGCTGCATGTGCTTATACAGATACGTATATAATCGCTTCATGTCTGTGAGACGTACCTGCTAGTTTACAAAAAGTTGTATTGTTGTCGCGCATTCATAAATATTAAGTACATCTTTGGTAACCTTAAAAAGTTTAAAAGTATGAGAACGTTGTAGGTAGAATTACAGTCATCATATACATATTTGCGAAATTAGTATGTAATTACAGCCCTGCTTTTACATATTTCATATATGTGTATGTAATTGAAAAAATAATTAAATCAACCCTGTCTTACCAAACAATAACATCACATGAAATTTGAATCGTGACCTCGCTGTTGCAAGCAAAAAACTTGATTTGTTTGTACCTTGTAAAAAAAAAAAAAAAAAAAAAAAAAAAAATTGCAAATGCTTACTAACCCACGCCCAGACAAAATAGGTTGAATGTACAAACACTTCCGAATCTTGTCACAAACAAACAGTACCAATGAGTGCCCACCACAATAATTTACTGCTTTAAATCCAAGAGTGGAAGTAGAGCTATCGCCTACAAAGTCTTGAATTCTCTGTACTCTTGCTGCCAAGTCTGTCATACATATGTATAGAAGACTTCAATTTTGAGATCTGCTGAGCACCCTTACCAATTGAATTCTCGCCAGTATTTCTGTTCTCATCGAATCTAAATGGTGCCAATTTTATGCATTCTCTACTGACCACTAACTGACTAAAGCAACTAGCAACTTCCACCCACAATTTTATTGGACTACACTGTATCAGAGATTACGAAAATTATTTTGTATATGTGTGGCACACATTTTCAGATCTTGCAGGCGGTGTTGACACAACAATTCCTTAAAATATCAAAAACCTCACAAGATAAAAAAGTCAACTGATTGGAAATGTTTTGCTTTTTTTTTATAATTCGCATTCGAATGATCTAATTAGAGATCGAACAAAATTGATTGAGATTTGTTTAAAATACTCTTGGTTGCTCTTCGATTTGGTAGTACCTGTTATGCTGGTTATCTATATTAATACCGTTTCAATGCTTCAGTATTTGGGGAAATTACGAACAACATAGCTAACATAGTAATGTTTTTACGCAGGCGTAATTATCCATTGAAGTGAACAACTTTTCCTCTCCTACGCAATCGCAGCTCATTGCTGTAGGTATGTATGTACATATGTAATCAGGTATAGGCGTACTAATTAGCGAAAATTTTGATGGCTTTATAAATAATCAGATATCAGACGAACGGATTAAATGTCGAGCAAGCAAAAAGGTAACTTTAGATGTGGTTTCCTACAACAGTGTTGACCAGATGCTCGGAAACGCTTTTCCGCTTCGGATGACGATTGCGCAAACTTGTTTTTGGCAACTCAGCTAAAAAGAAATCTGAAGACTAGCTGAGAGTAAAACTTGATACGTTTTGTGATATCCCATGAGCTCTCAATGGCGGGTATTGAATTTATTATTGAGAGAAAATTGATAATATTAATTACTAAATTTGCAATAATTGATAAAATAAGATGTTTTAATTGTGACGTTAGCTGTTAGGTTTTATGGGTTTATTCAATTATGAAGACGTGTGTGGATGACACAGAATGTTTTCAGTTATGAAAAAAAGAAATATAGGATCGACGAGATGATGGAAAATGTATGAAAATCTTTATTTATACTACAGCTTACTTGATGCACTCGGCGAGTTATGATCATTTTCCACCTTCATTTCAGTACGAATTCATAAAAAGGAGGAGACAGTCACCATCAATCCATAGCTTACAAGAAGACCCACAGGAATTAGTAGGTATATGCGCCGACGCCCGATATTAAAATGGTGACTTACCACGTCCCAGAAACTCTTCAATATGGATAACTTTTTTCGAGGGTCTTAAGTTCACTTAAATCTCAAGTAGAGAAAAATAATGAAAACAAAGTTAACATTATTGTCAAGAAATAGATAAAGCTTGTGCTAATTTTCCGCCAACCACCTTCAAGTTAGGTTATGGGAGCATTTTGCTTTGCTTGATGAAATGTAATCACATTCTGTGTGCATTCGAAATCAACGCATTTAGTTTTCACAGGCGGATATAACTTGGACAACAGCATTGAAGTAGGTATTTACTGTGAAGACCTTTTCATGTTATGCTTATATTCTAGCCAGGGAATGGGCAAAATAATGACTACTAGGGGAATCCAAATGTCATATAAACCAACATACTTCCATTATGGGCACTATGTCTGGGCTCGGTTCATGAATTACAAGTTGATGCGAGTTTTGTCAAAATGGTTCAAATGCCAAGTGAATTTGGTCTCCCTATTTGAGTCAGGGCCTGATTCTTAATATCATATTGTGTGGCTTACAGAATTTCTTTTTGATCTGACCATCTCCATAGCTCTTCATTTCAGACTCGGTCCAGCGAATAATAATATTCGGCGCGGCGTAAGCAACTATTTACAAAGGTCTGCAACCAGCAAATATACAGCTGGTGTCCATATTCACGGGTTACTTTTTTCTTTAAAATTTTACTAACAGGTAATGGAGAGGGTAGGAGTAGAAATGGAAGCAATGAACCACTTTGTTTATCAGTATGTACAGTATTTTGTTGAAATTCAAAAATTTCTTGGTTCCTACTTCCTTCGCGAATTGCTCAAAATAAGAAATGTGGTGTGAAGATAAATCCTTACATTCAAATTTTTTTTTTACATTTTATTAAGCTAAGCTCAGGGGATACTCTATGATGCAAAACACAGCATGGCATGAAGGAGTTAGGGAAAGGATTAGCAGACATGAGGAGAGTGGTTTTATGTTGTTCTTAAACCTTGGCAGATTGTAAGATGGAAGGACAGAGGAGAGGGCATCTGGCAATATTTATTGGTGATTACATAATTTTAGCAAATGAAATATTATTTGTGAGTATAGAAAGAAGCATAGAAGCACTTCAATTCTAATTCTAAATTGTTTTTGTAAGTCAAACTAATTTCCGCTTATATCGCCAGCGAACATACATAGTATGGTGGCGGCGTTAACATAAACAAAATTCTGCTGCCTACACCTGCACAATTCCTTTTTATAGTTATAATTCAAAGAATCTTCGTTTATGCATATTTTCGCGGTTGTAATACTATTCGAACAGCATTGCCATTATTCATTATGTCTTCAGTACCGATCAAGGCAACTTGTACATAAAGTGGGAGCCTATAGTGTTCATCTCATTAACGTTAATTACATTTCTTGAACATTATTAATTCTTGTAGACATTCAATTCACATATGAAAGATGATCAGAGAATATGCGAGGATGGCACAAAATTAGAAAATTCAGGTTCTCATCATAACATCCATATGGATGGGATCACGTCTCTTTAGTTAAATTCACAAATCAGTTGGGCGGCAGCTTCTCTCCAGTCAAGAATGCCAATACAGACGAGCGGGCGGCTACTCAAGATATTCCAGCTCAGCAGAAAATCGATTTGTCTTCTTGTGGGCTGATCAAGTCAACTGCGCGATCGTCTTATGTTTTTTGTTGTTGTTGTTTTTTTTTAACCTGTAGCATAGTTTTGCAGAACGGTCGACGATCGTCGCGACGACAATCAATTTATGTGAAGTTCCTTGTAAGAGAATCAGAAGTAGTTCATCAGTTGCTCTTCGACTTTCGATTTGGACGTTTCTATATTGTAAAGTTGTTTGCTGCTTGTGCTCGTAGAATCATAGAAGGTTTTACTGGTTGTTGCAACTTGCAACTTGTTTGTGTCTCACCTCGGTATGCACCACGTTTTTAACAGATCGGTTGGTTTGGTGAGACCTTAGATGATGGCGGAGGATTATCAAGCCTGCTGAAGTGTCGAGTTTAGTTCCTTTGATAATTTCTTTTATGAAAAAAAAAGAAAAAAGAAAAGAAAAATCAGAAAGTCGGAAAATGTATAAAAGATTTTAAATAAAAAAAACTGTGAAGGCGTCTTGATTGGATAGGTACTTGTCGGGCAGATGTTACGGAATTCTTATATGTACCACCTACCTCGAGAGAGTAGTGGTCGATGTAGTTATATATGGTTATAATCCAGAAAAGGTACAGCAATATAATATAACATCGTGAAGGTGGAAGTGTGCGTTAGATTAGTAAGGTACTATACTTATGGTACTCTTGAAGTTGGTATTGTGCGAATTCCACTGGCATATGGTGTTATGACCTGTGGTAGATGTGAGATTTTATAAGATCCGTGGTGATTCGGTATGTGACTACTGTGACAAAGTAGATGTTAAGATGATGTTATCTTTCTTTAGTGCCATTATTTAATAATTCTTTACGTAAATCCTTTCGTCTATTTTGAAACAACTACTACAGCATTGTGTTAAAATAACAACAATAAAAACTGTTAAAATTTCAGTACAGTGTCAATGAACAAAAAAAAAAAGTTCATCTGGTCATGTTCACTAATTAAAGGTGTATGTACTAAGTGGTATTAAATAAATGCAAATGGACTGCACTCCTCTTAGTGGCTTTATAGTTTTGATGTGAGCAAAAACAAGACGTATTTACTGATGTGACAAGAATTGCAACGAAAAATGTAAGCATCTTGAAATTCTTATTTATTTTTTTCTGTTCTTCTAGTCACAGGTGCGTAATTTTTCTTGATACTGATAGGTTGGTAAACCTCGAAAACCGGTTAGTTGTTTTCAATCATGAAATTCTCCAGTATTTCATGTCTAAGACGTCATCTTACCTAAATTCTTTGTTTATGATGTAATAATAATTTTTTTGCATTCTATTCATTATGAACACTAGCACGATAATTACTTTCTTAAATTGATCTTTCAACATCTATAGGTAGTTAATTACAAGCTGTGTGTCTAATTATATTCGGAGCTAGTTTTGTACCCTCCTTTAACATATGAAGTCGTGTATTTTATGATCATCATAGATCATTAGCCAGACAACCAGATAATGTACATTGAAAGATTCAAGTACTTGAGACTTCTTTCTATGTATACTGACGTGATCAAGTTTCTTTGAATCGACGACGATCGACAAATGACCTTGATTATCTACGTGCATATACTTACCGCTAGCTAACTAACAGGTAAACTTCATCTGTTCCAACTTACACTTTCTAGAGACTTGATAGGTATAACTATAGCGAGTGATCTTTTTTGTCCTGTGTATATGCTCTGTTGAATATTATTGAAGATTATCACAATTGGGAATTACATCATGCGCGGTAGCGGACTGGACTAGTAAAATACCACTGACCTAAACGTGATTGTAGATATTTAAGAGACGTGCTGCTTATGTGATTGGAAATTGTTAGATTTGTTTGTGCATGTGAGTGGTAGATTTCAATTTGCGGCAAATGTTTATATTTTCATTAACATAATTATTGTGACATAGATTTTGAGTTTTTTTTTCATTGTATTTTGCATTTTTAATATAATTATGTATGATGAGCGAACACACCTTGAATATTTGAATATTTTAAGACTAGAGGTTTGTTACTGTTATGTAGGTATTTGGTGATTTCTGCCTTGTTTTGTATTTTTTGTTCGTAGTTTACGTATCCATTTAGTATTGCCGAAAAAATTAACATTCATTTAACGATTTATAAATATTTTCTAGGCTTCTATGCATTTGAAAAATTATCATCATCACCACTGGATAAATTCACCTATGTTGGATTTTTTCACTTCATGATCTTTTCAGCTATTTCACTTTTGTACTAATCAGTAATATTGAACAACCGAAGTTATCTCTTAAGGTACATATATATCTATTTCATAACATCGAGGCTTTCCGATTTTTCTGGTACCGAATTTAAAAAGATTTCTTTCGTTGACCACTTTAGGAAACGTATCCCTGTTCAATTTGGTCAAAACAATCTTGCTTGCTACTGTTTGTCTTAAAGGCAGAAATGTCGGTATGGAGATATGATTAACAACAGGCCTTAAATTCCATCCTTGAAGACACTTTTCTATCAGTGTTTGTACTAATATTTGGCTATCTGGTTTCATTAATTGGTAATTTGTAAGATTTAGAGGTGAACATTCGTACAACGGAGTTGCTTGCCCAGATATGAGAATAAATCATAATTGCCACACATCCAGGCATACAATCTTTGAGCCAAGTTGTGAATTAATCAATCAGCAAGTGATTAAGCTGGTGCAATCAGAATCAGCTCCGGCGCATAAGGAAATATAGTCAAAAATCTCAAATTCGGTATTGTTATGACGAACTCTGGATATGAATAGACATTGTAAAAGTTTTGATGGAATTAGAGCAATAATATAGTGATCGAAGTATTCTATGTATTGACAACAACAGAATTAGTCTTAAGGACATAATTTTTAAAATAGACCGAGTCTTATTTAAATAATAAAACATATAAAATCTTATTCCGACGTACTTCAAGTCACTTGGGCCCTGTTGTTTCTTATTCTGTTTATTGACGACATTATCTCTATTGTGAGGCATTGCGAAATCTTGATTCATGCTGACGACATTAAACTTTTCGCTCAGATTGAATTTTCTAACGATTGTGAACAGATATAGAGTGACCTTCACAAATTTTACGTTTGGTGCAAAAGCAATAATTTGGCTCTCAATATGGACAAATGTGAGGTTATCATTTTCCATATAACTCAGAAACCAATCACTTGTGATTATGTGTTGTCGGATTCATAGATTCGTCGTGTGGATTCTGTCTGTGACTCTCCCACATAAACTACATGGTATCAAAGAGTAGTTCTATGCTGTGCCTTATAAAACGTTGGTCCCGAGAATTATCGAACCCCACAATAACATTGCATTTCTACACTTGTTTTGTGAGAGCTCTTCTTGAATACGCAACCTGGGTTTGGTCTCCTTTTTACGGTACACACATCGACCATATTGAGTCTGTTCAGCGGAACTTTCTACGCTTCGCTCTTAGGCACCTACCCTGGAATAATTCATGGATTCTTTCATCTAATGAGGATCGCTTGAACGATGTAACTTGCCGATGTAACTTTTGTGCATCAACTGTTAAACGCGAATGTAGATCCTCCGTTATTACTTAGCAAAATCTCTTTCCGTGATTGTAGACACAATTTGAGAAGGTTACCTCTGTTACATGTTAACTCTGCAAGGTCTAACTGCAACATGTACGAACACATTAATCGCATGATTTCTGTTAGTATTATTAAGGTTGACCATTCTATCGTTTCTAAGCATGTTTAAAAAAACGCCTATATCATACTTAGTTCAATGTTTGTATGTCGCATTGCATATGATTTCAGCATGCATATCATTCAGTACGTTGTTTGGTTTATGTTTATGTTTAGTTCAACATACTTATACTTCCATCGACTAAGTGATGAAAAGCATATATTGTTGATCGTTTATTTATTAAACGTTTCTGAGTGTCAATAATTTTTATATTATTAGAGCTGAATTTCGATGTGAGATCGAATGATTTTACCGATGGGGTGGCCTCTTATGATGTAGTTAAATGGGATCGGAAGGCATTGGATGGACGATGAGGTAACATACGCATCCACACTCTTAATAGGAGTTCAGAAGGCAGTCAAATTGTCAGACAGAGCAGAATCAATATGCTCTGATCATTGCGTTGCATTACCAGAAAGATTTAGACTTCCGAAGCAATGAAATTAATGAGATCAGAATTAGCGAAAATGAGTAAAAATAAGTAATGAACGTAGATAATCGATAAGCAATATGGATTGATAGAAACTCATGCAAAATCTCCAAGTTTGTTTTGATGTCTCTCTCAGATATATGTATTTAATAGTTTGTCAATATTTTATTGTTCATATTAGCTGTGTTTCTTTGGCGTTTTGTATAACTAACTGCAACAACTGCTATTATAGCTGTTACTGCTAAAATATCTGTTCCAATGGAACATGTTCACTGCAAAAACAGTTCCATGGAGATCGAAGTAAAAATCAAAATAATTCCTTCATTATTTTTTTTTATACCTACCTTTATGGAAACGTTTTCCAATGATTTTATGCACGAAATCTTAGTCTGCCTGCACATTTTTAGAAAGAGACTTTTTGTAACAATCTTAAAATATCAAATTGACAGATGTTCATATGTATAAGATTTATACAAAACGAGAATATGTTATATGCGAAAAATCCTAGCATAATTTACATTTTAAATTGTGCTATTCAATGGAAAAATGTAGCGCGAATAATGCCAATATGACAACACCGCTCCAAAAGAACAGATTTGTTTATAAGATTGCATGAAAAAACTTAAAACCAGTTAGTATGTATGTATCGAGAGTATGGCACAGTTTAACACCGATCTTGGTTAATTAGCCAGGCCCAGCAATACCCCTAAACAATAAGCACATTAGAAAAAAGGTGTTTGTAATAAGCTGGGCATTTAGTTGCAATATGGGCTCATATCTAAGGCTACTACATCATAAAACAAAACAAAATTAATAAAATAATTTTTTTCAAAAGCTGTGCTACGTCATTATAGGGGTTGGCAACATCATAAAAAAAGAAGAAAAAATGGAGGGATATTAAGTAACAACCGCTAAGAGGGTTTTTCTTATGTGATCTTTTGGTAACCAATTACGCTGGTTGGATGACTTCTGGGGGCTACCTTAATGAAAAAATTATATTTAAATTTGAATACGAGTTAACTCCAAAAAATTGATTATCCCGAATAAAGTTCTCCTTAAGTAACAAAATTTCATTTTAATATAAATTCATCCTAGTGATTTTTCACTAATTTTACAATAAACAGTTCGAAAATGTCTTCTTCCTTTTCATACCTATAGTCTTAGCTCCATATAATAATAGTAAATATAAATTAAGAAAAGAAATCCAAAAACAAAACAGGTCTCCTCATATTAAAAGACCTGATACTAATCTATTTAATTATGTTAATCTTTGTTGAAAGCACAATTCCACATTTTAATGAGAACAGGTGGCTTTGCCTTTGGGACTGCGCACCCCAGATCTAATAAGTGTCGTTTCTATACTTTGTTGTGGACGCCGCACCGCCGGCATGACTTTTATCTTATCACACTTTAATTACGTATCTTCATAATAATAATAATAATATGTATTCAATCCCCTAAAGTAAACATTTGCAGAATTTTCACATCTAGATAAAATAAAAAAAGAAAAATTTCAGTTTTGTATAAGAATTGAAGGTATAAACACGGCGCAGTACGAGCTCAAAAAAAAAAAAAATTCACACTTTAAATGGCTGCGGGTTGTTTTTTTTCTTCTTCTACGTTTTTCATTTTGCACTTTCACTGTAAAAAATCTTTGCGTTATCGTGCAGTGATTATAAAATTGGCAAAATATATACAAAAAAAAAAATTTGATTATATTAATATCAGTCGTGTCATTTTGTTGTATTCCGAATACATTTCGAAGAGATTTAGTTCGTGGGTTATCTAATGATTATTATGTGTGGCAATTGTTGCCCCTAGTTTTGATTTAATAATGCGTCTGGAAACAGTGAAGTGAGTTTTAGAATAAGTTGTTTTTGTTTTTCTTTTTATTTTATTGCCTTACATTCATGATACCTCTACATACTAAATTTTTCTTCTTATCTTTATAATAAAGAAAAGTCTTGGAATAAAGAAAAACCTATATAGTAACCGTTAGTTATGTTCTTAATCTTATAAACGGATGAATTTTATTTTATTTAAATTATAAATCTCATGAAATATTATTAAATAACACCTGAGTAGGTATACATATAGTAATTTTCTAAAAAATACCTCTCAAGTAGGTACATATTTCCAATATAATAGTTCACGCTACTGTGAAAGCTTACACCCACCTAGAAGTGTTTATCTACTTTTCTGGATGTAATCAAATAAACGCCTACTCTCTACGCGTTAAAAAAAAATGAAATTATGTGTTTTTTATCAAAGAAGCGATAAATTATGAAAGGTTGTGAATAAAATTTTTATTTCATGTAAAGAGCTACTAAAGTGCGTAGGTATAATTTGAAATTTATTTGAGATATGGAAAATTTCAAATTGGAAATTCATTAAATAATAATTGCGCGGTTATGAATATATTTTCAAATGTGTTCAAGGTATAAAAAGTCTAAGACCAATTCTTACGATACCCTAGATTAGAGGTCGGAGAACTTTTTTACTTATTACTCCAAAATACCCCCTTGATGTGAAAGGGAGAAATTTAAATTTAAAAGATTTATTAAATACAATTATGAATATAAAAAGTATAAAATAAATGCGATTATACATAAATTACTATCGTTATTATGAAGCAAAACATTTTCTTCGAAAATTAACTAATAAGAAGCGGCAATCGAGTGAATAAAGTGTACGTGAATAAGCCACTCACTGACGTTCAGATCCTACTTAATAAGTGAAATTTTGACGTTTCTGAAAGTAAACATTTCAGTATTCCGGGAGTTCAGTGACTTTTTCAAGTTTGTTATAGCTAGATGAAATCTATAGGGTATAATAAGTTTGTAATTTTGTTTGTAATGCATACAAATAATAAAAGTAGAGCAAAATAGATTGAACACCCACGCATAATATTAGAAGTTGTTTTGATTTTTGCATGTCCGTCTGTCCGTCCGATATGTTACGATAAGTTGAAAATGCGGGTTAACCAAAACTCTCGAGAAACACTCCCCAAGCCATGAAACAGACTCCCTCACTATTATACATGAGAGGCCTAACTTAGTCTTAGCATTCTACAATATTTACAGTGTTCTTATGTAAAACTGACACTGATTTGAATAGCTCCTACACCCCCAAACTACTATTCATACAGAAAAATGGTCTTCTGATAACTTTAAGATTGTTTTCTTATCTTCCCAACTATAATGAAATTATTAATTTATATTAACCGAATGATTATACGATATATTATACTTCAAGTATATTTTCCTGTATGTAGTTTAGGCTCTATGTGTGTATATATATATGTATAAAATCAATGCCTAGTCATTTTTCCATAAGAATCAACATAAAACATTTTAGAGAATCGTACTAGCACGTGGCAAGTATTTCTCGAGGGTTTTGGTGAACACATCCCACATTCAAGGTCTGCATTAGGTGTGTGTGTGTGTGTGTGTGCGTGCTGTTTGGTGGTAGATAATTGAAATAAATAAATTTCATTTGATTGGCAAAGATTTGTGAAATGTGATGTTAAGTTGTCACTAATGAGTCTTCTTTCCGATCAGGAAATAACTGGTGATCAAACCAAAATCAGGGATTGGGAGGGATAGTTGCTTTATATAACGGTAAATAATTTGGTCCATTTTTAATTCATATAATAATTTACTATGTTTTCATGCGAAGTTCAACTTGAGTTGAGCTAGTGCTAATAGAAACAAGTGTTGAATTGAGCTTCGTTAAATCCATGTTAACTTTACGAAACCTATCGAGTTGAGTAGGGTTTTGTGTAAATATTTGTTAGAATAGTGCGGATAGGTGTTTTACGAGAGTAATCCCAAAAGTAAACGACCTGACATATAGATGGCGATTGTTCTTTGAAAATAATGACAATGGCAGAAAATACCAACTTTAGAAAGCTTAAGTTTGAAGTTTGACGACACTGTATTGTTAAGTAATTTATTTGGCAGCCATTAATAGTGAACGCTATCAAGTAAATTTGGAAAAAATGGAAAAAATTGCTGCTTAATTTACAGCTGTAAAATATTGGGTGATCGAGTTTAAACGAGACCGTCCGAGCTGTCAAGACGAATATCGCAGTGGTCGACCAAAAGAGGTGCCTACCTCAGAAATGGTGAAATAAATCCACAAAATGATATTGGATGACCGTTGACTGAAAGTCCGCAAGCTTGCTCAGATATGGTAGGCATTTCAAAAAGTGCTGTACATCGAATATTAATCGAAAATTTGGATATGACAAAGCTTTGGGCAAAGATGGGTGCCGCGATTTCTCTGAATCGAACAAAAACAGCATGGTGAGGATGTTTCTTCAATATATCATGTTTGACGAAACATGGGTCCATCACTTCACACCTAATACTTATGACAGACATGGGATATCGATATCTAGATATTCCGAATATCTAGATATTCCGAATATCTAGATATTCCGAATATCTAGATATCAAAGTACCCATGACAGACATGGGGTATTGATGTGACAAGCCGTACTTTGACATTTCAATTCATTTGACATCTCCAATTCCAACAAATTTGGACATGGAAGTGACAAATATATTAGCTTTAACGCAGGCTAAACGGCAACAAATAATTGTAAATATACGACAAATTCAAGATTTAGAACGAAAAAAGAAAAAAATTGCGTTATTTTGCAATAAGATCCTGGTTGAGGTGCAAAATGTATCGGCGGATGTGGTGTCTCAATTCACAATTTCGTGTGAAACGAAGAAAACTGTGGTCGAAGGTTTGTTTAAAAGTAACATAATTGTTTTGGAATAATTTATTAACTGAATTTTCTTTTTAAGCTGGAAAATTCACAGTTTTGGGAAAAAGAAGTACCACGGTTCGATGAGGAAAAATTTAAAACTTATTTTCGCGTAAATAAATTCCTAGTCTACAAATTGAGGAAGATTGCAAGGCAGAACACGACTTGGCGTTGTGCCATTTCTCTTGCTAAAAGGGTAGCAATTGCCCTATATGCTCTTGGATTATCAGGGGAATATAGCACAATCGGTAGTTTATTTGGAGCCGGTAGAACGACAGTTGGGGAAATTGAGGTAAGAACTGCGCTGACGTTTCGGGCTCGGTGCGGGGGTAAATACTTTCAACATCTAATCCAACATCCAATGTGTCATCAACATCTAAGAAACAAAAAATTAAAAATAAATAAATTATAAAGTACAAGTAATAAAATAAGTTTGTATTACCTAGTATATTTGAAGATATGGACTCCTCCATAAATTCCTTTCCCCGGTTACTTTTATGGTGCCCCATAAATTCTTGCAACACCTCCCAGTCAGACGGCGCTCCACGGATGCTCCTCTCTTCAGCACTTCTGACCTGTAAATTTGTTACAAGGATAGTGTAATTATATTCAATTCATCCTGTAACACAAACATCACTACTAACCTGAATTTTTTCGTCAAAATTTTGACGCGATTTTTAATACCCTCCACTGAGAGTTTCAGCCCGTACGTTTTATTCAGCTCTTCTTGCATGCTACTATAAATATGGCTATTCCTTTTATTAGACCGAAGATCAATATCATGGTTTCTCCATACTTCAATTATGTACATCGTCTTTGCGGAGTTTAATATTTTTCCTTTTTTATTATAATTTTTCCCGGGAGAACGAACTTTTGCCACTTTCGACTCCATGTTGACAAACAATTGTTGGTCTTCTTCTTTTTCGCTTTCTTGGGTAAGCACAGGCACATTTTTGCTTAATTTGACACATTATCATATTATTATTAACAACTAGATGGCGCTGCGAACCGTAAGAAGTGACGATGATCGGGGTATACCCACTAATTTTAGAGGATATCGATATCTAGATATCTAGTCTATACCCACTAGTTTTTCTGGGTATATCGGGTGTATTTGTTGACAGACATGGTGTATAAACGGGATATTCTGAATATCTAGATATCGATATCCCATGTCTGTCATAAGTATAAGACGAAGCAACAGTCAAAACAATGGATTCAAAGGGGACAATCGGCTTCAAAGAAGGCGAAAATAGTTCCATTTACAAGTATGGTCATGGCGTCATTTTTTGGAATGCGGGAAGGATATTTTTCATTGATTATCTTCAGAAAGGGAAAACAATCAACGGCGAGTATTATGCGAACTTATTGCATTTTTGAGTGACGAAATCAAGTAAAAATGACCGCATTTTGCGAAAAAGAAAGTTTTATTCCATCAAGATAATGCACCAGTGCACACTTGTGTAATTGCCATGCCATGACTAAAATCAATGAGTTAAAGTTCGAATTGCTTCCTCACGCACCCTGTTTGTCAGATTTAGCGCTTTTTGATTATTTTCTGTTTCCGATTTTAAAAATAATTTGGGTAGGTGGTAAAAGATTTGCCAACAATGAAGAGGTGGAGTCTGCGGTTGACGGGTATTTTGAAGAGCTTGAATATACTACTCTTACTATAAATTGGGTATCGAAGCTATTGAACATAGCTGGGAAAAGTGTATCGAGCTCAAAGGAGACTATGTAAACAAATAAAGATATTTTTTTTCCAAATTTTTTGTGTTTTCTTTGTGAAGTCTGGTACTTTTGGGATCACTCTAGTATGTAACACAAATCCGGTTACTTTATACGAAATATTTCAGTTTTGTCAACTGAACTTAGAAAGCTGTTCGTGGAAACAGTATCGAGTTAACTCAACAAAAGTTAATGATAACTTAACTATGGCTCATGGAAACATAGTAAATGTTTGCGATTTGTACTGCACTTAAGGTTCTCTCCACTTTGGATTTATGCCTTGCAAATATTTTTTGGGTACTTCCATTCCATGATGAACGATGACTCTTTTCTGACTGCCCATCGGTCAATTTGCTTCTTTCGTAGTATTGTAAATATGAAATATAAATAAAATAATATAATTTTCTGTACTATATCCGTTAAACTCATAACTCGATTTGTTTTTTTTTTTAGAATAACAAATTACGTAAAAAAGTTACATATGTACTAATACCTAAAACTTTACACCTTTCGAAATTAAATTTAAGTAGAGCATAATCTACAATTCGCGGCAACTTGAGTTCACTTTTATCATCAAATGATCTTAACAACTTCACTCTGTACATACAACTGTATGTACGCACATAGGTACATACTTATAACAGTGAGGTACAAACAATTTTCAGTTCAGATAAAGATATTAGCTATAGAACGCCAACACAACACAATTTAAGATATTAGCTAGGACGCCAACACAATTTATGCACTGATCTAGAAATTTATTTCTTCTTAAGAGATAAGCTATAGGCACTTAAGTGAAGTTTTAAGAGTGGTTTCAATGTGTTTTTGATATCTAGACGTATGTAAAAAAGGGAGCCGACTACACATCAATTAAGTCCGGTCATAGAGTAATATAGACGGCATATTAGACATTTATTTTTATCTTTAGTTTTAGTTAATATGCATATATGTTTTTTAAAGAGTTATGTAGACTGGATAAATTCTAAAATGAAAAGACTCATAATTCGTTTTCTTTCATTTCCATTTAGTTTCTGGTGGGTCGTGAGGAAGTAGTTGGAGAAATACTATATTGGGTTTTTTATCAAATACTGTTGTACTTAAAGTTTCGGGTGAGGTCTAAGCCTACCAATGTGTTATCCTTTAAACTACCGACTCAAAACTATTTACTCAGATAAGATGGCTAAATGGTCTTTGGTTTAAATCTTCGATATGATGAGTTGAGCTTGAACTAGTCAGTATCAATCATTCAGTACATTTACATGAATACTTTAAGTATACTTCAAGTATACTTCAAGTAGAGATAAAATAATCAAAATATCATGTACACGCATTGACTTCAAGTATACTTGAGTCAAGTAAATTACAAAATTGTTGTTCAATTTACTTGAAAAAATTCATGTAAACGCTACTACAGTACTTGAACATTTTTCATTTGTGACAGCTATGAAAACGGCAAAGAGGAGCAAGAAGAAGATTAGGTATTGTTGACAAGTCAGGTAATTGGAATAAATTCAACCAAAACCCTACTTGAATTTCAAATGGATTTCAAGTCACGTACTCAATTAGTCATGTAAACGTATTTATTGATTATTTATATATAGATGTGCGCAGAATCACTAACGTCTTAGAAAGGAGATGGAGCTACTTGTCTTTCGCTTGCTAATTCCAGCTTTAAAACTTCTAATAAAAGAATATTCAATGACTAGATAATATTTTTTGTTTGGTTTTTAACCATTTTAATTTAATATCCTGAAATTTTTTTATTTGTACCATTAAATAAAAGTTTCTATCACATTTTTCAAGTAGCGACATCTCCTTTCTAAGACGTCAACGATTCTGGGCACATCTATATATAAATAATCAATGGTATCAATGTAAAAATGATAAAATAAAAATATGGCTCAGCGTAATTCTCACGCCTGAGTAAGCATCCTCTTTTCGTCGACTTTATTGCAGCTGTGATAAAGTATATTGAAGGGAGGCTCAAACATAGCTGCATGTTCCTTAATATGCCCTAGACTGGGGTCATTCTGGTGACAACTTTTCGAGATCTATTTTGTAGCTGACATCTAGTTAAACTATTCCGTCAAGGAGATATTGTTTCTTTTCACTGTACCTAGGGGAACCTATGAATAAAGAGTAGTTACAGGCACTGTACCGTACCGACTCCTAAAGCGTAAAGCTTTTTATGACAATTTCAGCAACAGGTTTGGTTTGGAAGTTGGGGAGTTGAAACTGAGCATTGATAAAACTGAAATACCTAAAGCTACAGGTAGATAATTTAACAAAATAAAATTTTAAATTTTAAAATGGCGGATAAGTTTTTCGTATTGTGCGTATGTAAAATATAAATAAAATCAATGGGCCAAACCGCATGCTGCATTGGGGGGAGGAAATATCCCTTCTCTCATCCGCGAAAAGTGAAGTGGATTCGCCCAATCTCAAGATAATAGGGCTGGCCCAAAATGGACGTATACGAAAGTAAAGCTCCTTACTTAAGGCGAACGTCTCCTTTAAATTAAATAGAGATATCCAAAATAAACTCAAGCTTTCGTAAGAAAACGGGTCTTTGATGAAGAACGTTGGAGATGATTAGGCCAAGACATAAATGGTCGTGGAAATAAAAAGAAGAAAGTGGAATTGGATTAGTCACACGTTTTGCCGTGATAAAAGCAAGATTGCATTGCAGGCCATGAATTGGAAACCATAAGACCGAGAGTAACTTGAAAACTTAGAACATATAAAAGTTATATTCTTGCCAACTCTTTCTCTCAGTTACTGGCTAAAATTACCGTTGAAAATGGCTAACCGAAATTAAATGGCCAAATCACGGGCTAAATTTTTCAAGATTTTTTGCAATTGGTTTTTGTTCAATTACAAAGTAGTAACTATCTATAAAGTACAGGATGTCCTTATGTGGTCATGCCTTCGGAGGCTATGAATAGGTCATGCTTAGACAAGCAAAAAATTGTATGGATGGGGAGAGGAAATCCTAACAGTTTCCGAAATAACGGGACTTATTTGGATATGTTTTTAAAAATTAGATTATAATGATGATTTGAAATTAGTTAGATTGATAATTGTTGACGTTTCCAATGGTCTATAAATGTTTCAACTCCTTTGCTCCGTTTTGAAGTTATGGCTCAACAAAATTAAAATTTCGGAATGTTAACTCGGGTTATTTTTTATTTATCAAAACAACACGTCATTAACACCAATTTTTCATATTGGATTTACGAAGCCCAAAATCTTAGCTTTAAAATGACATATCCACACTCTGTACCCAAAATGTGACCCTTTCTTTTAATTGATGGGTAGAGTAAAATGGATTGGACACCCACACATAATATTAAAAGTTATCTCGATTTTTTTATGTCTGTCTGTTTGTCTGTCTGATAGTCTGTCCGTCTATCCGTCAGCATGATAGCTCGTGAACGCGTTCACTTAGAGCGCTGAATTTTTGCACATGTGCTTTTTTTTAAAAAAAAAAAAAGTGAATTTAAGTGCGAAAATGGAAAAATTTCGTTTTTAACTATACAGGGTGTCCCGTAAGTCGACGTCAAGCCGGAATCGGGTGATAGACCAAATCATAACAGTTGTCAGAAAAATATAAAAAAATCTTAAGTCATGTATTTTTCAAATTATAGACATTTCTTTTGTTTTGCTTTTGATTCCGGCTTGACGTCGACTTACGAGACACCCTGTATATCTATTTCACTATCCGAGAATGCGTTGACGTAGAGAGTGGAAATTTGGTATATGGTGTTTTCATAGCAATAGTAAATAAAATTTCAAATTGACTAAATCGGACAACCCTTCTTGGTGTTGCCATACAAGACTTTGGTTTTTTACTATATATTTTCATACTGCCGGAGAACCCGTCTACGAGGAGAGCTCAAATTTTGTACATGGCGTTTTCATAAAAATTTCAAGTTAAGAAATGGACTAAATCGAGCAACCCTTTCTGGGTGTTGCCATACAAAATTTTGGGGTTTCACTATATATTTGAACACTACTTGAGAACGCGTCGATGTAGAGAGCTGAAATTTTTTTAGACTTTGGGTTTTCACTTTATTTAACTTTTATGTTCAACTAGGATATAATATTATTTGTGTTAGACCACTTGTAACTTTTTCGCTTGTTGATTTTACCCATATGAAAAATCATGGCTACCTATAGACGTTTTATAGGACCAAAACAATTTAAAATTTCCAATGAACTAATTTAGTATAAAAAACGCAGCTAATGTAAGAGAAATGTAATCTAATTTATTGTTGTCTCAACAGCTTAATTAATTATCGTAATTGCATCAAGTTCTCAACTATATACTAAGGCATAATTTTTTCACTTTATACCATTAATTTAAGGTAGCTGGTCTAATTAATCTGGTGAATTCATGTTCCAACAGGTGAATATAGACTCGTATTCATATTCATCTCGTGCGCTAATTTTTAATGAAATTTTTTTTTCTTGTTTTTGTTCTTTAAATATTTATTAAGAACATAATGAATGAAGAATGGTCTAAAAGTGTCAAGATCAAAAGAAACATTTTCTAATTAAATTTTAGAATTAAAAAAAAAATGTCTGTTTCTAAAAAAAAAATTTAAACTAATAAACTAACCTCATATATTATATCAGTAAAAATTAATCAAAATAAAATTTCTTTTCAGGTCTCTGATTATGCACAGCCCACTGCCATACAACGACGATAGCGGTAAGTTAGTTAGTTAGTCTACTAGTCTCTACTAGATTGATCTCATTAAGAGCGCGCTATTCAAATATATATTTTTTCCCCCGTGAAATGTCCCATTGAACACTCCACATACAACTTCTAATTAGCAGGCGCGCAGAGTGCATTTGCTGCAATCAATTCTTATTTTTAATGGAAGCAGTCCAAGTCCAAGAGTCTCTCTGCGCCCCGGTCGTGCTGTTGAGATAGATAGACGTGGGCTTCTCAATCAGCTTCGGGGCTTTTATCACATATGTTCCGCATTGGGCGTTGACACCATTTTTAACGTTTCTTTCATACTATGTTAGATATTCGCAGCCCAAAACTAGTGATGTGATTTATTTCGCTATCCACCAGGTCTAGTTTTCTAGAAGAGCTACGTAGAGCTATACATTGTTGTAGCTAGATATTTTTGGCTGAATCACAGAAGTGTATAAGTGCAAGCATATCTAAATGAGTATAGTTACGTATATCATGCGATCTGTGCCATTGCATAATTATTTTCTCGAAGCCTCAGTTGATTCTTACAAAAATGCGTAGGATTTTGTCGCCCCTTATTTTAGACACTTTTCTTTAATTTTAAATATTTTGCGGTCAAATTATGGCTTTTTTTTAATTGGTATTTTTTGGTCGATTGATTGTAAAATTATTTGTGATAGGATGATAAATTACTTAAGTTCAGATATAGTGAAAGAAATTTTTACTATAGTTTATGACTATGGGGCTAGCTAAGCTGGGCAGGTTTTGCACCGGTGCGGGTCCACCACCGCATGTCAGTTTTTAGATAACTAATTTATGGGATCTATAGGCGAATTATTTGGAGTTATTAACGGATGAATTTACCATTTATGAATTTGATGGTGATGGTTTGTCGGATAATTTATTAACTCAAGAAAATAAAAGTTTAGGTAATTTCGCGTTTTTGTTTTTTATTGATTCTCTTTTAAGATGTCAAGAAGCTTAGTAATGGATTTATATGTAGTTTAAGCATAAAAATCGTTTTCAGAATTGCTTCATTCAATAACCTTTATTAACATAAGATGGATAAGAAATGATTTATTTATTTATTTATGTGGAAAGTTGAGAAGATATTACACAGACAAAATCTAATAATATAATACATTAAAAATTAATACAGCACGTCATAAAAATATATAAAGTGAAGAGAAATAGAAATATAAACGAAATCTACAAAATGAGAACCAATACAGAAAAAAAAGACAAATAAAATAAGTAAAAAACGAGTTTTCAAAATGAACTGAGGCCAAGCCGCATGAAAAAGTAGAAAATAAAGTTTTCTTCACACACAGAGGTGGACTCAGATTTTTTGATTGGGACATTTCTCTTGATTATTCTTTCTCTTCATGAATCAAATCACTTATTACCTCTGATTGATCATACTGAAATATATCGGTGATTGTCAGCGAATAAAATCTGAGTCCACCTCTGTGTGTGAAGAAAAGTTTATTTTCTACTTTTTCATGCGGCTTGGCCTCAGTTTTGTTTGAAAACTCGTTTTTTACTTAATTTATTTTCTGCCTTTTTCACGTTAACTAAATTGTTATTACGTGCTGCTTTCCATGTTTTCGACAGACTTTTCTTATTACTATGAATTTTTTTTAAAAATTTACATGAATTTTCCTCGATTTTTCATGCAAGTTTTCATGATTGTTGAAGAGAAAGTATTGATGCCAGTAGGACGGAAAAAAATGATTCCGCATTGCTTATAAAAGTTTTTTGTCGGAAAATTTTTCGGAAAAGTCGGAAAATTCCGGAAATTTTCGGAAAATTTTCCAGAAAAATTGGAAAATTCCGCATTTTCCGGAAACAGATTTATCACTAATCATATAGATGAAAATTTGTCCGATGATTTTGCCACTTTTCCGGGTTTTCCACGGAGTTTTCCACAAAAGCAACTTTATGCAACTCATTTCGCACTACAACTTTGTCTTAGCTTGCAAAATGCTCAAACGCTTCCTTGGTCTGAAAAACTCCGGAAAAGCGTTTTACATGAATTTTCCTCGATTTTTTCTGCAAGTTTTCACCATTGTCGGAGAGAAAGTAATGATGCCAGTTGATAGGGAACTTGATCCTGCATAATTTAGAAAACTTTTTTATCGGAAAATTTTCCGGAAAAGTCTGAAAATTCCGGAAATTTTTTCGGAAAAATCGAATAACTGCATTTTTTCTGAAACGGATTTATCATTAATCAAATTTGTACCAAATTTTCAAATGATTTTTCCCGATTTTCCGGGTTTTCCATGGAAATTTCCGGTTCAAATTTTGATAGATTCAATTGTCACGCAACATGAACCTGTGTGCCAAATTTCAGCTCGCTGTGATGACGAAAAGTGGGTCTACGAGAGTGTCGAAAATAGTAAAAAGAAATATGTAAATTAATAGACAGACAAATTCGTGTACGAGTTAAAGGGAATGGCCTCAAAAAAATAATATAAAGATCAAAAATATAAAAAAAAATTTAGCAAATGCGGATAAAGGAAAATTAAAGTTCTAAAAACTATACAAGGTACAAAATAGTAGAAAAAAATATACAAAATAATACAAGAATTCAAAAAGAGAATCAAATTCAGAAAGATGAAAACAAAAATATTAAAAATGTGAATTAATTAAACTAGCTGAAATTAACGTAGTTGAAATTTTAAATTAATCTTGTTTTAATTAGCTTAGAGGGTATAGGCCAAAAATAAAATACACAGGAAAAAATAATTCCCTAAAGTGAGTGGCAAGAATGTGTGCCACAAAGGTTAGGTATTTGTCGATAAGATTAGAGAAAACTTTATCTTGGAAAACGTAGATTAGGTTTCTATCCCTAAAATGTAGGGAATTTCTGTTCCCCCCCCCCCCTAAAATTTAGGGAATATGCCTTAAAATGTAGGGAATTTTCAATTTTTTTTTATTTTTTCTTCTAAAATATAGGGACTATTTCCTAAAATGTATGAAAGCGGTGGTAGCACCACCCCCTTGAAAAAACATACGAATGAGCTGAATAGCTTAATTTTTTGGGTCATATTACTAAGTAGTACGGAAGCTATGTTGGTGCGCTGGGCACGATCAAAAAAAATATTAAAAATAATAAATGACTTGTTTTCAAAAGCAATGTATGAATTATATAAACGAAAATATGTTTCCATTAAAAATGCAGCACAATACCTAATTTATTCCTTATATCAAAAAGAGATAACATTTCGGGAATTTTACGTACTTTATAGGTTTTCTAGTGCCAAATACCTAAATTCATTAAATGTTCCATTGATTTGGGGTAATTTTACTGATTTTCTCTTTATATCGGACATTCATTTTTAAGGAAAAAATGTGTCTTAAATTAGAGAATAGTCCTATTATTTTTTTACAGTGTATATAGAACTTATTTACAGTGTTCAATGAATCTGATATGCCAAATCTGTATAAGGCTGGTGCGTTCAGTCTGGAAATATTTGAAACGGAGCAGTTGCGCTTAAAAACTCTAGAAACAGAAAGTATGAAAACGTAGATAAGGTAATGCGCTGATTTCTGTTTAATTCGAAGTGGTTTCGAGCGATTGATATTTGATCGTTAAACATGTCTATGACAAGATCAATACGAGTTTTTCTATATGAAGTTTTTAAAAGGAAGAATTGCATGCAGTGTATCCAATTAATAAAAGAAGGACAATTTTTTGGTGAATTTCATCACTTGTTCAGTGAACTCAAGCAACTCCCCGAGAGATTTTATGCGTATTTTTGGATGGAAATTGCTACTTTTGAGGGCATTTTACTTCTATCCAACTTCATTGCACAATTTTCTAGAATAGAAAATGTACAATCGATCTTTCAATTCAGACTTTTAGAGCAATTGGACATAAGAAAAGCTTTAAAATCCATAAGCCAAAAAAAAAAGACTTTAATTTTGTTGGCGCCAAGATGCTTGTGGACTGTTTTGTAGTATGTCTCCCGGCACTTGTTCACTTGTCACTGAGATCAAGCTGCTTTCCGGAAAAACGGAAGCAGTCAGTTGTTATACCAATAGCGAAGGTTACTGAATCAGATAACTGTGAAGACTTGAGCCCAATTAATGCTGCTCTACCAACGTATGAAAAAATATTGGAAAAAATTGTTCAGATGCAGCTTGATTAATACTTCAATGAGCACAATACTACAATGAGCACTTTTCATTGAGAGCCAGTCAGGCTTTAGGAGTCAACACTCATGTGAAACTGCGCTGAATCAAGTAATCCTACATTGGAAGGAGAAAATATCTTCAGGAAATAGTGTTATTGCTATGTTCCTCGACTTAAAAAGGGCATTTGAAACTATTGATAGAAGTGTTTTTTTGAAGAAACTTATAGTTGTGGAGTACGATCTACAGAATATCAGTGGTTTGAGTCATACTGCAATCAACGAAAACATGCCAGAGAGCAAGACTACGACTCTAGGCGTTCCGTAGGGTTCTATATTGGGACCATTAATA